>AP028448.1:13373241-13530741 GCA_036509395.1 Antheraea yamamai | reverse complement strand
ATCCAAGTACTGACCGCGCCCGACGTTGCTTAACTTCGGTGATCGGACGAGAACCAGTGTTTTCAACGTGGTATGGACGTTGGCAACAGACTCTTCCCAACTACAGGTCCGTAACAGATTAGTGACGTCACAAAACGCATAATTTCATAAAAATACACCAATCTGTATTAGATCAGTATCGTTACAAGATGTAAGAGTAAATTAAAGAAAAAAAAGCAACAAAAGCCAACGTCACGCGGTGTTCCCAGGCGGTCACCCATCCAAGTACTGACTGCGCCCGACGTTGCTTAACTTCGGTGATCGGACGAGAACCGGTGTTTTCAACGTGGTATGGACACGTCGGCGATGACTCATCTCTAGTTACAGATTTCCACCAAACACTCGACGTAATCAAACTTATACGTAATTAACTCTCGGATCGAAAGAAAAGTTGGTAATTGTGAAAAAGTAACGATGTTCAAAGTATTATTACTGTATGTAGAGATAAGTTCCTTTCTTAGTTTACATTATACATAAGGTATATTTAATCCTAACCAATATTGTCTAATTAATTTCAGTTTGTTAGTTACGCTTTCACACCTTAATTGGTTCACAGATTATCGTGTAATTTTGCATACACGTTGCCAGGAGCGTAGAAAAGGACATAAGGCACATTTTAAATTAATAGCTTAAATTTTCAGGCAATTTTATAGTTACATATCTCCAAGAAAATTAGGTTTAGGGTTGAAAAGAAAAATGATCTTTTAAGAAAAGCACACTAATAACATATTTTTTTATATACTTTATAAGTTTTAGTGTTCAATCTCAATCTCATGTTAAATGACTATGTGGTCTAAGATTGTAAACATGTTAAGCCTAGAGGAAAATTGGCTTTCAAGTGCAGCTGACGGAACACACCAACAGACGCTTGGCTACAGACGTTCGACTTGAAGGTGGTGGCTAAGGGTGAAGGAATTAAAGAAAGCCCCATCACCATATTTATGGTTTCCTCACGATGCTTTCCTTCACCGAAAGTTTTGAAAAAGAAAAAAAATCTTCATAATCCAAATATATAAAAATACAGTGCCATGATGTTCGTCCACGATGAACTCCGATACTACTCAATCGATCATCATGCGAGTTGGATAAATGACCTCAATAGTTTTAATTCCAAATTAAATGATTGTCAGTATTAATTATTAATTGTACATTTAACAGATGGCGCTTTAGATTAGTCTGTTGACAGAAAACTGTAGGACCGTCTGGTATAGACATTAGAGATTTAATTTTGAATTTATTTCTCAACTCCAGTTTATTTTATGGTGCATAATACCAAATACTTTGACATAATTTAAATTCAACATGTAGTAACTGAGCCACAGCAACATGTTATCGGGTTAATTAGTAAATAATATATACCTTCTGTTCATTTTGCACTTTCACCATGACCAATTGTCTTTCAAACTCGGACTTGTTATTTTCAAACTCAACGAGCAGCCTCTCGTGTGCCTCTTTTATCTCCTCGTATCTTCCCTGATGATAACCTTTCTCGCTTTGGTTCTGTATCTCTTTCTTAGCTTCGACCAGCAACTCGAATAAACATTTCAGTGCTACCTTGGCTTCCATCATCGACTGTATATTGTCCCATTGAGTTCTAGACTTGTTCTCTGGGAAAGTTTAAAGCGACATCATTATTATACACCATTATACATCTATACTTATAATAAGAATGTAAATCTGATGTGTCTGTACTTTTTAGATTTTTGTGAAAAAATTGTTGCAGTAGGAATAAGTAATAAAATGCGATTCAATAATTTTTAGAATTGTCTGTCTGTCTGTTTTTTTGAACATGCATTACTACTAAAGTACTACGTTCACGATAAAATGTCACCAAGAAAATCATAAAGCATATCCTCGAGTAGCATTTACTCTTGGGTTCACTAAAATTGGTTCACTTTATCAAAAGTTATTGTAATTTTAATGACGACGCGACTTAAGTACGAGAGAAAAGTAGACAAGTAAATGGACTTAATACATTCAGATTACTTTATTAGTCACTGCTTTTTAAATTACGTTCCAAGCGGGCGGAGTTACGGGCACAGCTAGTATAAACTATTAGACAGTTCAAATTATGTAATTAATAGAGAGGGCGCCTTTCAATTGCTAACAGCAATCTCTTCGAGGCAACCTTTTTGATAGATATGTTCCAGGAAAAAAAATTTGGGGTATTTTGGGAATATCAATAAAACAAAACTATAACATACGTAGAAACAAACAATACAATGAAAATAATATTAATCACATTGCTCTCTGATTTAATCAGCAAACATCTTGTCAATCACGTGTTTCAATTTATAAATATAAATTTGGAAAAAATGACAAAAATTTACAATATTATAATTAATTAAGATGCTTATATACTACTAACCTTGGTCTGCAGTTAGAATCTTCTGCTGTAAATCGGATATCTGAGCTTTGCGCAATGCTAGATCATCTTCCAACTCTGCAATCTTCTTTCGATTCTCTTCACAGTCCGTTCTGTTGTTATAACTCTCGATTTGTTCCGTTATCCAGGCCCTGAAAAGTACATTTCATTATGTATACAATTTTTAACATATTTTCTGTTACTTAAATACATTGATATTAATATAGTATTAATGATAAACAGGCTGAATGTTTAGACAGTAGAAATATTTATAGAGGTGATTCTGCATTTGATTCTCGTTCTAAATCAATTTACAAAATAGGTGCTTAATATTTGACCTAATTATTTAGAAAAATACAAAAATTGTACACAATCCTTTACGCGTCTATGTTAAAGCACAGTGTCAATGACCATCGGGTGATTCCACTTTCACTTGAAAAGGAACATGGGAATGTCAGGAACAAAACAAAAGGGTTTATTGTCCGTTTTATTATAGAAACTTATTAACTCAGGGTCGCCCATTGTAGCCTTCGACAGCAGTCATTGCACCTAGATTGTGTTTATACTTTTGAAAATCTTAGAACAAAGTTTAACTTAGGTTTCTTGGTTGTTTATTAGTATTTGTTTTGATATTGTTATTTTATATGTTAAATGTGACCATGAAGTGTCATATTCTAGAATACTGCGAGCGTTTAAACTTTGAACTGGTATATTTTATTTTACCTTTACTGTTCTATAAAGTATAGTATTATGAATGTAAATGTGAGATGAAATAAATAAATTTATTTATTCTGATATTAATGTCAAATGTTTAATCTGTGTTTTTACAACGTAACACGTTTCCGTACATTTGGATATCTTATGAACCAACAGGTGTATAAACATTCTAATTGTGACACAGAAAGGAACCTTGTGTGTTCCACTTAGTTTTTGCGTTATGCGAACATAACAGCAGAATTATTTTATTAATACACACTGGCTGTCCGCCCCGAAAAGAAAATGAGACCAAATTTTCTCATTATAGTATGACTATGTCACCAAACAAAATAGCAACAAAACAACTGAAGGTCAAGGTCAATCTGTCAATATTTTTTTAAGGTCTTCCTACTGTCTTTTATATCACATCACACACATTCTTATATGGCGATATGTTAACCCGAATTTTTGACTTATCCACACGATTTCAAACATTTCATTAGAAACCTTAGAAAATTACAAAAACAACAAAAAAGAATTAGTCAAATAGGTGCAGCCGTTCTGAAGTGCACATTGCACATTGCACGAATGCATATTGCACATACATTCAGCAGTCAATGATATTATAACTAAAAAGCTGTAGATACGTTACCTACATGATATCTTGACAAAACGAAGGACACGATAACGCACACATACGTAAAGTAATATTGTAACGCCACACTGTCTTAGACAAAATGTGGAAGTAAGATAGCGTATTCTCAATATCGGTGGTGAAAAAAAAACAGTTATATGTTGCTTAGATACGGGCAGATTGACGGGGCAGCCGTCAAAGATAAGCTAGTTAACCAAGTTTTAACAAGGCGTTATCGAAGCACTTATCGGTCGTAGGAAGCAATTGTCGGCAGTGGATTATTATTTACTTATATAAAGATGATGACAAACATTATTCTAGACCAAAAAAAATCTTGTATTCCATAATCAATATACAAAAATTCGAAAACCGTTTTAATCAATCTTGGTAAAATCGTTATTTTTTAGCTACCGAGGTTTCTATCGTTCAGGTCCTTAATATATTGCAAATTTTTTAAATCATGTCTCCGAGCACTTACTGGTGTGTTTACCATATTAGATAACATCGTCATTTAATAGCAGATGAGATTGTGGTTAAATGTTGAAACTTATAAAGTCGTATATATGTATATAGTGATGATACCTATACTCCATCAGTTCTTCTAGAGACTTCTCCGCTTCAACGATACTAAGATGCACTTCGAGTTCTTGTTCAATGTACTGCTGTACAGCGCCTGCCTTCACGTTGCCCTTTGCATTGCGTTTCATGGCGGTCCACTTCTGACGTTCTAACGCTTCCTGCATTTAAAACGACTTATTATTAACTAGCTGATACCCGCGACTACGTCTGCGTTGTCTATCATTTCAACAATATATCTATACTGATATTATAAAGCTGGAGGGTTTGTTTGTTTATTTAGTTGAACGCGCTAATCGCAGGAACTACTGGTCCGATTTGAAAAATTCTTTCAGTCTTATATAGCTCATTTATCGGTTGAAGGCTATATCATCACACTAAAATCAATAGGAGCGGAGCAGCAATGAAGAACGATTCAAAATTGTTCTTTTAACGTTAACCCATAGTAACTATTCCACGCGGATGAAGTCGCGGGCAGAAGCTAGTATTTATATACGGAGGAAAAACACAAGCATCAACACCGCTTGCCCCACCAACTTAACGCGAAGTGCTAATAAAATTCGTAGTTTCTTAAAATATTAATAATGTTATATTAAATGAAGTTATTGGGGTATTTTTTATTTGGTATTTGCATTATAAAAAAAAATCGTATTCTACTCTGTAGGTTCTGATTGATGCGCGCACAAATTTTTTTTCTATCAAGGCAGGACGACGTCCGCTACACCGGGCCCCCTAGTATGTATATAAGTTGTTTCCAAGTCGCGGTGACCTAGAGGTTTCGCCGGTGAAATATCTACCCAATGTCCGCAGGTTCGATACCCGGCATGTAGCAACGAATTTTTCGAAATTCGTGTACATTCACTTATTTAAATTAGCAAGACTATCGGCTGGCGGTAAAGGAAGACATCGTGAGGAAACCTGAACCTGAGAAATGTTCTTGTAATACCATGAGAAAAACATACAATTGTGAATTTCTCGGAGTTTGAAATCGCCAATATATTGTGGGCTGTCGTGGTGACTATACCTAGGTTATTTTTGTACCGAAAAATTGGCATAACTTGGTTTTCGTTCTGAAAAACAGTATCTTCTTACTATTATATGCTGCCAGCACCCAAAATAACAAGGTGTGTACACAACTTGCACTTTTTGAGAAATGAACTTACAACTTTCAAAAATTAGCGTGCCCCATAAAAGGAAGTGACAAAAATAGGCCTGATTATACCCATACTTTCCCTCGTGAAGAGGTCTATGGCCCTGTAGTGTATCATTTAAAAGCTGATGAGGAGAATATGTTTAGTTACAGTAACAAAGTTAAAAGATTACTTTTAAAAGGTAGTAGTTGTCCATAACAGAAATCGGAATCGCGAATTATAAAATTCTAACTATTGTGTTTATTTATTACTAGCTGTGCCCGCAACTTCGTCCGCATGGAACTTAACGAAAAAACAGTCTTTAGTTTACTGTATCATAGATATTATTTATACAGAGATTATTTAAGAGATTGAATTGCATTTACTTACCTACTCTTTTCTTGCACTTAACTCGAACCGTCATTCCAATTACTATAAATTTTGATAGAGTGGATGAATTAATGAAAAAAATAATTTAATGAAACAAAGACTAAATATTACTCGAGGATATGTTTTATTTTCTTGGGAGGTTTTATCGTGAACGCAGTACTTTAGCAGCGTTGCGTGTTCAAACAAACAAACATTTCTATAAATGATTGAAATATATTTTACACGCGCTTTTTTAAAATGTATTAAATAAACGTAAAATTGTAAGTAGGTGTGTACATTACAGAAATGCTTTTTCAAAAACAATTGTAACTACGACACGCACGCCATCTACTGTAACATGTAACGTGCACATTAGATATGTGAATACTAATAGAATATGAAATGGAATGGGATTTATCATCAGCAACGTACCTGGAATTTTAACCTACTATATACCACACTCAGTGCTCACTTACACTATATACTAAAGTAACGAAAATTTTAAGCTATACATAATCGAACAATGTGTTCAATCTTTTATTACATAAATATAATATTCCAATATTATCAGTATAATTGAGTTATTCTTATACGTTGCTCTAATCACTGAGTTATGTAGAAAAAAATGCCCGATTTTTAAACATTCTTCATTGGCGCTCCGCTCCTATTGGTCTTAGCGTGTTGATATATAGCCTAAAGCCTTCCTCGATAATTTTTCAAATCGCACCAATAGTTCCTGAGATTAGCGCGTTCAACCATACAAACAAACAAACTCTTCAGCTTTATATATTAGTATAGATTACTAATTCCTAGACAACCGCAACGATTTTTTTCACAAAAAAAAATGATTTACGTTCCTATTACAATCAAAACCGTTTACGGCGACATTGTTTAGAACAACATACCGGTCATATTGACCCAGAACAAAGATCCCGTCTGAATGCAGTATCTGGAAAACATCACCGATTGACTGTATATGTATAGATGATGTTTATAGAAATTACCTTAAGCCTTTTGTTGACAGCGACAGCTTCCTCCATCTTTCTTTTGAGTACATTTTGCTGTTTCGCATGCAGAGACTCCATTTTGGCCATGGCGGTGGCTCGCTTGCGGTCCTCGTTCCTCAAACGGAGCAGAGCGCGTTCGTTGTCTGCCTTCCATTTGCGGAACTTTTCGCTCTCTTCACGCATCTGTTTGATTATTTTCACCTAAAAAAAAAACAATTATTTATTCTTAATTCCAAACAAAATATATAAAAAAAAAAACAGTGCATGTATCGGCGTGTACACGCGGAATAAGTGAAACTTCTTTGGCTTATAAGTATTAAACCAGCTGTGCCTGCGACTTCGACCGCGTGAAACCTTATGTAAAAAGAACAGCGATTAATAAAGTCATCTGAATGTTATAAGTTCGTTTACTTATCTACTTTTCTCTCGTACTTAAGTTGCGTCGTCATCAAAAGTACAATAACTTTTGATAGACTGAACCGATTTTAATGAAACAGATACTAAATGTTACTCGAAGCTATGTTATATGATTTGAGGTTTTATTATGAACGCAGTATTTTAGCCGTGATCCATGTTCATACAAACAGACAGACCGACAGATATTTCTAAAATTGACTGAAATTAATTTTATTACTTATTCCTAAACACCTACAACATTTTTTTAATGACGACGCGACTAAAGTACTATATATAAGTAGATGAACTTAATTACATTCAGATGACTTTATTAATCACTGTTTTTTTTACATAAGGTTTCACACGGACAAAGTTGCGAGCACAGCTAGTATATATATAATGTTATGAAAACATTACACCCTTTCAGGCAACGTAGTTTGCGATATTTCAATACATACCTTTGTAGCTTTCATAGCCTGTAGTTCTGCATTGAGTGCGGCGATTTTAGCTTCGTTCTTTTCTTTCATCTTAATAATACCGGCTTGCTGTTGACATCGCTTCTTAAGATCAGTTATTTCGGCTTCGAGACTTGAAATCTTCGTGCGACGTTCCTCGTGCGATGGATCTTTAGACTGTAAAATATATTGCATCAATACATATTACAAGTCCTCGGCCATGGCTGTCTGTCAGTCTGTTCGCAGTAAACTCGAGAACTGCTGAACGGATTTTCATGCTGTTTTTGCCAGTAGATAAAGTGATTCATGAAGAAAATCTAGGTATATAATTTGTCAAGGTTTTTTTTTATTGTCAGAGCGGGAAAACGCCCGCCGTGTATAATACTAGATACAGGCTGAGTGTTCGCAGACTCTACGCGTCTATGATAAAGCACAGTGTCAATGACCGTAGGGTGATTTCACTTTCACTTGGAAGTGAACGTGGGAACGTCACGAACAAAACAAAACGGTTTATTGTCCGTTTTATTATCGAAAGTTATTAACTCCGGGTCGCCCATTGTAGCTTATGACACGGTCATTGCACCTAGGTTTATTACGATTGTGTTTATACTTTTAAAAGTCTTAGAACATACTTTAACTTAGGTTTTCTTGGTTGTTTATTAGTATCTGTTTTGATATTATTATTTTATATATTAAATGTGACCATGAAGTGTCATATCCTAAGATTCTGCAAATTTCTAACCTTTCACCTGGTATATGTAGTATATTTTATATCGCAACCGAGTATCTTGAAAATGTCTCCCAAGGTTTGCTTGTAAGAGATCGCTGTAAGCGACAAGGCCGCCTAATATGTACACTTATACAGTAAATTGCTGTTTAATTTCTGTATATTTTAAAATATGCAATAAAGAGTTTATTATTATTATATTTAAATCAACGATTTTTGTAATATTAATCATTTCAGCCTTGTTTGAGAATTATGGATCGCTAAATAAGCCCATGACACAATCAATGACGGTCCATCACGAGTATTTTACATTATAGAAGTGCTTATGAAAGGTTTTGTTTATATAATTCTTCTGTCCATGTGTATGTGACTGAACTTTTCCTAAACGGCTGGACAGATTTTGATGATATTTTTTGTGTGTATTCAGGTGGATTCAAGGATAGTTTCGATTCACAATTAGACATGGTAGGTGGCGGTGCGGTTGTATTTTAGGATTTTTTTTTATTATCAAGGTAGGAGAAAATCCGCCGATTCCGTACCCATATTATAATGACTTTGAACTTTTGTTAAAGAAGAACAACGTGATGAAACCATACAAGTTGAGAGTATATCGCTAAATATGTATAGCTATGTACAGTTAGTTGAACTTGAGAAACATTACTTCTCTATAGGCTTACATGTTAGGTGTCAAATTCACTTTCAGAAGGCCAGATTGTGGTTAATCGCTAACATATATTCTCTAATACTGTGCTTCCTTAATTGGTTTATATCGACCCTCAGGGGTCTATGACGAGTAGCAAAGTGGTCGACATTAGCAAAAAACAAAACTAGTGGTCCATTTTTCATGACCTTCGTATTTACACATACAAAGTAAGAATATCTTGAAAAATAACATAAAATATTAGAAACAGCCAAAATTAGATTTTGCTTGTTTTGAAATGTAATGGCACATACTAAGTTTAAACCCACAACTTTCTAAAGTTTGCCTCATGTAATTTGTATATAAAATATAACTATGTGGAATTGAATTGAATTAACGGACGACTCTCACTTTTGACTGTTTCAGCTGTTGCAGGAGTTCATCTCTCTCCTTCTCCAAGTGTGTTATCTTTTCCTCGTTCTCTTTGAGATTGTGATGTGAGTCCAGCATCTCCTTGTTGTTAGCGAGTATCGCCTGGACCACGGATGCCTTGATGGCCATCGCTCGATTTAATTCTTGAAGTTCTTGGTTCAATGCCACCTGAAGAAATAAACACATACACTGAAAGTATTCGATTACACTAACAGAGTTTGTAATGCACCATAAAACCCTATTTATTTAGTCAATTAATTATTTATATACTAACTTTTGCTTGCGTTAATCACTATATATTATAAAACAAAAGCCTCTGTCTGTCTGTCTGTTCGCGATAAGCTCAAAAACTACTGAACAAATTTTCATGCCGTTTTCAAATAACGTACCAACTACGTCATAATCGTTTCAAAACCTATATCTATACATATAAAAAGAATGTAAATCTAGTGTCTCTGTACTTTTTAGATGTTTAAATACATTTGAATTAATTTTATAAATGTCTGCCTGTTGGTTTAGACATACATCGCTGCTAAAGTACTGCATTCACGATAAAACCTTTTCAAGTAAATCATAAAGCATATATTTAAGTAATAATTAGTTTTTGCTTCATTAAAATCAGTTTGGTTTATCAAAAGTTATTATAATTTTAATGACGACGCGACTTAAGTACGAGAGAAAAGTAGATAAATAAATGGACTTAAAACATTGAGGTGACTTTATTAGTCACTGTTATTTTAAATAAGGTTCCACGCGGATGAAGTCGCGAACATGGCTAGTATATAATAATGTATTTAAAAAGGTAAGTAAAATTGCGATATTTACTTGTCCCATAGCTCGTTTCTCTTCTTCCATTACCGCTTGATCGTCAGACAGAACCATGTCTTCGTCAACTTTGTCAGGATCATTTTCTTCTTTCACAAAAGACAATTTGATCTCGTGGTTGATCAATTCTTCGTTGGATTTCAAATTTAGCGACTGCAAATCTTCCAATCGCGTCTTTATTTCTTTCAGATACTCCACGGCGGAATTCCTTCGGGGATCATCCTCACTTTTCTCAGTCATGTTTAAGTTCTCTATAGTCTGGTTACATTGTTCTGTTAACTCGTTAAGCTTCCTTTCAAGTTTGTCCTTTGCCGCTTCAGCCAAAAGCGCTTTTTCACATAAATTCGTATTTTCAATCAGCATACTGCCCAAATGTTCCGTTACTTGTTTGTGCTTTTTCAGCAGTTCAGAGTATTTAGTGCGCTCTTTATCTAATTCCTCTTGTAATTTTTCATTATTCTGTTCGCTTATCGTCGGTAATTTTCCGACAAGTTCTAAGCGGAGTTGGTTAACTAAGTTATTTAACCTTAAGAAAAGAGTAAAAATACAGTTATTATTCATTAAAAAGTTACAATTCGTTCCTTTTCTGGCTAAATCTCGTAACTGTAAATAATGATAGTACAGAAATTGATTAAAAAAAAATGAGTGCGTGTAATCGTCACACGCGATTGAAGTAAAACTCGTTATTTAAGTTCCGAATTAGCTGATAGATGGCGCTACAGATAATGAAGTTTGATTTAATTTGTTATTGACATTGAAACTAGATGGCAACACGGTCGCGCGCCCATATATACATAATTAATTCTATTGTATGATTTTTATTATTATTCAATTAAATATCTTTTATCATTATTTTTTTGACAAATTTTTGATTGATTTGTTTATAAACTATTTATTGTCAAAATTAAAAATATTTAAAAATCGGATGGTACAGAAACGTGACGCCATATTGCCGTAACGGACTTCCGTTGTATTGTCGCCCAGTTACCTCCTAGTCGAGACTAAAGAAGTTTTACTTCAAAAAGAACGGTTTTCAAGCTTTAGTATATAGAATTTAAAAATACGAAAAAAACACATCTGTAAAAAATTAGTCATCATTCTTCGAGTTACTTTTTAGGAGTCAGATGATACATTGATTTGTTGTTTTATCACATGAGTAGTATAATTAATGAAATTCTAGGTTTGAAGAAGGTATGGATTCACCAATGGTTAGTTGGTCGAACTTGACAAAAGTGAATTCATTCGACAGTTACGCATGATCAAAAAAGATACGTTTATTTGAAGAATCAGCACAAAAACGACGTATAACTTAAGACCTTACGGACTTAATTCGATGAACTACACTTTTATATACTATTTTTAATGTTTAATTTTTTTTTATATCCTTTGTAGGATTTACCATTTGACCACAATCTGAGCTGATGTTAAATAACGATGTAGTCTAAAACGGTAAAAACGCTATACTTAGAGGGACACTGGCTTAAGTAGAGCTAATAGAACACACCAATAAATATTATAGTGGACGCTACTTTGCACTTCCGCTTGGAATTGATTGAACACTACTACGTCTAACTGCAAGAAAAAGCAAATCAATTGATCAATATATATGTATATATTAATTATACAATATATCATTAACTATACAATATATAATCGTATAGTATGATTGATAATATATTGTATAATTAATATATACATATATATTGATCAATTGATTTGCTTTTTGTTGCAGTTAGACGTAGTAGCGTTCAATCAATTCCAAGCGGAAGTGCAAAGTAGCGTCCACTATAATATTTAATGATGGATTTCCGCAAAGTAACGCCTTCTTCAATCAAACATCAATAGATGTTTGTGTGGCAGATTTTCATCTTTAGAGTGGCAGCTAACCAGGCGCGTTTAAAAAAAATCGTACCACAACGCTATGGTATCCATTACGATGTTTCCTTCATCGCAAAATCCGGCTTATTCACCAGGATTAGAACCTACCTACACTTACCTAACAATCTCAGCAGCCTTGGCGTCCTGGTTAATGATAGGTTTGTTACGTATACGTCTCGCTCTGTCCGCGTAACGCAGAGTCGACACAGTTTCATCCAGGTTGTAGTCCGCTGGACTAACACACGCCACCATCAGTGTCAGAGAGTTTCCACCCAGACTGTCTGTTGGTGAAAGTAATCCAAATTAAAAACACAATTAAATACAAATGTAGTTTTATTTATTTATTTTAAGAAATATTTTTCATAAGCGTTTTATTTTGTCGTTATGAGAGCTTTCGCTGCGTGTTAGCGTTAGGCCAAAGCAACTATTCGCCACGGTCGTAGTCGCGGGCAGATGCTAGTTACTGACAATGAAGTAGTAATAAGAATATATTAAGTGCTGCATAAATAGAAATAAAGCACAGTAAATGTTACATATTAGGCACCCCTGTCAAAGAATGATTTTATGAATGCTAGTTTTGCTCCATTAACTGGAGCATTATAAGATCTAGATTGACTTACTTACTTAGTTTTGTTATAATTACAGCTAGTTCCTAACTATACCTATAATTTCTATAGTTCGTACATGAATTTTCAATTTTTATTAACCGGTTTTTGTATATGAACTATTTTTTAAATCAGGTCAATGACGCATTGAATCTTGTATACTCTGTCCGACCAGAAGTGCATCATTCCCATAGTTACGTTTTTACCATCACATATTATGATAATAAAATACTTTTATAATATTTTGTATGTTTTGTATATAATCCATGTAGTTTTTTTTTTATATATCATAGGAGGCGAACAAACAGGTGGGTCACCTGATGTTAAGTGATCACCACCGTCCATAGACTCTTGCAACATCAGGAGAGTCGCAAGTGCGTTACCAGCCTGTGTATGGGGGGAGGGGGGAAAGAGGACGAACAGGAGGAAAGGGAAGTGAGCCTCCGGCGCTCTCACTGACCGAACGAAACGAAACAATGCAAGCACTGTTACTTCACGTAGGTTTTCTATGGTAGTACCCCGGGTGAGCCAACCCATTCGTGCTGAAAAGTAATAGTTAGGTGGCTCTGTACTAATTAGATACATTAAAAGAAAAAGGAGGAATCTAAAGAGTAATATTAATCTTGAAAGAAAAAAAAAATTTAATTTAAAAAAAAAAGAAGGGGCGGTGGTGAAACCACTACAATGGAAGATTAGAAGGGGGGAGCAGAGGGGATAAGAAAAGTTAACCAAAAGATTTCCTTTCCTATAAAAGGTATCTGTCCGGAAAAAGGGGTGGGAAAAAAAAAAAAAAAAAACAAAAAGAAAAAAACCACATTAAAAATTTGCACTAACTTCCGGCACCACCACTTTAGTACGGCACTAGGTTTTTCGACATTTATTTTTAATCATCTATAAGCTATAAAAGAGCCGTACATTAATAATCAGTCGTAATTCCTCACTTGTACCTGAGAAATTGCATTTACTCACGTACTCACCTGTACCGCTCAGAAATGACGGCATAGCGCTCAGTATTGAGTTCAGGTTCGATTACTATGTCACTAGCCGATTTTACTAGTAAAATAATATATTTGCTATATTGAAGACATTTATTCTTACACTGTTTTTTCCAAGAATGACATAGAATGTTCTTTACTTGTTTTTTTATATAAATTTTAATGAGACAAATCAAAGAGGTTTTTACACTCAGAGTTACTTTATGATATAGTAACAGCCTTCTAAGCGTTATTCACGTTGGTTTATTTCACAGGTTAATTTTTTCCATGGTATTTGTAGTCTAGAAGGTTTAGGTATATAATTTGTCAAGTTTTTTTTTATTATCAGGGGGGGACAACGTCAAATAAACATACCTTGTAACAACCTCGTGAGCTTGCTATCTCTGTAACTAATATAGCTTCTGTTGGTTCCGTCTCCCAACGCTGATATAACGTTACCGAGCGCCAATAGACCTTGGTTAATCTTAACTCCTTCCTTAAGACGCTCTCCAGTAGCTTTAGTCTTTTTTATACGTTCTGAACCAGCCAGATCGACTAGATGAAATTTCGATGTAGTTGCTAAATTTCTGAAAAGTTACCAATTTAAAAGTTATGGTTTAATATTGAAAAATGTGGATTTTATTATGAACTAGCTTCTGCCCGCGACTTCCTCCGCGTGGAATAGCTACTTTGAGCTAACGCTAACACGCAGCGGAAGCTCACAGAAGGAAAAAGGAAATTCTAATGCTGCTCTGCTCCTATTAGTCTTAGTGTGATGATATAGCCTATAGCCTCCCTCGATGAAAAAGCTATGTAACATTTAAAGAAATTTTCAAATCTGACCAGTAGTACTTGCGAATGACACTGTCAACCAAGTAAACAAACAAAACCTCCCGCTTTATAGTATTAGTATAGATTTAATATTTCTTATTAGTCTATGGTATTGGCATTCTACAATTCTGCCGGTTTCATTCAATTCAAATTCACTCATTGTAATGAAAGAATTCAGCAAAAACCTTGATTTGAGATCAAAATTAACTTAAAGTAATGCATAATAATAATCAGATGAATTATGCAGGAATAAATATATATTACACAAATAAACATTCATTTTTAAATAAAATATCGAGTGTGCAATGTGTACATTAAAAAGCCAGTTTTTAAATTTATCGCCTGAAAGAACAGTCAAATATTTCCCTTAATACCTTGTTTAAAATATGTATATATATATATATATATATAATGTACGTATAATAAGGATATTAATTTGGATAGCAATTTTAGTGACTCGTAATATATAAACTTACTTGTCAGTGCGACTTTCCTTTGCAATTATAATGGTGAATACAGCATGACTCCGACTGGAAGCTTGATTCATGGCTGTGGAACCTGTCACACGCCCTGATGATCCTTTCTCTAGGACTGTCATTGTATCCATTGTTGAAGTAACTGGCAACTCTGTTATACCTATTAAATTTCTTATATCACTGATATGTTACATATTTACTCACTACATTAGAAGCTTATTTGCTAAACAAGAACCTATTCTCACTGAGACAAATAAATTTTAAAATCCTCTGGATATTATTTATATGGAAGCTCCAATTTTGAAACATTCGGAATTGGTGCTCCACTCTTATTAGTTTTAGTGTGATAATATATAGCCTACCTCGATAATAAATAATTTCTCAAATGGGACCAGTTATTACTAAGATTAGTGCATTCAGCCAAACAAACAAACAGCCTCCAGCTTTATAATATTAAGTATAGATAATATAGATGTATTATATAATCACATATCTATGGTGGAAGTTCATGTTTATGTTAATGTATAAGCTATATTTGAATTGTTACAATTCAAGCAGACAGTCACATACTAGTATGGTGAACTAAATAAACGATATACACTACCTGACTGTCCTTACCAGGTTAGCAATACAACATCTGTGGTTTTCAAGCAGAAATAGGTGTGCCAATAGTGTTGATGTGATAGAAACTGGCATAGGTTCTATCATATTTAATCAATATTTACTTATAGTTACTTACTTATATAGACATTGGAACATATAAAATTAATAATAAAAAGAATAATGCCCGGTTTCTGAGACACTACGTTAAACTACCAATAGTTATTGACTCAACGAAGTTATCTAGTTTATAAGTAATGAGATAAACTGTCAAATGGCCTGTTGAGATTTACTGACATTTATCATATTATTGTGTTCAGAAACGCAATTTGACAAGTCATCAAACCGATAACACTATTGAACAGATAAACTACAATTAAAATACCTCAGAAACCATGCATGGATCATTTACCTGGCAAAACAACTCCTTTATTAATGTCCTCCCTAATTTCAATAACACTGTGACCTCTTTCCTTTCCAGATAGTAAGTCAAAGCACTGTTCTTGATATAATTCCATGAATGAGACACTCACTTTAAATATGAACTTATCATCATGGGTATCAATGAAATCAAAAATGTCTGCTACTGCTTGCGGAATTACACCTATATGAAAATAATGATAAAAAAAGATATTAAAAGAACTTGAAATACCATAGCATTTGTTCTTTAAGGCTTTTACAGTGATACCTATGTAGTCTGGTGAAGCTGTAAAGACCTTGCCAGGTCAATAGTGTAATCAGTTTGAAAAAAAAAACCGAGATAATATGTAGGAGATGCCAACCAATAGCTAAACATGAGACTAGTATCACTATATCATCACTAAGATATAGAAAGATATGGATCTATAAGCAGAGCCCATGCGTGTCTTGCAGTAATAAAAAAATCTAAAATTCAACTGTGGCTCCACCTACCATTTTCAATTGTGAATTTAAAGTATTCTTCACTTGAAGACTCCCAAAAAAGGACATCTAAATCTGTCCAGCTGTTTAGACCAGTTACACACATATGAACAGAAGAATTATACATATAAAGATGTGCAAACATAGACCTTCACTCAAATTGATGCTAAGAATTTAAAAGAAGAATAAATCTGAAGATTAGCCTTTTCTCATTTTTGAAGACTAATTTTTAAATACCCTTAGAATATTAATATGTTGAAAAAGGGAATAAATATTATATTTGTAAATTCAGTAGTATATTTGACTGAACACTGCGGCATTGCAGTTAAAATAATTATTTTAAACAAACATATGAAGAGGAGGGAAGAAAAAATAAAAACAATAAAATTTACCTAATTTTGTTGAGTCACCATCAGACCCAGAGTAGTTGGTGCCCATAGTGTAGGTCTTTCCTGAACCTGTTTGTCCATAAGCTAAGATTGTTACATTGTATCCTGAAATATTACAGAAGTTATTATAATATATCCTGTAATAATTACTGGCAAATATATCATAATAAGATAACAAATATGGCTATTATGTAAGTACAGTAGAACCTCCGTAAAGTAAAAACTAAAAACAAAAATAATAAATAATAGTTTAAAAAACTAAAAAAACGTGCTTTCATATAAAATCCAACTAAAAAACAGAAAATAAAATTTAATAAATTTGGATTAAGAATAGTGTAAATTAGAAATAAATGTATATTTTTGTAAAAAGTGACAAAAAAATGATAAAAATACTGATATCTGGAGGTGCTGATATTAACATGCGATGCTCACTGTTTTTTTAAACTATTATTTATTTTTCATTTTTTAGTTAAAATTTTTTTTTAATTTTTTTTTCGGATTATTGCATTGTCATCGACCTTTGACAGGTGTGCAAAGTTTGAATTAAATCTGATAGATGAAAGTAGGACAAAATCGAGCTCAAAGGGGTCGGTTACATACATACATACAGGTGAAGCTAATAAAAGCGTGATAAAAATATAAATGCCCTCCCCCACAGTGCGCAAAACCTCTATTACTTAAAATATACACCCTCTATAACTTAACTCATAATTTCAGTATTTGCCCAAAGTTACTTAAAGAAATGTTTAAATTTTTCAGTAGACTAAACTTTAAATAATGTTTTATTTTTATGTAACATGTGTATTTTATTTTACCACTTATTCTGGTGAATTCCGATAAAAATAGGAACTGTATATTAACTCGTCACTCTCTAACATAAACCCTTGATAAATTAAAAACTCTATAACAAACTATTTCGTGTTTCCCTTGGTTTTTAACTTAAGGAGGTGCTACTGTACATGTATTCATTATCCAAAATCTACTCAAAGGGTTATAATACCATACTTCTGTGATAACATATCAAAACCATAATAATTATAATTACTACTTTGAAGTGTGATATAACTAAAGAAGAAGGTTGAAATGCAGAAACATTATTGAGGCATCTGCCTTTATCCCAAAGAACCAGTGTGGTTTTTAAGGGTTAGCATTAGCATTGTGGCCCTTTCAATAAATACCACTTACTGTCAGGTGGACCATATACCTGTTTACCATTTCATATCATTAAAAAATTTGAGTGTAATTGTTTGCCTAACAGACAAATAATACTCATGTTGAGTTAACTTGGGCACCAGTCTGTGCTGTGTGGGTTCAAAGGAATTGAATGAGTAATAAACCCAACAGCAGCACCTAGTACAACTGGAATGTGGGTTCTGACTTGTTGTCTTTCTGTTATACATATAGTGCCTAAGTATTTTAGTATTTGTGAAACGGTTAAATGTTAAGTGCCAAATACAGCAACAGATATAGACAACAGCAAATAGTATACATTGTGAAAAGCGCTTTTTAAGAATACATACGATTCTATTTATGGTGGGAAAACAAAATATTATTTTATATATTATTCAGTTAGTTTTTCTACAATTTAACAGTGAAAGAGTTAGTTGACTACCAAGTAAAAACCATCCATAAACTTGTTACACAGTTTCTTTTTTAAGCCAAAGGGCATCAAACAGGCTGGCATCCCACCAGACATTAAATAATTACCGTTTTCTATGGACAACTACAACACCCAGGGCATCATAGTTGTTCTGTGAGAAGAGTAGACTTTAGTCAGTTTCTGATGAGCATTATGTCATAGCCGTGAGCAAAAACAGTGCTAGGTAACCCATTACACAACACAACAACACATAATAAAGGTTCTAGAGAACCATATCATTCTCATTTTACTAGGTTTAGGTGTGCGATTTATGTTGATGGCTATGGGACGTGTAAGTTTGAAATGATGAAGGTGTCATAACAAAGAGTTCTTCAGAACACACTCCATTGTACATTTGATAAAGCACACTAAGAAACCCAATGTTTCTGCATAGTTATAAAGTCATTAAAGCAGTCCATACTCTAAATAAGCTATATGTTAAATAAACATCATCAGTTTTACTGTTATGGTGATACTGAAAAGCACTAACCTTCGAACAACTTTACAATAAGTCCTTTAACAGATGTGTCATAAAATTCTTGTTGTGTAATATGCTGTGGGAATACGTAATTGTATGTAAACGCTAAATCCTTAATTTGTACTTGTGGCTGTCCTGGCACCACTTCTATGCACTCATCACAGCCCCTGTCAATTTCCAATTGCATCAAGGGCCTAATACGTAGCGCCACTTGAACGGTGTCTATCGTATTCTTTTCCTCCACCATTTTTGATTACTTTTATTATATAGTGTATCACAAAATTTGTATATTATAATTGGCCACTTTCATGGCCTTTCTTATTTTCTCCTTAGGATGACGACAGGATAGTCCAGTATATATATAAATTATTCACATTCATCCGTTTTATATTCAGCCAATTATTGTTGACTGCAAAAAGTTTTATCAAAAATCCTTATTTGAAAAAATAACGCCTTTTATGAGAGTATAACGTATGTCAAAGTAATTTGCAAATACCAATAATCATCCAATATTTAATTAAACCAAGTATCATACTTACTCCATGAGTTATGTATTATTGTATACAATTATAACAACTCATATCTCAAATAACGTAAGGCTAAATTACAGAAAATTTACCGGACATAACACATAACCAAACTCAAACTTTTGAATAAAAACTCAACGGTTTACATTTCCTACTGGACCAGAAAGAGTAGTCGTAATATTCATCTAATAGGACGGGCTAAGGAATTTATCCATACTGCCAATTCTGAAACTGTCAATAAAATTGTAAAGTTTTATTTAGCTATTTTCATTTAATAAAAAAACATAAGTGTTAAATGTTTTATATTTATATTCATATATCTATACTATTATTATAAAGAGGTAAAGCTTGTGAGTTCGGATGTTCGGGTATACTTTCCCTGAGTGTTATAGATTACATTATATTTTGGTAAATATATATTTTTAATAACTAAACACAATAAATGTAATTGAAATCGGCATAAATTCTATAATATGGCTTACCTTACCTGAATGGTTTGAAATAAAGGAACAAAATCTATTGCAAAAATATTAATTACTTTTAGATTTATAAAAAAATTATGAGAGAATGAGATAATATATTATTAATGTACTTGAAATATATATAAAAGAGGAAAAGAGAGAGAGGAGAAACGTTTAAATCAATAGCATATTATTTTCTGTTAGATCGTAGTGACTATCGCATACTTGTAAAAAATATTTTTATTGTGTATTATTAACATCGTTAATACATATTAAAATATTACACAATAATTCCGAAAACTAATGTTTACCAGCTCCATAATGTATTCATCTCATTCTCTAAAAAATAATCAGAATACTAAGTTTCACTTTTACCGCGTGTGTACGCAAGTTTTTTGTAATGTTAGGAACAGGAAAATTGTTTTACCGCCGCGCCGTTTCTTTAAATGGGATTTTTGAGGTTGAAGGTATAGTTTGCGGTGGATATCAGTAATTGACTGAAATGGTTTTCAGTTTAATCGAAAACATTATCATTACTATCTCTCCTTTATTAATTTGCCTTTTTAATTTCGTAATGTAAAAAAATATATAATTATTATAATATATTGTCTTAACAATACATTAATATTTGCACAAAATTATTTCTCTTTAGAATACTTCACCGTTCGTCACTGGTATCTAGTAAATTAATAAATCGTTAAATATTTTTTACTCGGTACCTGCTGATACTTAGTAATACTCCTACAAGCAAAATAATTTAATTTACAGTATTGAGTACAAGAGTATGGGTGCGGTGGAGAGGGCCCGCGAGAAAGATCGCGAAGTGGCCCTCTCCGTCAAAGGAGAGCAGGAAGGAGAGGTCGGGGGACCTATCTCCTCATTGCACAGGTGAGGCTGACGAGGGGAGACGACTGGTTGTGTACCCAGCAGTCTCTCTATAGTAGGAACGAAGCCTGGCGTTTACTCGCGAGGCTGCCGCAGGGGCGGTTTCCCAGGAAGACAGACAGTAAATAAAAAAAAGTGTAATGAAAGAAAAGTTCTTAAAACCAAAATGCATCGTTAAACTTTCAGTGTTCCTAGCCGAAAATTAAAAGGATACTTGTCACACTGTATGCTGGAGTCAAAATAAAATTTGTTATGTTACTATATAGCTGAATTAAATACAAAAGAACAGAACAGATACAAAACCACGAACCAAATTTTTTTTGGATAATCGTCATTGAAAGTTTTGAGAATTGTTTTCTGTCTGTTTTTGTGTTATGTTACATTATGACTGCATTCCACTAAGCGCTCACAACGCTCACGACGTGTGCTTTCCCGTTCCACTTAATCCCGGGCGTTACAGTCGTACACCCAAGTGGAACGTATAATGGGGCGTTTTGAGCGTTCAGTTAAATAATACAAATGACGAACTAGAAATAATAAAGCAAAAACTTTAAGAGGATATGTCTTAACAGTAAATTGTAATAATTATTATGTAAATTGATTTAAGTATATTGAAAGATAAATATATAATTCAATTTTTATATGCAGTGCAGTATTTAATTAATTTGCATTCAAATAAAATGTCTTTTGAGGCAACAGTAGGATATTTGGCGATAATTGTATATGTTATTGAACTATGTTTTATAAAAGTGTACAAATGATATATTTTTCTCATTTAACTTTACTTATTATAAAATCATAAAATATATTTATTGGGTTAATAAAAAATAGTAAATTATCATTAAGTGATTATAAATTAATTTCCTATCAGAATTTAACGATTCCAAACATTTTTAAATAGACTTTAAAATTATCAAAACTTAAATAACAATTTTCATGTAAATATATTAATAAATTTAATTAATCCATTAAATACAATATGTTATTTAATATAAATATTCTTTACTGCATCAAATAATGACATTTTTACGGTCGCCATCTCTATTGAAAATCCCGCCAAATTTGTCAACGCTCACATCGACCTATTTCCAAACATGGGGCGTCGTGAGATTCGCGTGAGCGTATGTTATGACGTCATTAATGACGTTATCGGCGCGACCGCAACGTTCGCGGTCGTCTAGTGGAACGGCGAAAAGGCTGTTGTGAGCGTTGTGAATATTACTTTATATACTATATGTACGTATATTTTATATTTGGCACACGAGAATGCAAAAGTCTTTAGGAATCTTTTTTAAATATGGAAATATAACCGATTTTTGGAATAAAACCATTTTTACTTTTTTCTATTTGTGGCCCTTTTGTACTTAATCAGCGATATATGTTGAGGTGTCTTTTATTTGAAAAGATTTGAGTATAGAATAACATACTTATAAAATCTTTCCTTTTACAAATTACCCAAAACAAAGTCTGTTATCCAGATCTCCTCTCAAAAATTTCTTTAAGCGCTTCGTCTAATGTTCTTCGTCATAGCTCGTTGATATATGTGACTCATTAAAGTACCAATTATAGAAAGAATAGTTAGTTTTTGCGAAGTAGTTGTAATTATAATAAACTTAGTAAAGAATCTAATTGAGATCTTTTTAATACTCCAATGAATGCAGCAAAACAGGCGGTCATCATAACATTCTTTGATAAGGATGCGTAATATGTAACTTTTCACTGTACTTTATTTTGACTACTTTTTTTTAATCAGCACTTAATATCTTCTTTTAATTATGTCATTATCTATTAGTGAATATCTTTAATTAGCTTTAAGTTGATTATTGTATTTTGAACTATGTATGCAAAGCTGTTGATATTCCTTCGAATAAATAGATAAAAATAAATAAAGACGGACATAAAGACATAAGAGGAAATCATGGAAAGGTAAATAGTATCAATCTTATTCTATGAATAAAATAATTTTATAGAGTCGGTAAATATTATAAAATGTTAAACCTCTTTTTAAACTTCCTTAATATATCTTATTCGCTAAATATGTGTAAAATGTTTCCATTTGATGTCAAATCTAGCGACAACGTTTGCGTCTCTGTTTCTTATGTCGGTCACCCTTACCTACTTGCCTCTGCTATTTATGGTTCTGTAAATGTCAATTTGACATCGTCAAAGTAAATTATATGTTAGGTATCGACATGGGTAACTCAGCGAAAATCCTTGCGCTAACTCAGTAACTCAGGCGCAGTTAACTGCGCCGGCTCATTGCGCTAACTCAAAATTGCGCCATGATGCAACAAAATGAAAACATGCCGAGTGAACAACTAAATCCACGCCATCTGCGGGCCGCGCTCACAGGTACTTAGCAAAAACAGCGTTAAACTACGTTAGCTCATTGTTCACTTATCGAGTGAGTGAAAAAATGAATATTATCAGGCATGACTGTTGACTTGGGCACTTGACTATGTTCATTGACGTATTGTGTGTGTTATGTATGTTTATGGCAAAATGGCATGTCCAAAAATGACATATTTCAGTAGATTTTTATCTTTATTACTTCACTGAACTTTAGAAAACATAATAACAACACGTTTGTGTGTTTTTAGTGTTAAAACAAACTTAATAACAAATTAAAATAAATCAACCAATTTTTTTTTCTCGAACTGACTACGCTATTGACCTGGTAAGGTTTTAAAAGCTTCACAGGACTTTCAAATATATATAGTCTCCACAGAATCGACTATAGTTCATTCGTATTGATTTTCGAACGTAAACGTATTCCGTCATTTGTTTTATACACAGCTGTCAACTCAGTCATTTGTCAAAATAAAACCTTATATCCAGTAATTAAAGAGAAATCTAGAAAGTAAACATTACCTAGGTATAACTCCATTTACATTTCACAGAGTTGCAGTTTATAAAAATGATATTCGAATTTCCCGGTCCTGCGCTGTGCGCCAACTCATTTTGAAGAAGTGAGTTAACACATGCAGCGCAGTGAACTGAGTTGGCGCAATTGTGCGGCGCAGCGCAGTGTTACACATCTCTAGTTAGGTACCTACCTATCTGTTGTCAAAGTCAAAATAAAAAGCGAGCGAAAAAGCTAAACTTTCCATTACTATTATAAAACATTTTGAAACTATCGAAGATTTATTTTTTATCAAATTGAACTGCATTGTATTGCATAGTAATATCAGTGACTATTATTTTGAGTTAAATGTTCGTGTGTGAGTTATATGTAGCAGCATCATGCCGCCGCGGACGAAATCAAAAGTTGTTAAAGTCTCAAAAGAAAATCTCGGTACAGAATCCAAATCTACAGTACACAATAAGGTCTCCAAGCCTGCTAGAAAAGTTTTAGCGGATAAAACAAATTCACTATCAGATAACAACGCATCATCTGTTGAAGTTATAAAGAAAGCACAAAAGGTATCAACAAAAATAACTGTTGTTGAAAAAAACGGTAGACCGCATAGGGAACGGCGTGTGCCGACAAGGTATGTTGGAAATCGTGTATTGAACCATGTAACTGACAGCAAAGCTTCTACTATATCTTCTGCTGAATCAACTACAACAAATCAGAACAACGTTATGAAAAAAAAATTAACGCAGGCAAAGCAACCATCAAGAACAAAACACCCAAACGATAGCAATCAACAAAACAATCAAACTATAGAGAAAAAAAATTCTCCACAAGCATCAGGAACTTTAGGTAGTAGTGATTCTTTATGGAAATGTAATAAATCCACTCATTCATCTTTTAAAACACCAAATAAAATAGAAACTTGTGTTGTCAATCGTCCAAAACGAATACATAGATTGCCATCTCGATTTGAAGATCACTCTATGAGTCCAAGTAAGTTTGTGCCTATACTACCGTCTTTTGCAAGTACTCCTCTTCAAAAACAATCAAAACAAAATATAAATGAAAAAAATAAACATATAAAAAAGAGTAATTCATCTAATAAAAGTAGCCCAGATACAAATAACAATCCAAGAAAAACCAGAGCAGCTAAACAAAAAGTAGACTTTAAGCAGTTTTTCTCACCACCACATGCTGCATTAAAATCTAAAGACCCTGCACCAATAGTTGTTAGAGTGAATAGAATATTAAACAAAAGCCAGTCTTTTAAAGTCTTAGAGAAGAAACAAACTAAGGAAAACAATGGTGTGGATGTGTATGAATTTACTTATGACCCTAATGAGGAACCAACACAAAAAAAGAAGAAAAGGAAAAGAGTGGTTAAGAAAAATCCTGCAAAATCTAAATTTGTCACATTTAAAAGTAATTATGAACAAAATTTATCAAGAACTTTGAATAGTTTAAAGAAAAAAGTTGTTTCTAGAAATCCTACAACTACATTGAGTAATAAGATATCTCCATCATGTAATAATCAAGATAATAAAATAGAAAAATCTAGTGCAAAACAAGTTCAACCTAAGAACAACCTTATTGAGAAGACCAAGCAGTGCTGTCCCACTAATTCCGCTCTGAAAGAAAGTAATGAACAGACAAATTTAGGTGCACCATGTTTAATTGAAAGTAACAATCCTGAGGGAAATGTTATACCTATTCCACATCCTAAAATATTAGTCACTAAGTCTCAAAAAACTATTGACACTGCATCTGATACAACTGTTGCAAATGCAAAGAATCCAGACAATGATAATAAATTTGCATCTATTAGGATAGAAGACATTGCTGCAGATTTTGAATTAAGTGATAACTATGATGACATAAACTATTCACCTATTAATTCTCCAATTAGACCTGTCACTCCTAATAACATATTTATTACAGAAAATATTAACACCCAGTCAGAGCAAAAAAATGAAACTTTAGAAAGAACTGTCAATAGCCATGACCCGTTGAACCTACAAGATAACATAAGCTTTTTCAAAGAGCATCCTGCAGCAAGCAGCAGCATAAACATGTCTGTAAAGCACCCGTTAGCAAGCCCATGGAGAGTTGAATTTGAAAATCTGCCTATTAAATGGCAAGTCAATACATATGTTAAGCCAAACATGACTCCAGCAGTTGAAAGTTCATTCATTAGTTCTAAAGATGACAATAAAAAGAAACATGTTTACACAAATATGTTGCTCCCATCAAATGAAATGCTACTTGAAAGAAGTGATGTTAATACATCACATCTGAAGCAGACAAGTATAATTTCATTCATGAAAGAGGTTGCTGAAAAGAGTGCTAATAAGAAGAAACGGGCCTTGTCTGTTACCCCAACGAAAGCCAATTCTCTGTTTGAAGACATGACTAGTGTTTCTGTGCTTAGAAGTAAGGACAATCTTCAGGATATTGACCCCAAAGATAGTAATGTACTTATTCAAAATAAAAAAGCTGCCAATGATAAAGAGAACATTAGGGATAAAAGGAAACGTAAGAATGAGGATAATATAGAAATAGTGCCTGCGAAATCTCCACGTAGACAGAAAAATAAAGATTATACATATTTTGGATTTGATGATAGTGAGAATCAAGATAATGAGAATGTATCACCGAAAAAGATTAATTGTAAAGTCCGAGCATTGAGACCTCGAGCAAGAGCCGTGCTTCAAGAAATCAATGGACAGGT
The DNA here is from genome assembly GCA_036509395.1 of Antheraea yamamai. Taxonomy (NCBI): domain Eukaryota; kingdom Metazoa; phylum Arthropoda; class Insecta; order Lepidoptera; family Saturniidae; genus Antheraea; species Antheraea yamamai. The sequence goes on along the minus strand of AP028448.1, from coordinate 13,504,222 downwards.
TGGGCCAACAAGAGCTAATTTGCCACTTGCTGCAAAATCAAAAGTCCTTACAAGTTCAGAAGCGGTTAATAAAATGTATGAAAATATGAAATCGGCAGAAGTTGCACCTACATTTGAAGATAGAAATAATATACAAAAACATTCAGAGGCTACTACAATTGATCCCATATTAGATGATAATGATGATAATGCAGATTCGAATTCAGTACACTTATTTGAAGATATTGAGTTAGTTCACCATTTAAAGGTATGTTGTTATATTTAATGTGGTTTGTAAATATGAAAAGATTTCATATAAAAGTACCTCATATCAACCTGTAAAGAACCTATGTGTAGTCGGTCAGGCAGGAAAACCAATTAACACTCTGTAGGCACTGTGACTATTTATCCAAGTAGAGCTTTGCCTTACTATAACTTAGGCATAGATGTATCCCCGACCAACGACATCTTGACCTTTATAGGCCACACTATCTAATCGGGTTGTGTTAGTGTCTATGTTCTAGTCGTGTCTCAAACTTATTGTAGCGGTACCGGAAGTAGATAATAAGTGTGTTTAAATCATTTCAATATCATTTTAGTTAATAAAAATATTATAAAGGCCATATTAAATCATTAAAATTCATTACAAAAATAGGAATCATGACAAACCCACTGCAAGGCCACAGTATTAATGATTTTATCTTAATCTTTAATTAATATTTTTTTAAACACATTAGTTAATATGTAAATTCTCTGTATCATTCTTGTCTAACCAATATGTGCTATGTGCAAAAAGTATACATTTTGAATTGTACTGTCACATACCAGATTTTATTTGAAACTATTCTGACTGATGCATATGGCATATATTTTATATCATATCATAGTAGTCTTATATCACCAGTCGAGGTGGTAGAGCCACTCTGAAGCTATTACTGGTTTCAGCATGAATGGGTCGGCTCACTCGGTGTAGTACCACCCTCTCACAGAAAACCGACGTGAAGTAACAGTGCTTGCATTTTTGCGTTTTCTTTGGTCAGTGAGAGCGCCGGATGACCCACCTACCCTACCCTCCCCCAAACACATGGTGGCACTTGCGACTCTTCTGGTGTTGCAAGTGTCTATGGATGGTGATGTTCACTTAACATCAGGTGACCCACCTGTTCGTTTGCCTCCTATGGCAAAAAAAATATATATATTAATCGCTTTATATGAAAATGGAATTAGTAAATTAATCATAATAGTTGAAATGTGAATATCTAATATCTCCAAAAAATGCACATAATAGATATGTAAATGGGCAATTGAAAAACTATTATCAACCTACTTGTGACATTCCGATACATATGTGAGTATAATTTCTAATGTTTTCAGTCAACTAATCTGGCATTACTTATTTATTGCAGCCAACACGAAAAAGTTATGCCAAGGCAAAGAAAGTAACATTTAGACAGCACTCCGTATCGGATGAAGACAGTCGAAACAGTTATGGCGCACATCATTCTGAGTTAAGTGATGTAGAAGACTTGGGTGATCTCACTTTTACAATGCCTGTCATCAGTAAAAAGAAACCAACAAGGAAAAAGAAACCTAAATCGCAGTTATCAAATAAAGAGGTAAAGTGATTTTTATTCTCACTACCTTCTAGTAGTACTAGTACTGTTAGTAGTGAGTAGTTTCTTAAAACTTTAATGACTATATATTAAACAAAACTATCACTTTTTTCTTGTTAAGGTCTAAATATATAAGAAAATGAATAGATTTTGATCATTACCTATACAGTAGTTATTATGATGCGTGCACAAAGACATAAGACAATACCTGTCATCATTACATAGTATAAAACAAAGTCCCCTACCGCGTCTGTCTGTCTGTCTGTTCGCGATAAACTCAAAAACTACTGAACGGATCTTTATGCCGTTTTCACCAGTGGATACAGTGATTCACGGGGAATGTTTTGGTATATAATTTGTCCAGGATTTTTTTATAATTAGGGCGGGACAACCGTCTGCCGGGCCCGCTAGTTTTATTTATATAAGAAGATAGTATTACGGTTATAAATTGCTATATAATTTATAAATATTTCGTTATTAAATTTCAGAAAAAGGAAGCAGATGCTTGGGCTGCAAGCTTCAATTCCATGTGCGACGACATTGAAGAGTTCCCACTTGTTGTGGAATAATAAATCCTGACTCGATTATTATTTTTATATTAAGGTATATCTAATTTATAGTAAATATTTAAGATATGGTTATTTTATTAACAGTAACTTTGTGGTTTTCTATGACCATAACATCATTTTATGTACGGCAACCTAGTTGAGTCTACACCAGTATTTGCTTGATTTTTGTAATGTCTTTAGGTTATTGCCCATTGTTTTTAAATTGTACTTTCATGGTACTGAGTATCATGTAAATTGTGCTAATTTTTCTAGACAAATACAATATAGGAATGTCACTAAAAGTGAGTAGACATATAATTCACATTTTTTTGTCATATACTTATTGTACTGTTTTACTTTTTCATATTTTGTCAAAAAATCTTGACTATTGAAGATAGTTAGTGTGATTATAAAGGGTAATCGTTCCCTTTTACAATGTTTTTGTTACAACCTATTGTTCTAACAAAATGGCGGGCCGGTTATTAGAACTTTCTAGAAATTTTGTGACGTCACAGAATTAATGTTCTGCGTTATTATTTTCAACTTACTTCACTGAGAACAATCAGGTGGCTCCATTGTTCTAACAAAATGGCGGGCCCGTTATTAGAACTTTCTAGAAATTCTGTGACGCCACAGAATTAATGTTCTGTGTTATTATTTTCAAGCCACTTCACTAAGTGTAGTGATATAATCTACCTATATTATGTAAGATTGTAGAATGTAGGGTAAAATAAAGCAAAAGTTTGAATAAATTACATAAGCCACTACATAACCAAGTAAGAATAAAAAAATATCATTTAATGTAGTTATTAAAGTATAAAAAAGAAGTACTATATTTATAAGCGTTATATTAAAGCGATATTTATTTTCTTGCTATTGATAAGTGGGGCAAGTGGTTTAGTGCATGCATAGGACAACACAGACAAAGTCGCGGGTATCAGCTAATTGAAATATAAGAAAGAATATTATTTACTATATTAAATTGTACGGGAAATTTTAAATATTAATCGCTGTATTATTATTCCATCCTCTTTAGCTAAATATATAAGCAACGAATGTCACAAATTAGTACAACATAAAGCCAGTTTCACAAATATCAAGATTATAAATATAAAATATGTAAATTATTATTTTCATAGAATTTAATTTTGCCTTTAATTTTAATTTATATTTTGATTGAATTATGTTTAAGCTATAACTTAGTTTGTAATAAGTAAATATATGAATAAGTACATGTAACAAAACATTTTAGGATTTATATAGGAAATAGGTGTTACAAAGTAGAGAATTAAGAGTAAATTTATTTTTCATTCACTTTGAAAGTTGAATTTAGTTTTTATAATATATCTGCCATACATGTCTTATATTGATCAATAAAGTGGAACAAAAACTGAAGTTTATCATATGATTGTGTTTAGAAACGTAATTTGTTAAGCTGTTGAACTAATAGCCTTATCTAAGAGATAATCAACAGTTAAAAGTACCTCATAAACCGGGTAGTAACTTTTATGTATTTTATGGTGTTCTAGACGCATACTAAATAAGCAGTAACTCCATTACATTTAAATATAATTTTTGATTGTATACAAAAAAAAGTTGTCTAATCTATGGAATTTTTTTTTATATATCATGGGAGGCAAACGAACAGGTGCATCACCTGATGTTAAGTGATCACCACCGTTCATAGACACTGGCAACACCAGGGGAGTCGTAAGTGCGTTGCTAGCCTGTGTTTGGGGGTTAGGGAGGGACTTCACAGGTTACTTCACATCGGTGTTTATGTGGGTCGTGTGGTAGTACTCCGGACATGCTGACCCATTCATGCTGAAACCAGTAATAGGTTCAGCGTGGCTCTACCACCTACAACATATATTATACCGTTATTAAGAAAATACATTCTGATCTGATATAAGAAAGTCTTATTTCGTTTAATCAGAATGTGATAAAAGATATAATTTGATTAGCCTAAAAAAATGAGATTACCCAATCGGAACTGTCTTAGGAAACATTCCAGTTTAACCCTCTACTTAACCCTTTTGAGGGATTAATTTTCTAAAGTCTATACTACCCTTCTGAGGGATTAATTTTCTAAAGTCTATACTTAGTGCTTGTTCACATAAGTAATTCCTGTGCAAATTTTCCTACTTCTAGATCTAGCGCTATGGAATCAACTAAAGATTGTATCTATCCCCTTTTCAATGTCATTTTAATAGTTTAAACTCACTTATTATATCTATTTCGTTTACTCATTAGTAGGGCTATGTAAGTGCGAGTAGTGCAATGAAAACTACCATGACTTATATATCCCATGATACTCACTTCAGTAGAGTAATTCGAATTTGTCACGTAATTTTAATCTCAATCTGTGGACTTATTCTATTAGGATATATATTTATGTTAATTGTCTTGTTTTAAGTAAATGTTTATAAATCATGTATTTTTCAATATAAAATTACTGATGTGTTTTTGAAGTGAAACTTCTTTATCGGCGTTGGAAAAAATTTACCGTCACATTTTTCCGTTACGCGCCATCTTGTTTGTATTCATGTCTATGATAATAAAATCCCTTTGTTTAAACTTTATCTAATTTAACTTTATTTTTTAATATATTAATGAAATTGTTTGCCATAAAGAAAGAAAGGGTTTTTTTTTTTGTTTTTTTTTTGTTTTTTTGTTTTTTTTTTGTTTTTTTTTGTTTTCTTTTTTCTTTTTTTTTTTTTTTTTTAACCAATTTCTGGAAAGTTGCATATAGATCATTTTGCGAAAAATAAGGCCTTAAACAAGTTTCACTTCTTACGTGTGTACACTAGTACACGCACACATTTTTTTTTATGTAACTCAATTTGTGTATTTGAATAATACCTATTTTAAAGTTTATACACTGGACGAAACCAATTATGTTTGTTCTTATTTGTGTTTTAATATATTTATTTAATTAAAATTTACATGTATCACTTTGATTTGAACGATTCTTATGGGTGCATTTTAGAATATTCGTTGTTTTTAAGCTACTAGACAGCGTTAAAACGAATCTGTCATAGAATGACGTCAATGATTGTCTGTTGATCTAAGTAATTTTAAGAAAAAATATAAAAATTTTACTCCGTCATTGTTTTATTTAAAACGAATTCACGGAGTCCTTAATGTCATATGATTCGACAGTTTTCTAAATTAAGTTATAGCTTTATCAGGGTATCGAATTTCTACTCCATCGAACTTTCTGATAGTCATAAGTACATAATAAACTATACTTATATATAAACTTCTTTGGTTCTTTAACAAATTTAATTTAGAAGCGTACTTTGCCGATTTTGATGAGACATTTTTAAATTTCATAAATATAAATGAGAAAGTTTCTGAGTATAGACAGGTGTTAGTTACTCTTAAACAATTATTGAACGGGTTTTGATTAAAATTTGCGAAAATATAACTAATATACATCAGAGTAACAGGTAATTTCTAAATATGTTGTTTAAGTTGGTCAGAGTTGAAGAATCATGCCATCTGATATACTACTTGGAACTGAGACTCTTCAATGTTTCCCTATAATAATTATTGATATTAATTTCTATTTTATTTATTAAGGCCACTGGATACAAGTCCTTTAAGTATTAATTTCTAATATAAACAATGTTGCCTATCAATAAATTTTTAACGATCAAGTATAAACATTATAAGACTAGCAATATTTTTTTTAAATTTTATTTTTGGCAATCGATCTTCCATATTATTACTGCCATTGTCGAGTAGGTAATAATATTACAAGTGTCTGGAGTTAATTTCAATGTTCTAACAAGATGGCTCCCTTGTTAGAATTTTCTAGCGAGTTTTTATGGCATCTCGGAATTCATGCTCCCTGGTTTATTTTCCATTCACGTCACTTGTACACAATAACCGAACTATATATGGCAAAATGTCAACGTTATTACAATATATACGGTCAAATAACAAGACTATGAATAAAAAATAAAAGCCACTACATGACGAACTAAGATACCGCCAAAAACTCTATCGACATTGGATATTTCTGTTTGTATGTTATAATGTGTATATCAAGGAAAGTCCCATGATTTTTATAACATAAATATTCAATTAGGTAAACGGATTATGTTATGTTACTCGTTATTAGACTGATTTGTGACGTTTGCGGCTTTTTTCTTGGTTTTAATTTTCGTCACTCACATAACACTGTTCATGTGTCACTAACTAGATGTCACTAGCATCGGACAACACCGAAGCATATAAACTAGATAGCGTTAGTATACTTAAATAATAAATTGAGCATTTATTTGAAACTAGTGTTTGTCGACAGAAATAATGATATATATGTCTATCATTATCTTCATTTTCAGTTTTATAAATATATATTTATGAAGTACAACACATGATCGTTGAATACTGATTAGTGTATTAAGAATCCAAAGTCCTTACTTTGATCTTACCGAGATAAGCTATTTATTCTAATTTGCATCCATCTGTTAATCTAAGATGAACATTTATATATTTGCTCATGATTTTTTTCTGCAGAATATATACAAGCATTTATCGATATTATCGATAGAGCCTGTAATCAAAGGTTCCTATAATATACATATTAATAATATACATTACGTGTGAGAACATTAATAATTTCCAAAGTGAAGTAAATGAACCGTTGGTGATTGATATTTGTTATCCGCGGTTATATAGATTTTAGCTGTTTTAATAACGCATTAAGTTAGTTGACCGCAAAGTAACTAAGAACAGTATAAGAGGTCCATTCAAACCGCCCGTTAAAAAATAACTTTTGCGATTTGTTTGTTGCTTCACGTAGTTTGTCGATGGAGAAGTGGAATAAGAAGAACGAAGGTTTCACTGGTTGGTTTTAATTTGATTCAAGTTATACTGTCCCATTTTATCCCAACCAGAGATTAACAAGTTGTCAGAGTAGAACGTGGGTATATGTGTCTCTCTCTATAAACGGCAATTGTTGCCGGCTTTAAAATATATACTTAAACTATAAGACCTGTTGCAAACAGGACGACGTTATATATATAGATAAGAAAGGCGGAACGTCATATAATTAGATAATCAGTAGTAGGTAAGCTAAATGTAGTTAGTTGATCTTCATTCTTGTTCAAACATATGATGGTGCAATCACGGAATGCGGCTTGTTTGGGCACTGGAACATTTGTTATAGGGCAATGATTAATAGAGAACGACTCTGTTTACTTATGAGCTCCGATTTGGGTTTGGGTCCAAATTCACCATAAATACGTGTTTGGAAAAATGCAGACATAGAAAGTAATCTCTAGCATCGACAAGATGTTATTTCATAGGACTTGACAGTCATGTTTTGGACAGCATCACTTTTGAGCACGAATCTAAATCATTTAGGTAATACGGCTCTATTATACTTGGACGAGAGTCTGTTATAATCTTCCACAGAGTCCAAACACGGCGGGAAATTTAGTTGATATATGGATACAATTTTATCAACTACCTTCGAGAATATAAAGTAACGACACACAGCTGACAGACAATGTTACTGTGTGCACTACAACAATTAGCGTGAGAAACCAAGAGCGGCTCTCTGAAAGATCCAAGTTTTCGAGGAATGCGACGCGCAAAGGACAATGCACAACAACACAATTACTAACGCTAAGCCCAATTCATTGTTTCCACATTTATTTTGTTAATCGTTTTATTGTGCATAGCTTATTGTCATTATTTTATCACCAGATGTTATTCTTCATTCCTGGTGCCTACCGGTCCTACAGCTAAAATAACGTTATGGCTTAGTCCCCGTCCCCACTCTCTGTTAGTCACCCTTGGGACATATTGCACCAAAGAACTTTCACCACTTTCCCGTTTTGAAGAGAGCACCAAATTTTTTGTCATTTCAAAAGAATATAACCACATAATCGAATGAGATTTTGACGCACTAAGTTTAAGTATGACTACTAGGTACTTGTAAATTTATTAATGTAAATATTTGATTAACGTAATAAAAAAAAAACCTTTTATCTTTTAGTTATGACAATTTAAAAAATATTTCTAAGCAATTTATTAATACTGATGAATATACCTACCTACAACCAGTTGTACCTTGTTATGATAGAGTATAAAAAAGAATTCTTCACACAGATATCTGAATTAATTAAGAAATTAATTATATTTCTTCAAGAAACCAATTAAAATGTTTATTTCTATGTAGGTATATGTTGTAAAAAAGACGGAAACATTGTTAGTGAAATAGATTATGGTAATTGATTTTTTTTTAATTGATTCCTTATGAAAAATATGGAATAGGCGCTTTGATCGGAGACTGATATGAGCATGCATTGATTTTATTGTGTTCGCTTGGTGGCTTTGATGGTTATGTACGGGAATAATTTGATTGATTAATTTAGTACAAATCAGAAATATAAAACTTATATTTTGAAGTGAAACTTCTTTATCGGCGTTGGAAAAAAATTTACCGTCACATTTTTCGGTTACGCGTCACATTTTTCCGTTACGCGCCATCTTTTTTGTATTCATGTCTATGATAATAAAATCCTTTTGTTTAAACTTTATCTAATTTAACTTTATTTGTATTCATGTCTATGATAATAAAATCCTTTTGTTTAAACTTTATCTAATTTAACTTTATTTAACCAATTTCTGGAAAGTTGCATATAGATCATTTTGCGAAAAATAAGGCCTTAAACAAGTTTCACTTCTTACGTGTGTACACTAGTACACGCACACATTTTTTTTTTTTATTACAATAATAGCAGGTATAAATTAGTATATAACATAGCCTTAGAATTAAGCCCTGATTTTGTTTAAACATACTAGATTTTGTTTTCGAATTCATGAAACCACATGCGAATAACGAACTAATAGAATTTCACCGTTATCGGTTAAATGTTATAGGAACGTATGCATTTATATATAAACAAAGAAATATTTAAGAAGAAGTTGCAAAGAATTGCCGACAATAACACTAAGATGTTATAACCGACTTAAATCTTGTAATTAATTAAACGGAACATCATAATTAAATTTGAAAAATTAATCCTTTTCAACAAAGTATCCCACACGGCCCTAATGTGATGACTGACGATATTAAAATGATTGCTCTTTGGCAAATATGGCGGCCGGCTGAATTATACAGCGGAAGCAAATATTACCCTTGCAAACATACGTCCCTGGAGAGCGAGCTAGTTCGCGCACTCAAAATTAAAAGCATACAATGAAAATACTGAACGAGAACCCCTACTTGGGTACCTATGTCGCGAAAAGTGAGTGCTACTCCAACCGTCACTCTTAACACTCCGCGCTGAGTACGAGCGGCGCATTGTTGTCATTGAAAACAGTTGCCGGAGTGTTTTTTTGTTTATAGACTCTTCGATGTTGCCACTCGAAAATAAATAGCCGCGCGGTAACGAGCAATATGCGTCTAACAAGTTATAACAATGTTTTGTCTTTACAATCGATTCTGAATTGTTTGATATTGTTTCATCTGGGAACGATAACAAATGAATTTAACTCTTTTAATCGTGTATTTATAGTAGCGCGGCAAAGTGCTAGCGCTGCCAATAGGCAGCTAATTACTTAAAATTACTAATAAGTAAGAATAATAAAGGCCAAAACCAACGGCGACCATTGAGAGCTTGAATGCTAATTAATGGAACTTCTGACGGTGGTCGCAACCCGATCATCGATAAATCCCTACCACTCCGCTTGGTTCCTAGATATATATCGGTTGATTCCCGAATGCGACATGTCTAACCTTGCTGTTGACTTCTATTTTCACTTAGAAATATGGTTTTACTTTATATACTAATTATCACAAAGGTGTTCTTTCCACAAAGAACACTACACTATACACCTGATCGCTACCCATACGTCAGTGACTCAGTGTCTGTATGTCGAGCGAAAGTCATCGCTAGACGACTCACCCCGTTCAGCATATATGCTGACTCGACGCCCATTTGTAACACACAACTACACAATACAGAATTCTATTTGTTTTACTTGTATTTTGAAGTGAAACTTTTTGAGGGAGATGTTGAAATGCTAGTCTGCGGCCTTTATGTGTAACGAAAAGAGGTGGAGGTAAACACTGTGTCAGGTAGAGAGGAAGCAGTGTTTCGCTTTCCTTCGGGTATTGGGGAACAGTGAGCCGTATGGTCTTCTCGTTTTCTTTTTGAAGGTTTCACTTCTACCGTTTACGAACTACACGTATGTTTTCTTTTCTTTTTTTAACGTTTACATCAATTTATACATGTATACGTGTGTTACAAATAAATGCGTTTTACTTCTTTCCACTGGGGTTGGTGTTAGACACTCTGTAAGGTTGCCACAATCCATTCAGAACCGATTGCCATGATTTGATAAATTTCTTATTACATATAAATATTTGATTTCAATTATATTATTATACAAAAATATCTTTAAGGATCAAATGTGTTAGAATCTCTATGAGTTTTGAATCTTATAAAACTTGATTTGTGTGTTGCGCAAACGATTTGAAATCATTGAAAATAGTTAAAAGGGCATAACGCTTTTTAATTACGTGACGATTTCTGTCAGTCAACTCCTACTGCAAAGCGCGTGAAGAAATTTCATTTCAAAAGAATTTTTGTTAAAAAATATTACCATTTCATAGGTAATACAATCATATAGAGTTGTAAGTATATGTAAATTTGTTTTAACTCTATCCAAACGACATTGTACGTAAGCTTTCTTTATTTTTAATGATCTGTTTCTTTTTTATATAAAAGTATTTTGGAAAATATTTGAACTTATATCGCTGTAATTACCTATACATGTATACGAAGTAGGCTTTTTCACATAGATCGGTGCATACGGAGAGCAAGTAGAGCATTACACTGTAAAATTGTAGAAGTGACGGTGTCCCAGCGGTGGTGCGAACAGAAACCGTGTCTACCGCCTTACGTTTGAATTGTGCAAAACACTGAAGCCTTCGGTGAAAAAAAGAACGTGATGGAAGTGTAGCATAGTGGTTTGACTTGTTCTAAGGCTTGGCTAGGTAACATTATTAAGGTGAAACTCCATCGCCAAGAAAATAGTGTGGCTTTACGGAAGTTTTAACTTATTAGAAGGTGAGATTGTGGTTAAATATTAAAACTAATAAAAGTATTAAAAAAATACATATTACTATCGACTTTAATTTTAGTCTCATTTCCCGTAAATTTAACTGCCTAAGATTAGTACCTAATTGTTGTATAGATACGAAATACACTAATTTGTTGAAACGACTTACGCGCCATCTGTTATACCATAAAGTCACTAAATAGTAAACCAGAAATTTCTATGCAGCGGCTACAAATAACTGTACAAAGTTACAGCTGAGACGGATAAACAATGTGCGAATGTATCAATATATGCATAACTAATAAGTACTGTTTTCTTATATATAAATAAATTTGTATATAATATACTAAGCTATGTAGATTCCTAATCGATCTGGATCAGTATCTAGACTACTATTATAAAGAGAAAATATTTAATTTTTTGTTGTTTGTTTCTTTTCCCTATAGAGCTACATTGTCAAGAGTAATATGAGCTGTATTTTATTTTCAAAGTTAAATTAAAGCGAGCAAAAGTAGTATGTTATCGTAAATATAAAAAACCTGATTTTTTATTCGTAATGAATAAACTCAAAAAAAAAAATACCGATTTAAATTTTCGTTTTCACTTATAGCGAAAGCTAGTATTCAATATAGTAAGCGCGTTTTTAATTAAATAGTAAACATTTGTAATTTTGGAATATGGTTACATACTATACACATACAGTATATTATAGTATACAGTTTATTGTAAAGTATTAACAGAAAAGCAGTAGTAGACGATGTACTACTACTAGCTACTCAACAAATTAACAAGCAAACGATTTTCATGAGAAACTTATAGAAAAGTAAACAATTTCGAAGTTATTAAGACGAAATTATATGATTAACTTTTAAGAGTTGTTCAAACAATTAAGAAGTTTCTATTATAGGTGGCCGAGCACCTTCCTTTTGCAATGTTTAAGCTGATATTTAATTGAATACTTAATATCCAACCCGAAGTTCAATTTAATAAATTAACAATTGGACTATTTCAGTCATTTAATTAAAGGGTGAGCGTGCACGCAACCACCTCGACCACGGTCGAGAATATTAACCGCAATTCTCAGTCAACATTCACAAAATTGACACGTCAAATATTTGTAACTTTGTCCTGGGACCACGTCAGAGGGCAAACAGAATCGTGTCTGGTCCTCCCTTAATTTCCGATGTTTCTACACCATTGGACTCTTGTTCTATTTTAGATCTAAACGTATCGAGTCACGGTCGTCTTTAACGCGCATGACTTTGGCTACACGCTGGCCGCTTGTCAAAACAAAATGGCGCTGACTCTGTTTGAACTGGGCCGTATCAGTCGCGAGCGGAGATTCATTTTGTCGTTGCTTAAGATCGTAGTAGACTCCTACATATTGTCTCTGTACACACTTTGAGTGTGTGCCCGCGTGTTAGGCTTGCATTTAAAGCTGGCTACAAATTTGTTGTTTCAGTACAAATAGGTATAGAGATGATATTGTTTGCAGTTCGACTTAGGTCCGATGGAAGAGTTTGTTTGGCAGCACAACAGTGTCGCAGCTATAAGTAAACACTTCTAAATTGATTATGATGGGCAATGTTTTAAGTACATAAGTTTAATTGATAAACAATATCATAGTTTATAGAAGTAGATACAATATCGTTAATAAGTTTTTCATTAAGTGTAGGCAGTCAATTTATTTAACTTTTTTCAATAAATGAATGATACTTAATCCACCTGTTTGTAAATTTTAATAACTAAAGTAAAATATTGCAGTGAATTTTCATAATAAAATTTAATTGCACATTGTGTGTTCTTAAATCATAAAATAAATACGTTTATGTATTTATCGCTGTTAGAGTTTCCGTCTGTTGTTTATGTTTTATTTACAATATATTCTCATATAAAACTATTTAAAGTCTTAGATTATTTGTTTGAGATTTATTGTAAATACTTAATCTATTATGCAAAGTAATGTATTGGTATAGAACCACCTGCTCACCGCCCAACCTATTTACGAGTGTTTAGTTATCAAATTTACCTATGATTAAAGCCATATGTAGGGAGTAAACACTAACTTTCAAAAGAGGAGCATACTTAACAAATATTATATTGTAAACTTTACATTGCGACGGTAAATATTAAATAATAATATGTGTACAGGTAAATAATTTTGTCGCTAGCCCGCGAGCCGAGTCTACCTCAGTGTTGCCATTATCATAAACCAAACACGTCAATATTTACCCACACAAACAAGGGCGTAATTTTTAAATAAATTGTGGCATTTCGCGAAATTGCTTCCGCAAATAGAATTGTGGACAGGAGCCGGCGTGAATGTGTACGCAACTTTTTTTCGAGTCGTTATTTCGGACAACGTTTTGTCGGTTTAATGACAAGTTCAACAAATTTTAAACTCTATACAAATATATTAAATATATCAATATAAATATATATATTGTTCCGTTTAAATCAACAGATTACGAACGTTACCATGGTATAATATTTTTATTTGATAAATACTATTTTAATACTATAAAATAATGTACACAGATTTACTTACATTGTTGTGCGATAGATGTCACTACTTACCTGTGGTTGTATTCGTTATTTGAATGTATGAAGCACCTTATACTTTTAATTTGTCTTCTTAATAAAAGTAGATTAAAGTGACTCTTCTGGTAACTCTCGAAGATCATTAACATAAACAAACTTCAACCGATATGGTACTTGCGAAACGATTAGTTATTCTTTAAGGTCATGCAAATATGTATTTGGCGGGCAAGGTGATCGTTGCGGGACATATTATTGTGTACCTACCGATAACTATAGACACGTCTATTTCATAAAATATGTACGGATTGCAACAGCGAATATATATAGTAACACTGGATGTATAACGCTGTTACTACATATTGTAAAAGTTAAATGAATTAAACATGTGAAACATCATGTGGTTTTAAACATTTCTTATCATGGTTTTCGGCATCTGTTTGTGTTTTACAATAGCCTAGTATTTTTTTGATTTATTCTCTGTACACTAGAGTGAGCAATTATTAGCTACTAGCTTTTACAAGCGGCTTTGCTCGCGTTAATGTAGATTTCATCTATCCGTCGGGAATAGTGCCTTTTTTCTGGGTGAGAGGTGCCTTAATGTCTTTTATGTACGCCTGACAACGCGTCATCCTGTATTATATTGTATTATATTATTATAATATATAATATATTGTAAACTACTTATATAAATAAAATAATAGGAGTTTCCGGTTGTACGTGCACTACTAGATTGAATTCGACCAAGTTTTTTTAGTTTTGGTTCTTAGACACTTGGCCCTTATTTAAAAAATCACGACAACTTTATATTAAGAAATTATGATGTTTATAAGCAATATGCGTCTAATGGTGTGTTTATGTTTCTTCTTTTGTCATAAAATATAAAAAATTTTATAGCACGATAAGGAAAAAACTGCATTACGCGTTAAATATAAAATAGATACATGTATTTGTGTAAGTGATTGTCTGAGTTTACTAGTATACAAACATGAGTAAATGTATAGTTAAGTATTTGTACTACGCGACTTCGTATAGTATATAATTTATAAGCACTCTTATTTATTTATAAATTAATACATAGGTACAAGCGAAAGAAGTTCCACTTCCTCCGCGTGTACACACTGATTACACGCAATCTTTTATTTATTTTTTATTAATATAAATGACATATATGAAGTCGCGAGTAGCATCTAGTATTGTATAATATATAAAACGTAATATAAATAAAACAAAAGCTGAATAATGAAAGCAATATAATAAATGAGGGGCTAGCGGCCATCTTGTTTCACTGTTCCGGTATAGAGCTCAAACGGCGTTTGACGTGAGAAAGATAATCTTTGGATTGGCTCAACGTCATGAGATAGGGGGGAGGGAGAATAAAGTATCGAGTTTCATATCATCACTAACTTGATCGTTTTCATATGCGGGCAACTGCTGCATGTAAGCATGTATAATCAGAGTTATGTAAAAATTAATATAAGCATACATGCATTTATGTTAGGTATTGTTTTTTTCAATAATTTTTGGTAACCGATTTTCTGGATTATTATTGCCTTTGTCGAGTAGGTAATAATGGCACAAGTGTCTTGTGATTCTTTTAACCCCTGGACTGTCCAAAACCATAAGAGTACGAGCTCCATACACACGAATGTAAACCTTATGTTGCACTGGTCAAAGGACAATAGATAGCATAAGTTTAAATAAACCCGTATTTATTACAAAATTGGAAAAACTAGATCAATAATAAATTATGTAATGTAATATCATAATTTAAAAAAATTGTCTGTACATTTAAAAACATGAACCGCCATTATGAGATCTTGGTGTTCAGAAATCATCCGAGGGGTTGATGATGTAACAACATGATGCCGAGAGTTGTTGGCGGGATCTTGGAATCCCATGTACTGGATTTTATATTCTATTCATAATTTTATGTTATTTAACGCTATATTTTGTAACATTGATGGTGTTTTACGTAATATAGTTTGGTTATTGTACATAAGTGAAGTAGATGGGAAATAATACCGCGGAGCAAAGATTCTGAGTTGCAACAAAAATTCACTTGAAAGTTCTAACAAGGGGCCACCGTTTTGTTAGATAACTGAAATGATCGCAAGAAACTGTATGTAATATTGTGATATTACCTATTTGACAATGGCAGTAATAATCTACTAGAAGATTAGTTGCCAAAAATTAAATAAAAAAGATGATGGCCTCCTTGTCAGAATTTTTTAAGGAGTTTTTGTGGTATCTCAGAAGTCATGATCCGTGGTGTTTTATTTTCCATCCACTTCACTTGTCCACAATAACCAAACTATATTATGTAAATGCCACCAATATTTAAATAGTTTAGAAAATTATCCGACACGAAATATATATAAGAGTTGTTGAGGTATGTATGCTTGGTATACATATATGTTTCAACAACTCATATATGTATGAATAGTTAGCTTAGTTTAGCTCAGATACGTCGCGAATTGCATGTACCAGGCACCCTTGAGCTAGTTGTCAAATAAAATCGCCTGAGTGCCTTAAGCGCTCGCCTTAGTAGTCCGGTGAAGCTGTTAAGACCTTGCTAGGTCAATAGCGTAGTCAGTTCGAAAAAAAAAGCCACCAATATTATAAAATATGGAGTTAAATAACACAATATTATGAATAAAACATAAAAGATACTACACGACAGATTTAGATCCGTTTTAGGTAGATGTGAACTGTCATGTTAACATGTTAAAAAACCCATTACAATTCCTTAAACAAGATTTCGCCACTTATAAAAAGTTCTTCAAAAATAATCAGGTATGTATTATTTAAAAACAAACCAGGAATAGATGGCCGAAATAGAAAAAATGTGTACAAATTTTAAATTATGTGTCTTTAGGTACAAAGTTTTACTAAGCTGACGGGGAGTTTCCTCCTTGATAATAAAAAATATAAACCCAAAAACAACCCAGGCCACCACGGGCCAAATAAAAAACCTTTAATCCCAACACACAAAAAAAATAAAGGAGAAAAAAATAATCAACAATAGACTTTATATTTGATGGCAGCAGTTTAGGAAGGGGCCCTGGTATAAAGTACAGAAGCAGATGCGTTCAAGTTTCGTTATTTACTTAGGTTGCGTCCCGTTTTATAGAGTAGGTCTTATGCACGTCTACGGGCGTTTGATGCTTCGCTTAACAGAATAATTGAATAGGTACGTATTTAAACTCAAGATTAGATTTTGGACGTGAATAGTTTGGACGAAAGAGGGAATTCTATAGGTTAGGTAAATCTATATACATATATATATATACACATATATATATATATATATATATATATATATATATATATATATATATATATATATATATATATATATACATATATACATATAGAGTACAATGATTATTTTGTAACAAATATTTTTCTATTAAAATCGATTATTCATATGTAACTCGCACATTAGAGTTGAATGTCTGTCGTCAAGAATCTATTGTTATTTGGGTACCTATACATAAGAGCTGGTGTTATTTTTAGTCTTCGTGTGATATCATTTGTTGTCACGTAGTTTCTAAACATAGGGTAAAATCGTGATCATATACTATTTTCTTATATGACTACCTAACGAATTTGTCTATGAAGATGGTTTTGTTTCATAGGAACGATTTCTTTATTTGAATTGTGTTTTTTATTGTACCTAATTATGCTATGATTAAGGGACTTTTTACCAATTTTAAGTTATCTCTGACCATTTTTATAAGAACTATTTACCTCTTCTGACGAAGCTTAATAATATGCAGTCTAGATGATATTTTGAAAAGTTTTCTATGTCCCCGTAAAAGTCTCGTGAAAATCGATTCAGCTGCTTCGAATACTATCCCGGATTATAACAATTCAAATTTATTCATGATACATAGAAAATAAGCACTAAATCTCAATAACAATCTACTCCTAATTTCTTTTACATACTTAAAACTAGCTGGATCCCGTCCGCCTTTTTAGGCATAAAAGGTGGCAAAAAGTCAATCGAACCCAAAAAAATGAATAGCCTAGAATCATCTACGAAAAATTTCGCATCGAATGGTCATAGTACTGTGTCGATACGCTTAGTAGTTTTGACGCGGTCGAACCTCAAAAGAACTGAATTTTCCTTATAGAGTAACCAATAATATAATAAAGTATAAAACAATGTCTACTATGGAATTAAAATTATATCCGTAATTCCGTTTGCGTATACAATTTCTTACGAAACGGAACAATTCGAATATCTTCGAAATACAAATTTATTACCTTTAGTAAGTTTCGAAACATCTGCGCCATCGTATGATTTCATTATCGGAACATTGCGACTGGAGCTTTAAGTACGCCGAATCTACAATTTATGTAAAACGGCTCGCCAATCTGCAAACACGTTCGTGTTCTCCGCAACTACGCTCCGTGCTAAGTAGATTAAGTATGAACATACCTACTTCGTGTAAGTAATACTATGCTAGAAATTTGTACAACACGTTTGTTAACCTACCACAAAATAATAATAGTACGTTATTATTCATCTGTGAACAACTTCGTCTGCGTCATTTATTATTTCAATTCTTTTGTTATATCTCAAACGGACTAGAAGTGTTTAGAAAAAAATTATCCGACACAAAATACATATAAGAGTTGTTGAGGTATGTATGCTTGGTACACATATATGTTTCAATAAATCATATAACTATGAATACGTAGCTTAGCTTAGATTAGCTCAGATGGGTCGCGAATTGCATGAGTCAGGCAACAGCCCAAGCCGATGTATGCCGTGCACCCTTGAGCTAGTTGTCAAATAAAATCGGCTGATTGCCTTAAGCGGTCACCTTAGTAGTCCGGTGAAGCTGTTAAGACCTTGCTAGGTCAATAGCGTAATCAGTTCGAAAAAAAAAAACCAAATGGATTAGGCAGCGTTTTCGACGAAAGCTTCCAGGCGGCTTGATTTTTTTCAACACTTCCAACAATATCCGTTATATTTCAACCAATTTAGATAAAATCTTGACTAATTATACCAAAACCTTCCTTGTGAATCACTCAATCTATTAATGAAAACCGCATGAAAATTCTTTCAGTAGTTTTTGAGTTTATCGCGAACAGACAGACAGCCGCGGCGAAGGACTTTGTTTTATAATATGCAGTGAAGTTCAATGGCATTTGTATAAAAAATAAAATTGATTAAAATACCATATTAAATAGGCCAATAAAAGATGGACTATAGAAACTGTAACATGGAAAGGTCCTCAAGGAAAGAGGAAAGTTGATCGACTGATGAGACGGTGTGCTGATGACATTACATAGTTGATAGGAAACGATTGGATCAATTTAACCAGTAACCAGTGTCTATGGACGGTGATGGTCACTTAACATCAGGTGACCCACTTGTTCGTTTGCCTCCTATGACATAAAAAAAAGTTAATAAAAACCCAAGAACAAGATTATACTATTTTTTTCTGCGTGCCTGAATTGATTTTAATTGGAATTTAATTGACATATAATGGACTTTTCAAAGAATAATTTAGGCCAGACATTACTTTTTCACATAAATAGAGCAGTATGATAAGCTTACATCTTCTATATTTATACATATAATAAGAATGTAAATCTAACATGTCTGTAATTTTTCGATTTTTGTGAAAAAAATCGTTGCAGGTGTCTAGTAAGTAATGAAATACATTTCAATCATTTTTAGAAATGTCTGTCTGTCTGTTTGTATGAACACGCATCACTGCTAAAATACTGGGTTCACAATAAAACTTCAAGAAAATCATAAAGCTTATTGACGAGAATAACTTAGGCTTTGTTTCATTCAAATCGGTCCACTCTATCAAAAGTTATTGTAATTTGAATGACGGCTCGAGTTAAGTACTTACTAGACAAAAGTAGATAAGTAAATGGACTTAATACATTCAATCGATTTTATTAATCATTGTTTTTTTTTTTAACATAGGGCTCCACGCGGATGAAGTCGCGGGCTCAGCTAGTCTATACTAATATATAAAGCTGAAGAGTTTGTTTGTTTGGTTGATCGCGCTAATCTGAAGAACTACTGGTCCGATTTGAAAGAATCTTTCGGTTTTAGATAGCTCATTTACCGAGGAAGGCTTTAGGCCATATATCATAACGCTAAGACCAATAGGAGTGGAGCACCAATGAGGAATATTTCAAAATCGGGCATTTTTTTTCGTTTTGATATTATATACGTTGCCATGTTAACGTGGTAACTTTCTATCGCAAACATTTTTAAAGTTTATTTTGTGTTTCTATTCAACATGTTTATTCTACGTTTGTTTTGATTCCAATTTTTTATTTGTAATCTATTACGTATTATAAAAATAAAGTGTGTTTATCTGAAATTAAAATAACAACTTTTTGGTGATTGGATTTGGCTACAAGGAACAACATTTTTTTTTAATACTGTTGGTATTTTATATTTTGTTTGTTTGTTCCAGCTTATGTCCGAAACGGCTGAACCTATGTTAACGGGAATTTTGCTGGCAGATATGCAAAATTATAGCGGTTGACATATTCTATTTTATTTGTTGAACTATTACTCGTGTATTCGTCCATTTAAAATTGATTAAAAATATGTTGTTTATTTTGTAAACAAGCGAGTGAGACGTGTGCTTTACTGGACTTCAAGAATAAATATATATAATTGAAAGTCATATGTTTGTATGTAATTAAAATTATATTATCTTTTTGGTCAATTTGGCGGTCATTTTGATTTATTTACCGCGCTTGCGTCTACATAACTCAGTGATTATAGCAACGTATAAGACTAACTTAATTATATCGACAATACGGGTATATTAGATCTATATAATAAAAATTTTAACACGTATTGTTCAATAATGTATAGCTTAAAACTTTAATTACTTTCTTATATAGTCTAAGTGAGCACTGAGGGTGATATTTTGTAGGTTAAAGTTCCATGCATGTTGCTGATGATAAATCTCATTTCATGCGATACACTGTTATTATTTACATTTCTAATGTACACGTTACATGTTACGTGCGTGTCGTACTTACAAATGTTTTTGAAAAAGCATCTCTATAATGTACAACATCTACTCATAATTTTACATTGTTTGATACATTTTAAAAAAGCGCGCGCGGAGCCGCGGGTAACAGCTAGGTATTAATATATTTGGTAGCGACAGAAGGTTTTAGACATGAAGAAATTTAAAAGAATGTATTCATAATTAATTATATTATTACTACGTCAGATGACTTAGTAGTGAACAAATAAATTTTAACAATACATATAGCTGAAAGTCCCTCGATTGAAACCAACAAATAAATTTGATTTACTTAAAATTTATTTAATACCCTATTTATTTAATAATATCTTATCGTAAATGGAATGAAATGTGAACAAGAGGAGGTTGCTTTCTAAAACCATCACACAGTGAGAAAACAAATAATCACTGATTTAAAAAACCCTGTTACACTATTTGTTATTAGAGTATAGTATAGCTAATTTTATTTCAGTTAAAGGCAAGTGAAAACGCTACGTTGAAAATAACGGTTAATTTCATTGCAGTAATAGATGAGCGAATTAATTCTCGGAACGTTCCCACCGGCCATAAATAAAGGCCTAGCTCGTGCAAACACAGGAAAGTGTGCAAACAACATAAAACACGGAATGATTGCAATTAAAAACGCATTGGGCGGGCACGTGGCCCCCGCCGCCATCTTGGACTGTTTATTCAGTTTAATCGTTATTAATTAAGGATTTGCTACGATTAGATATTACTTAAAATTGTAAATTTTATTCTCGTTCAAGTCATATAAACTTATGGTATTCTTTGTCATTTAGGGACATAATATAGGTATGTTAGAGCGGCTAGGACCGAGATTCCTTAAGCCTATATTATTATTTGTTGCTTTTATTATTTATTAAATGTACCTATATAGTGTCAAAATCTACGTAACTATATACAAGCAAATTTGCTACAGCATTATTTAATGAAAAAAAATGGATAAAATAAAAATCCTCTAAATAAAAAAATACATTTGTACCAATGTTCATGGAGATGTATCAAAAGCTGTTCCATTTTATCCACCTCCAGGATACGAACATGCATCTTTATATATATACTAGCGGGGCGCCCGGACGTTGTCCTTCCTGGATAAAAAAATAAAAAATCTAAAATTCAACCGCAGCGCCACCTACCGGGTCCAATTGTGTATCTAAAGCATTCTCGGATCCACTCGCACACGCACACAAAATTCCATCAAAATCGGTCCAGCCGTTTAGGAAGATTTCGGTGACATACACACGTACAGAAGAAATAATTATATATAAAGATAGAGACGAAGATAATCTATTATTACTTACATCATAATGTAACTTATATACAGTTTATTAAAAATTATCAGTAACCAAACAATTCAGAATTAAATTGAAATGAAAATAATTATGCCCTTCCAGATAAAATCGTATTAATGTACCAATGTCATTGTCACTGTTGTAAATACATAATATATCGGTAAAACATTCCGCTCGGTACTATTCCTTCTTAAACTATACAAATCACTGCGATATTCCCTAACAATAAAACTCGGAGATCAACAAAAGGAAATAATCCCCATAAATTCGCTAAAGGCTCTAAAAAAATCATTACATATTTATACCGTACCGCCCTTGGGTTGCAATATTTTTTTTATTCATGGGGCCCTTTTTGCCCGCGGTGCCAATATCGGGAAAGATCGCGGATGATCCATCGCTGAGAGCGTGAAGGGCTGGTAAGGCCGGGGGGCTAAACACCAGATTTTCTGCACGAACTCACTGATTCGACATTTATTGAATACCTTTAGTTAGATTTCATAATCAATCGACGCTTTTTTTTTAAATATTTTCAGTGTATGAACATTTCAAAGCCGTGTTGATAAAAGTGGTACTCACGGCTTTACATTTTTTTAAAGTTACTTGAAGCAAATGCCTCAATTGACGTAGATTCTAAATTTTACAATGAAGGAAAACATTGTGGTGACACTATAGTATAGTAATAGGGCATTTTGCAATTCTAGCCTTAGTCCAGTGAAGCTGTGAAGGACCATGATACCAATAGAGTTAGTCAAATTAAAAAAAAATATAGTAGCAGTCATAGGTACTGCCGACAGAAGTGAAGACTCAAAGCAATTAACATGATTTTCATATTAGTTATAGAGTGAATGAACAATATTTAAATTTCAGAATATGTTTATTGATATTATTAACATTACTGTGGTTTTCATATCTATTCGCACTCGGAGCAATAATTATGTACATTTTTATAAAGTCTATTAATCCATCAAAAGTATGATGAGCTGCAATATATCAATATTACATATATAAAGGCCACTATACTACGCCTTGTTAGTCTGACGCAAGCCGCGTAAGCGCAATACGGTCGGTAATGCCTACGTAGTATGTCATGACGCGAAATGATAAATGTGTCTCCTGCCAAAAATACCGCTCAACGCGCCTAATAAAGTTTTCATCTCAAGAAAAGGCAAAGCGGGCCTTGTTAGCTTACTCCCAAATTATTGTAGTAGCTGCACTTAACAGCGAGTTTCGCCTAGACTTGGGTATAATCATCTTAGGCTTTCACGTGACATCAGGTGGGATGTGGTCACACTCTACACCTGTTCAAAATCCATGTTATAATTCTTTCTTAATCATAAACAAGTCTCCGTTTCCTCCAATAAAACTTGAAAGTCAAAGATATAAACGTCGGTTTCTGAGAATTACTTGTCGCCGCCGCGTCGTGGTACCTACATGGAAATATTTTAAGATAGAACGGGCAAAGTTTGCTCAGTTAGATAAGCGACGTAGCGGATGCATATGTTTGTATACGCGTGTACGTATACATTACTTAGATATAGTCAAAGACAGGCCGACCTTTGTTAGTGATACTTAAATAATTAGGTATTGGGTTATTAATTTTAGTTGAATTGAAAGTGCATTTATTCGGAATCTCTCATTCGAATACTTCGGTATCTTAATGATATCCTGGTGTAGTTCCCGTTAGTCTGTTTATTTGTTGATAATTGCAAAGAATTCTGTGCTGCTTTCAAAATATTTTGTGAGAAGTTGGAATGAGTTTAGAGTCTGATCGAGTAGTAATATTTTTATTGTTATTTGTTTTGTGTTTAATATTAAGCTCATATATAATTCTCTCATTTTTATTTTATATTTAAAATGTGTGATTTATATATCTATAGGTGTGACAGTTCAACTGTGTAAATAAATGAAATAAAGAATTATAGGGTGGTCTGAATCGCAACTGGAAAATAGTTTAGTAATTTTAAGGATTAACTCAACCTTTCTAGTCTTTATGTAGGCTTTGAAATACCGCAATGTAGTAACTGATCACTAAACACGACTTGTCAAAACGTGTCCCAGTCAATCAAATTTGTGAATAGTTTAATCAGCTTAAGGTATTAAGAAAGCGCTTATGAACGTCAACATTACCACCGGTTCGGATCAATATCCCTGTTTTCGAGAAGAACCGGCACGCACTCGATCGGGTTTACCTTTTTAACCTACATGTTTTTATAACTAGCGGACTCGGCGGACGTTGTACCGCTCTGTTAATAAAAAAAAACCTTGACAAATTATATACCTAAATCCTCCTCATGAATCACTTTATGTACTGGTGAAAACTGCATAACAATCCGTTCAGTAATTTTTGAGTTCATCGCTAACTGATAGACAGACAGACAGACGTGTCAGAGGACTTTGTGTTATAATATGTAGTTGATGCATTAAAGTTACCGTACAGCTGAGAGCGGTATACATTCTGTGTATAGGGATCGCTGTGAAGTTATACGTTCGTGATATCTAGCATATTTAAAATAAATTTGATTTAGTCTGTATAATAAGATAGATAATTTATATTGCAACTACGTTTTTAAGTGTAATGTTTTATCTTAATATATATATTTCTTGTGTGCGTGTGTATGTGACTGACTCCTCCTACG
Organism: Antheraea yamamai; assembly: GCA_036509395.1. Taxonomy (NCBI): domain Eukaryota; kingdom Metazoa; phylum Arthropoda; class Insecta; order Lepidoptera; family Saturniidae; genus Antheraea; species Antheraea yamamai. The sequence goes on along the minus strand of AP028448.1, from coordinate 13,479,480 downwards.
CTGGCGATTTTGAGAAATTTTTGTGTGTGTTGTGGAGATTCGAGAATGGTTTAGATTCACAATTGGACCCGGCAGGTGGCGCTGCGATCGACTTTTAGGATTTTTTTTGTTTTCAAGGCAGGACAACGTCCGCCCGGTCCGCTAGTACTTATGTATTTTTTACGAAAAATATTCTGTTAGTGAACATTCAGGTCTATATTTTAGGTATGCGATTCGTTATATTTCAAAATGAGCTATATCCAATTTTAACCGTTCATATAACATGTTTAATTTTTTTTTTAGTTTAATTTCCAATTTTTATATACCGACAAGGAAGTTCAAACTTTAACTGTCCATAAGGTTTTTAATGTATTTTATATTGTTTCTTCATATTTTACATGTACAAAATTTGAAGATCTTGAAGTATAACGTTGGACGTGTTAGGTGTGTTAGGAACGACTAAAACTGCTAAAACGGCTAAAAAAAAATCGACTCGTACTGAAAAGAGTGACGAATTCGTGAAATTGAAATCGGGACTGACTGCTCGTTTACATAATTTCTAAACCATATTTGTAAATTCTACACACACTTCAAAAATATAGGGAATGAGACATTAACAAATAGATGGTTACAGTAATCTGACCTCAAAGATATGAGAAAATACAATAAAATGCTATCTGGCAAAATTCCGCGACGTATGAGCCATACGTTCTACCTGCCTACATTATCTTAAATGAATAATGTATGTACGTATTCGTGAGTACACACTAAGTGCTACTGATGGCTTGTTTTCTGTTCCCATATTTGTAGGCGTGGCGTATGTACACACCTACTTATTAATATTATTTTATTTGATTGTTAAACTTTTTTGTGAGATCGGTTTTTTTAATGTTGCCAGCAATTTCCTTCTCATACAAATAGTTTTCTTTACTCATAGGAACTATTTGCCTATTTTGTGTAGATTATACGTGAACAAACATTTATGAATTGTAATTTAATTCGTTGCTATTTGATCCATATAACTTTTTAATATAATTTAAGTTACCTCTGTTGAATTCTATCATTGCCTTTTAGTCCCTATGGGAAAACAAAATTATTTCTATAAAAATCTCGTTAAATTCAGTTAAACCGTTTTCAGAGATTGGGCCGAACCATCATACCTCAGTCTTATTTATAGACTAGCTTCTGCGTGCGAATTACTTTGGACTAACGCTAACACGCAGCGGAAACTCTCAAAAGGAAACAACACTCCGATTTCCTCGATAAATGACTTATCTAATAATAATAATGAATATTAAAAGTACTATACATACTAATTTTCGATAGTTAGTATCGAAGTGAACGGTAAAGAAATTGACGAGCTAAAATGCCGCCAACTAGGAAATTATAGTTAAATGTATATTATTAGACTCTTTTATTAAAATCTCCATGACAAATACTTGTAGCATTACGACTCGAGTATGTCATTCTTTTCTTGACTTTACATCTTCCTGTCTGTGTTCTTGCCTCGGGGCACCACTGTAGGAGCCTAGTCTAATTCGGAGGGCGTGATAATAAAACACGTAAAAGTGCGTAAAATAGACTGTGTAATATTTGACTCCATACATGGTGTTTACAGTTACAAGAGTTTCAATTGTTTTAATGACATATTCCATTCACAATAAATTTAAACGTTCCAGCCAGTCTGCAAAAAGATGACATACTCGAGTCATTGAGCTACATACTGGTATATTAAAAAAAAAAGTGTGTGTGTACTTATGTACACGCGTTAGAAGTTATACTTCTTTGGCGTAACGAGATAAAAATCTTTTCAAAAATTATATCTTTCGCCTTATTTTAAGTACGTTTGTAGAAAAAACGACACTAATAATAGATAAAAGGTATTTAATACATTGAAAGTTTTAATACAAAGAAATACAAACAACAAATACAATGAAACAAAATGTTGACTATAGCTAACTTCAGGGTGTCGGTTTTTCGTGAAGGTGTGCGCGCGCGTCGTAAAAATTTGCTCTCATCATTTTTCCCTAACGCGCCAAAAGAAGTATAACTTCAAAAACTGACGGTAAAATTGAAATTGGTTAAAGTAGAATGAACACACCGATCACACGCCGACAAATATTTTGAACACGTAAACGTGTATCCTAATACAATGTCCAAACTCAACGGCTACTTGGAAACTTGCGTAAGGAATAAGTTGATCGAAGCCGCACCGACCAGACAAGCCTGTGTCAACAAGACAGGAATTAGTCCAAATTATGTGCGCCTCCACCCTTGCAGCCCCATTCCTAGCGTACCCTTCGTCAAATCAATATTTGTTGTCCGCACTCTTCTGCCTTAACAACACGCATAATCACTATCAATTAAAAACAAACACTAATTCCACTACGTAGAATATATTTTATACTGTAACCGATTGTGGAGTTACACCGTTTTGTGTACAAACGATTGACTCATCCCTGCTACAGTTGTCTCTATAAACGCAATGTCGTCTCTCTCTGACACAGTTTTCCACGGGATACATGGAACGAATTGTTGATGGTTTCAGAATTATATCTACCAGAAAATAAAAGACTTATGACCTGTGGAGCTACCGTGAAAATGAAATCTATTAATATACTTAGTTTAAGAATTAATTTGTTTCATACAAATCAAAAAGTTTTGGGTTGGTCATTTGACTAGAATTGACTAGAATATAGAATAGAATAAACTAAATATATATCATGAATAAAGTAAATATATATCATATATTTATACTGCATGTTCCAATACCAAGATCACTAAACGAAGTCCTCTGCCAAGTCTGTCTGTCTGTTCGTGATAAACTCAAAAACTACTGAACGGATTTTCATGCGGTTTTCACCAGTGCATAAAGTGATTCATGAGGAAGGTTTAAGTATATCATTTGTTTTTTATTATCAGGACGGGACGACGTCCCTCGGGCCCGCTAGTTAAAAAAAGGGGGGGGAATTGATTTAGAAGTGAGACTTCGCTTCAGCTACTGGTGTACTAATTACAGAATAGTTACAAAACCACAGATTGTGAATGGATGTTACTAATGTGTTTCATTGTTTCTCAATCATTATTTTAAATATCCTAACTAATATTGTAAATGTGATAGTGTGTCGGTTTGTTTGTTACGATTTCACGAGTTAATTATCAATTAATCATCGTGAAATTTTGGACACACCTCGGTTAGGGTACATAATTAGAAATAGGCTACCTATCATCCAGAAAATAGTACTGTTCTCGAGGGTTAGGCCAAATGAACATTAATGCGAGGAAAGTCGCGGCCAAAAGCGAGTCGTAAATAATTTGATTTAGTAACCTTTAAATTTTTTATTATAATATGAAAGGTGAAATATGAACGCAGTGAAAATAAAAACACGCGTGGCAGTGCATCAGTTTAAGTAATTTTTCTATGTTGCTAAAAGACTAAAACGTAGTTTCTGTTTTAAGAACGAAGGAATTTCGATTACTATCAAAAAAAAAAAATTCAAAGCTATAGAATTTATTTATTATTACTTTTTATATTTTTTATTATAACAAGGAAAATAATATATTTGTATAAACCCTGTTCATTCACATATATATTTTCAAACAAACCCGTAAGCGAATCGCAAACATGCTAACCTGCAAAAAGGCGGTCTCGTGTAACTTACACATCAATTAATATAAAAAAACTCGCGTTTCGACTCTTGTTGAATATTCATAAAGAGCTGTTAATTGCACAACTCTGCAAATACGACGTGAAGTGAGAGCGACTCCACGGTTCCTAAGGCACGTACTCCCCCCCACGCCCCGCACACCGCCTCGTCCCTCCAAAAGACCAACCCCGTGCACACATACGCACCCGTGCGGGGCACACACGCACAAAGAGCGCGCGCAACCGGGAAAACTACGGCCTTTTACGTACGTATTGTATATCATAACGCGAATATAGTATAAGTAAAAATGATATAAATCATTCTCTTTTATTTTCTTTAATATTTTACCGATTGTATTGCTATAGTCTGATCGCAACCGCTGTACCGCACCTTAGGTATGCGCAGGGAGGTGGGGAGTCAGAAGGAAAGAGCATCAATTCACATGAGATTCGCAGTGTCAGATAGATCTTATGATATTAAAGCACAATTTTTTGAAGCTGCATATCCAGTATAATTAGATCCAATCCCTGTTTTTGTCCAATATTATTTTTAAATGAGTACAAATAAAAAAACCAATATAAGTGAAATGAATCTTTAATTCTCGGAAATATACAATCTTAACGCATAAAACACGACCCAACTTTAGATATTTTATTTCATGTGCGTTTGACACAGCAGTCTATTCGTGTCAGCGGTTACGGTCAGAATATAAATAACACTTAGAGTGAGTAGAAGTGTACTCATTTTTAATATCTGCTTAGCATAAAAATACACGCCGCTTCTGTCTAGAACTAAGTAATAGTCAGTATTTGTGGTAAATAAAACCGAATTCGCTAAAATCTTCGAAAAAAGTTTTTTCTTCATTTACGTAACGATAACCTTTTTCAAGTTATACTTCTTTTGGAGCTTTTGGGAAAAATAATGAGAGTGAATTTTTACGTTACGCGCGCACACCGACATTTAAAAGCGACACCATGAAGTGGGTTGGTAATTGTCTGTCAAGTTTTCACAAGAATTGATATCTAACTACTCAAAATGGTTATACTTAATAGCAGTCACTTTGTGTGATGTACTCTTGACACTTAAAAACCGTATTCTACGGTCTATTAATTAAATTCACGACGATTATCATAATATTATGAGCGAGCCCATACACAAAATCTGTAACTCTTTTCTCGTATATATATTTCTATAAAACAAAAAAAGCTATTTTTATGGACAGTCCTTCGTTATGCATAACGTGGCACAAATGTCCATAAAGTGTTTTTTACACACAAAGTAAATTAAAGAAAATAATCGAGCATCTGTCGTTTAAATATATACTGCACAGAAAACGCGTGTTGGTTGTGTGCGCATCTATTTACGTGACGAGTAAATATGTACCCGTGCTCGTGGAGGCTACATTAATAATTCAATTGGTCGACGGTCGCCGCCCGCCGCCGCCCGCTCGCCTTCTGTAAACGATTTTTAACTCACCGCCAAACCGATTAATTGGGCTACGGGTACTGGCCCGAAGAGAGGAAATCTTTTCGATTGTGAATTAAAAAAACAACTTCATCTATTAAGTGCTGGCTTTACATCTTTAACAAAGTAATTCAAATTTTGATTAAAAAATGAGAAATTATTACCTCTTTCTAATTATTTATTTGTGTTAAAATATCATCTGAAAATATCTTTAATTCGAATATGTATGTACTGACTCTATTCTGCTCGTTTTAAAATAAGTCTAATATATTTTCAAATCTTGTTATTGTATGTATAAATTGCAGTCATGATCTAATATGGGAAGTTTGTTTTACGATCGGTAAATACCACCACCGTTGGATGGATAACCGTCAAATTTAGCGGTGAAGGTTCATGAAGAAACCTTTTATATTATCCATTTTAATATACGCCACTAGATGGCGCTGCACTTATAACCCAATTATTTACATATTACAAAAATTAGTCATTTCAACAAATAATAACAAGAGTTTTTAATAATACTTTCACATGTTCCTACGTACCCCATACTAAAACGAGAAAAGTATGAAAATATAGCTATGTTGACACTACAACCAGTTGATTGAGGGCCGCAGACAAACACCCACAACGGTCTGGCCGCGGTTTGATTTCTTTGCCAAACACTAATGTTTGGAAAACGGTCGACGCGATTACGAACCGATCTTGTTCCTTCTATCCTTTGCATATTTGTATGTATATATTATTATTTTGCAATAAAAATTATTTGTGTTAGTTTTTGCTGACGATACATCGATTTGTAAGATGCGCATGTCTTGACCTTACCATATGCTGACGGAGGAAGCATTTGTATCGGCTTGTATGCTATTAGTGTCTTTCCAATAACTAAAGTTATCTATGATCTAAAGATCGGTCTAGGTATTTATGTTGTGTCCTGTCTACAGTAAATCTGACTAGTTGCTATTCTATAATTCAATTTGGTTGGATCTGCCTGTAAAAATAGGTACTCTTAGTATGTATATGACTTTTTATTAATATTTACATTGTTTATTGATTTCTTTTTGTATTGTTTCTTGATTTTTGTAATACTTTATAAGTATTTGAGTTTGACCATAATCCCATCTGATGTTATATGATGTTGTGATCAAAGATAGTCAACGCGCTAAGCCTATAGGGGTCTGGCTCTCAAGTGCAGCTGCAGGAATATACCAACAGGTGCTTGGCGACTGATTTTCAGCTAGAGAGCTATCCAGGTGGACTTAGAATAGCTCTTCTACCGTGCTATGGTTTCATCACAATACTTTCCTTCACTCAGTTGCTAGGATTTGAACGTCTATCGACCCGGTGCCTAAATATGCTATCAATTAAGGTAAAAACGCTCCAAGCAAGCAAGCTATGAAGCAGACGCCTGAATGATTTATACATATAAATAAAATTTATGTGTCTGTTCTTTGTCAGGAGTCTCCAAAAAGGTTGAATCGATTTTGTCAATATTTTCGTTAACAGATAATGGACTCTTCGGAGTGTCATATAGGCTATATATCGCTACGCTTCTCTATGAGGGCTAGGCAATAATGATACAATTTTATAAAGGCAATTTAATTCAAAATGAAATGATAAAATTAAAATTATGAAAATAAAAAAACAGTCTATAATTTATTGAAATAAATAATAATAGATCCTATGATATAAAGCCCCTATTTACGAGAACAAAATCATGGAAATCTACAGTAAAAAGGTGGAATTAGGTATACAATATTAAGTTTTTCTTTAATACTAGCTATGCCCGCAACATCGTCCATGTGGAACTTTACGTAAAAAACAGTGACGAATACAATAATCTGAATCTATGAAGTCCATTTACTTATCTACTTTTCTCTCGTACTTAAGCCGCGTCGTCATTCAAATTACAATAACTTTTAATAGAGTGCACCGACTTTAATAAAACAAAGATTAAGTTGCTCCCGATATATCGCTTTATGATTTGTGATTTTATTGTGAACACTGTACTTTAACAGTGATGCGTGTTCATACAAACAGACAGACAGAAATACATTTTCAATAATGATTGAAATGTGTTCTATTACTTATTCCTAGACACCTACAACCATTTTTTTCACGAAAATCAAAAAAGTACAGACACGTTAGATTTACATTCTTCTTATATGTATAGATTAAGTTCTTAGTTTTTTTTTCGTGCTAGAAGTGACTGTACTGTGCCTGTGGTGAGCACAGTATAATCCAAAAACAACGGCGACTACCGAGAGACACGCTATCCCTCATCCCTCACCGGCGCCGGTCATGCCGGCTTGCATAATGCTCTTCACGTCGCTTGAAGGACCCCACAATAGGAAGGAGGGACACCTGGCCGGGAGATGTTCCATAGCTTCACGGTGGAGAGATAGAGTGGAACTTTTTAGTTCGGAGTGGTTTCGTATTGGCTCCGGCCAGCGCGCGTGGGGGATGAAAAGGAGAGGAAGGGATTAAATTAATAGCTCTTAGACACTCGCCAGATACAGACGGTAGACACGCTCAGTGGGAATGTCTTGCGAACTGAAGCGGCTCTATAATTGTGTATGTCTGAATATTACATACGGACAGCCCGTCTCTGCAACCTGTCAGGGCATCTAGTAGTATTTAGTGCTTGATTATAGTAAGGTTCACTTATCAGTCAACGATGTAGGTTCTCACAGTTGTTATCAAAATAAAATATATTTAAATATGTATTGATGATATTTTTTTATATTTTCCTAATAAGTAACTACTGGAAATGATTAAAAACATTAAATTAAATAAACATTAAAAACAATAAATTGATAATTAAAATTAAAATACGTGTGTGTAGTTCGAATGTGATAGAAACTTTCAAAAAGAAAGAGAGAAGAGCGTATCTCTCACTGTTCTTTAATACCCGCAGGCAAGCGAGACTGTGCTCCCACTCTACCCGACACAGTGTTCACCTCCACCATTTTTCGTTTACACAAAACGTTCATCATCCTCATCAACCTGTAAGAGACCAACTGCAAGGGCATAGGCCTCTTTCCGAAGGAAGGTATGGCCATGTCGCCAGCCTATGACGTATTGGCGATTTGAAACTCTGAGTAATCCACAGTTCTATGTTTTCCCACATACAGTAGTACAATAAGAACATTTTTGAGGTTCAGGTGTCCTCGCGATGTTATCCTTCACCGTCAGCCGAAAGTGGTACCAATTTAAATTAGTAAATGTATGCGAATTCAGAAAAATTCGTTGGTACATGCCGGGGTTCGAACCTGCGGACATCGTATTGATACTCCAACGAGTACTACGACTTTTGACACACAAAAAGGTAGCATATAAGAATTGAAAAGCACTCCCATAAGAAGTTTTACTTGAAAAATTATTGTAAAAATTTGCTCGTACGTAAATAACATTCTGTACATAAATTGAAGTTCTGAAAGGAAATTCGCTTGACACCCCTTCGGTACCTCTATAACGAACGTCTATGTATGTATTTTTCAACAAATTATGTTACTCACATGCATTGTCTTGCATAAAAATTCAATATTTCATTCACAAACCAATTGAATAAACACTTACGCTGAACGCCTGTAATTTGAGTCCATTGTGGGAAACGAGATGATGTTATTTATTGTTTCTGAAATACCTAAATTTTTATTGTATACCGAGCAGAGTGGTTTATCGAGAAATAAAAATATAATACATTATCGATCTATATCCGTTGAAGGATAAGCAGAAATTAGATGTTTATGTTATAAAATCATTAATGTAATATCGCCCAACCCTGGCTTCGTGTGTCTTTAATTAAATAAGATTAACATCAATACTAATGGATTTTTTTTTATAATGTATATCATTACATAGTATAAAATAAAGTCCTTTACCGCGTCTGTCTGTCTGTTTGTTCGCGATAAATTCAAAAACTACTGAACGGATTTACATGCGGTTTTCACCAGTAGATAAAATGATTCATGAGGAAGGTTTTGATATATAATTTGTGGAGATTTTTTTTTATAAATAGGGCGTGACAAGGTCTACCGGTCCCGCTGGTAATAATATAATTTGGTTCAATTCTTGGCTACCTATTGATATTTACAGCTCATTAAAGTTTCAGAAGTTACGTAAGAATTTACACAGAAACGACTTGGTTTTTTGTTGTGCGTTATTTATTTGAAATCTGCGATATATTTCAAGATACTAATTATAATAATACGCTGAAAGAGCAATTTTGATCCACATCAAAGGCCCAAAGTAGCTAATTAATTTAATTGGATAAATAATATTATTATAGTGGTAAAATAACTTCAGAAATAACCGGTATTTTATTAATAATATGTTGGAATGTTGGTTAAAAAGTCAATATAATGAAAAAGTAAAAAATATTTTCGTGAGTTATCCTTTGAAGATAGACATACACCATCGCAGACGTTTTTGTAGGCATTTTTCAGACGTACAATATTGTACTACATTATTTTTATGTATCTCTTAACCAGCGTTACAAATTTAAGCACCTGAGAACTCGAAAAAAGGTTTATTAGATATATCGACTTTTACATGATTTATATAATACTAGTGGTCCCGGCGGACGTTGCTCTGCCTTAATATTAAAAAAAAGTTCTAAAATTCAACCGCAGCGCCATCTACCGGTTTTAATTGTGAATCTAAACCATTATCGGATCCAGTCCAACACGCACACAAAATTTCATCAAACTCGATCCAGCCGTTTAGTTTAGAAGGAGGAGGAGTTTAGTGACATACACACGTTCAGAAGAAATTTATATATAAAGAAGATGTACCTTAACTATTATTATAAATGGGAAAGTTAGTTTGTTTATTTGTTACTATCTTACTACTCAACCGACCGTCATGAGATTGTATATACAAGCTGTCAGGGATACAGAAAAAGATAAATAATACGTTTCATTCAGATAAAATGTATTGTTCCCTAAGGATTAGATGTACATTAACCCGAGCGAAACCACTAGCATAAGCTAGTTATACGTAAACCTTCCGAAAGAAATTCTTTAGTCGTTAGTGACACACATATAACAGTTCGTTGCGTAGTTAAGAGGAACCAACGAAACACACAGAAAAATGCGAAAAGTGAATTTGTTTTAGCGACACTATTTTTGTATTTTTTAAGAAATTCTTTAGTTGTTAGTGAGACACATGTAACAGTTCGTTGCGTAGTTAAGAAGAACCAACGAAACACACAGAAAAATGCGAAAAGCGAATTTGTTTTAGCGACACCATTTTTGTATTTTTAAAGAAATTCTTTAGTTGTTAGTGAGACACATATAACAGTTCGTTGCGTAGTTAAGAAGAACCAACGAAACACACAGAAAAATGCGAAAAGCGAATTTGTTTTAGCGACACTATTTTTGTATTTTTAAGAAATTCTTTAGTTGTTAGTGAGACACATATAACAGTTCGTTGCGTAGTTAAGAAGAACCAACGAAACACACAGAAAAATGCGAAAAGCGAATTTGTTTTAGCGACACTATTTTTGTATTTTTAAGAAATTCTTTAGTTGTTAGTGAGACACATATAACAGTTCGTTGCGTAGTTAAGAAGAACCAACGAAACACACAGAAAAATGCGAAAAGCGAATTTGTTTTAGCGATTTTGTATTTGATCATAAGATACATAAGAGCAAATCACTCAATCGCTCACTCAACTCACTCAATCAATCATTTTATAAATTTATGAAATAATTAACATCGACATTCAAAGAATTGGAAATTGCTCCTTTTGCTGTTATGTGATTCAAATACAATAATCATAAACATTACAAAAATGAATATAAATGATTATTCTTACAACGACCAATAATGGTATTGAATATTTCATTATTCGGTTGTTGATTATCCGTTGACCGTTATTATTATTGACAATGACAATAGTTAAGAGGCGTTATCGTAACGTGCGAACAAGTAAGCATTAGGCAACTACCTTCAGGTGTAAACGGGAGAGCAATCATTTTGCTCACAACCAAAGTCAGGATACGGACAACGAATATTCATCTCATTATCGTGTCATTATTTTAAATTGAAATACGATAATAGCAGCAAGTATTAGTAACAGTTGTTGCAAAATAATACTGAAGCATAATTTCTCATAGATCTCAAGTCGATAGAGTTATATATAATTCTTTACATTGCGAGTATTTACCCTCATCTGCATAAATCTATTTATTTTCATACGATTTGTTAACATTAACACAATCTAAGGAGTACAATATAATTATTGGCACATATTTAACACGTATTACTTAGTCTCTCTGCATAAAGCCGTGTGTACATTCGGATAGTTGAGTTAGAGTTGAGCGCCCCCTGTATCTTTGTTGAAATATTTGCAGTGTAAGCGGTGACTCTCGACTTAGGGCGCGTTCACATAGTACTTCAATCTAATGAATTAGTCATTTAAGAACTTTTCTTTTATATCATAGGAGGCAATCGCGACAGGTGAGCCACCTGATGTTAAGTGATCACCGCCGACAATAGACACTAGCAACACTATGAGAGTCGCAAGTGCGTTGCCAGTCTGTGTTTGGGAGAAGGGGGGGAAGGGGAGGTAGGTTTCCAGCGCTCTCGCTGACCGAACGAAACGCAACAATGCAAGCACTGTTACTTCACGTCGGTTTTCTGTGAGAGGGTGGTAATACCTCGGGCGAGAGAACCCATTCATGCTGAAACTGAAACCAGTAATATCTTCAAAGTGGCTCTACCACCTACAATAACATGACACTACTATGACATTTCATTTGATGCAAAGAACCCCCTTTACCTTTCTCCACTTTATACAAATCATAATAATCTATAGGTACTATACTAATATTATAAAGAGGTAAAGTTTGTGAGTTTGTGAGGTTGTAAGGGGTAATCTCTGGAATTACTGGTCTGATTTGAAAATTTTTTCAATGTTATATAGCTCATTTGTCGAGGAAGGTTATAAATCATCACACTAAGACCAATAGGAGCGGAGCACAAATGGAGAATGTTTCAAAATCGGGGTTATTTTTCCTCTTGAGAGCTTCCGCTGCGTGTTAGCGTTAGTCCAAAGTAACTATTCCACGCGAACGGAGTCTAGTAAGGCTAGTAACTAATATTATAAATTTAGTATGTTTGTTAGAGACGCTTCTAAGCCTAATCACTATTCAATTTTGTATGTGCATATTCTGATGTGCAGAAAAGGGTATGTTCCGTCTAGAAAATAAACAGCGTTAGAAACGTATAGGTCATATCTACACTAACGCAAGCGCAGCGAAGCAAAAGCTATTGTAATATATATAATATGTATACACTATTCGGAAGACTTTCTTTAAAGATATATAAAGACCGTATGAATATCCGTTACGTAGTTTTGAAATACTAAATGAATACACGGACAGACAGAAAAAACTGCTTTGTTTTACAAAATATATTGTAGACTTGAAGCGTCTAGCAGTAGTATCGGAAGCAGTAGAGTTGGAATCCAACGAAAAGCTAGAATGAATTAATAGATTAGGTCCTATTCCAGTCCTATATGGATGCAGTCTTACAGATACGTACCAATGTTAGGTGCCAGTTGATTGTTGATACAGCAAATTTGTTCTCCGAGTCACTCAGCGAAGGGATTAGCCTGTTTTTCTACTAAAGATAACAGTTTTATCAACTTGAATGTTAATTGTGCATGTTTGTGTTGCGAAACCGTTGCTTGTTGAAATGACGTTTTTAAAATAAACGCGTCTATGTGTTTTGATTTAAAACCACACTCTACTCGAGGTATGGCATTTCAAAGTTTTGACGTCTTCACCTGTAACGACGGTTTGTTCCAAAAAGTTAAATTTAGCTTCAGCCTTAAAGTCCGTTTATTTTTACCAAAAAAATTGATGATATATTCGTATTCTTTACAGGATTAAATCTTATTTTAAGTTTTAGTGCAAATTGTTCTAATTGAAGATATTAAAAATAAAGAAATAAAGGCTCATAGACAACCGCAATGACTATGCCGAAATGCTCAAAATTCTCAAAATAATTCAATTACATTATACTGCTATTACGATTATACTTATTTATTTTTTCAAATTACCTTATCAACATAAATTATTCCATTCATTTCAATATTTTGTTATTCGGTAATAATGAAATCTCTTTGCTAACCTAATCTTTTCATGGTGCCTTCAGTACAAAGTATTAGCGATCCATTCAGAGGTTAACTTTAGATATTGCATTGCTTGCAAGACATATCTATTGTAATTAACACAAAGTCCCTTGTGTCCCAAATAACTTGTCTGAGGTAGGACTATCCATGACTAATTGTATTTAAATAAATATTTACTATAATATATTCTTAGAAGTCATTATATTTCGTAAACATACTAAAATAAGACGCGCCATTGACGTCATATTTTATTTGTTTTTCAAATAATAATGTCCAAGGATTGCTAACATAAAAATGTAAATACAAGACACGAAATGATCACAATGCAATATCAAACATACGAAGTATTCCCCGTTGTCCTCATTAAAATTTATAACCTATAGAGGGGACTTTTGTAAAACAGGTCTCCAGAAAGCAAACTCTTGCGCATCGGCGCACGTCGGCTCTGCAAACAATATGGCGGCGATAAGACGGCCGCCATCTTGAAGCCGGATCGAGGTTACGAGGCGCACTGGAAATTCAAATTATAAATTTTATTACTGCCGTACCAAGCTTAGTCATTATATGACTGTTTGTTCTTGACGAAATTTTGGTAATTCGAATTTACGACTACTTCCTTGTATAGAAACATGTAAAGTTCTTAGTATAGATACTTACATATATTTTCATTTGTAGCTGTTTATTTTGAGTATATCTTGCTAAGAATTCAATACAGTTCTATTTTTGAATATTCCTATTAGGTAAATATTAAATTAATTACCTTCATATGATTTTGGTCCACAAAGGTTTGTGTTAGTTCTAGGTATGTTGGTTTTTTTTAAACTTTCAATTATGATTATAGTCTATTGCATAATTGTATTTCGTAATTGTATTCTGACTGATATTCTTATTAAAATATATATAATTTTACAAGTATGTACAATACCAGTTAGCCCCTTATAAATTAAAGTAAAATTACAGATGACCTAAATTCGTTTCACTTTCTTAGATTTTACTTTATTTTTCTATTTATATCAATTCCAAGCAAAGATCAATTTGTTTGCTCTATTACTATTTGTTATTGATTATTGCTATTATTATTTGTTATACTTATTAAATATATGAGTTATATGAAATAATCTCGTAAATATATTCCTTATTGAAATACCTACCACACTGATTTTCAAAAGGATAGGTTGTATGGTAAAAAAGACGTTGTATTGCAGTTCCACTTAGTAGTGAGTTGAAGTAAACTCGAATAACTAAAAGTAACGGAGTATTCAAATATATATTAAGGCAGTTTAGTAGCTAATTGTTTTTGTCTGGTGGTTATGTAATTATACAAGTGAAGTAGCCTTTTATTACTTTTATTAAATGTTTTCACAGAGTATGTTACAGGATCTTTACATATAAATTTAATTAATCTACTACATTTGAGTATAACTATTTTTTTTTGTAGTAGGTACTGCATCTAGCAGGAATATACACAGGACGTTAAATAAAAAGTATTTGGTTGACACAACGCTCACGTGGAAAACAACTACATTTAAGTTCTTAGATTGTAGTCCGGTAAAGCTGTTAAGACCTGGGAAGGTCAATAGCGTAGTCAGTTCGAAAAAAAAATAATCTTAGATTTCCTTTATACCATATCTTGAAGACATTTAAAAGCTAGAAGCTTTTGGATAAATACATAGACAACAGCTTTATAACGTGGAGCTCTTCAAAATGTTCTAAAGGACCTTATAAATCGGAGATAGGAGCAAATTAAATGAGGGAGGGGTGGTAATCCAACCCGATGGTTCGATGCTGTAAAATATCTATAGGTCTACACTCTACACAGGTCACACGTGGAAAAAAGGCAAAATGTTGCTTTCACAGGATGCCTGCAGATATGATAAACTTAAGGTAGTGTTAGGATTTATTAATTAAAAACGTATAAAGTATATTTTAGTCGCAGAGAAACAGTACGCAGCCCACACAGAAAACCAACGAAGTATATGGTAGGTATACAAGCACACATACGGGAGTTGAGAACGGTGGCGAAGAGAGGCCATGATAGTTTAAAAGAGCGTCCTGCCGCTTTCCGTGACGGCATACGGGGTCTTTTTACTGCAAAAGTGCACTAATAGATGTATCGCATCTAAAGTAATTTAGAGATATCAAGGACATAAAATTAAATAAAAACAATCGAATTCTGAAACCAAATTTAATGACATATTTAGCATTTTAAAATTCAAACGACTCGCCACCTAAAAGGGTGGTACCGATTGCGCAAACAATCCGATATTGACCAACGTTTATCAGCGAGTAAAGAAAAAACCCACTTATCTTATAATTTTTAATTCCATTACAATCAGTAAATAAGGGCTAGGCCAACCTTAAAACAATTCGCTCAGATTTCTCCGCACAGCGACCGAGTGGCCTCTTATTGGGCTCAACTAAATATGTACTTTGCACACAAACACACATAATATGTACCCAGTACACACGGAGCTTGCACACAAAATATTTGGTAACATCTCCCATATAATCTGGACGTTTTGCGTTGATAATTTAATTGAAGTGATATTAGCATTTTAGGTATATTGAATATAATAAGCTTTGGTATACCAAATTTACTAGCATTTGCATATATAAACATACGGCTTAATAGAATATTAATGTAAAACTTCTAATTTTTTCTTCATTTAAAATATTAGATCAGATATCAGAAAGAATGGGAAAAAAAGGAAAAAAAGGGGGGGGGAGAAAAAAAAAAAAAAGTAGGGGGAAAAGGGAAGAGGGGAGAAAATTTAAAAAAAAAAAAAATTTTGGAATATAAAAAAAAAGAGTTTAAATAAAAATGTTGAAATGGGGGAAATAAAAAAAAAAAAAATTTTTGGGAAAGAATTAAATTAAAATAAATTAATTAAAAAGAAATTTTTTAAGGGGAGATTTTTTTTATAATAAGGAAATTTTAAAATTAAAATTTTTAAATGGGAAAAAAATTGGAAAAATGGAAAGGGGGGGGGGGGGGGAAAAAAAGGGAAAAATAAAAAAAAAAAAAATAATGGGATTTTTTTTGGGGGAATTAAAAAAAAAAAGGGGGGGGAGAAAAATGGGGAAAAAAAAAAAAAGGGAAGTTGAGGAAGAAAAAAAAAATAAGGGGAATAAGAAGAGATTGAGTAGGGGCAAAAAAAAAATGATAATTAGTAAAATGATAGGGAAAAAAAAGATGAAGTGGGTGGAGAAAAAATGAAGGAGGGAGGAGTAGGAGAGAGGTTATGTCACGCCACAAATGAAGGAATGCCGGCCGCGGGGGTGTCCGAGCGCTTACAGGGGCCTGTAGCACCTACAGCCCTAACAAACTTCCCCTGAGGGGCCGGGGGTGGGGGTAATTCATACAGCTTCTTACCAAACGGGGTGAGCATTACTGCAGATGTGTACTGTGAAAAACTGAACACAATGATGGAGAAGAATGGGAAGTCAACTAGCGAATGCTGTCTCGGGCTCCTGAGAAAGGGACCTATAGAAGAGAGGTCAAGAAGAAGGGGGGAAGTCCACAAAAAAAAAGGGAAATGAAACCGGAAGGAGACTAAAAATGTATAGATCTGTAAGGTGATAAGGTAATGAGAGCTTATTTTTCTAAGAAGGGATCAATTAAGTTGCCACTGCGTTGGCAAAGATGCATTGATTGCATGGGTGATTACTTCGATTAATACAAATAAAAAATACATGAAAAAAATTCGTTTAAATTTTTTCATACAAAACGGCAATTTCATAGGTAAAGACCTAATATTTCTTTATTTATTTTAAGATCGTCAACATGACAATATACTAGTAACATTGAAGACAAATCACAGAACCTTGCAGAACAAGTATTTTTATTATATCCGATCAGGTAAGTGTACTGCGAAACAACCTTAAGACTTATTAGTGACGCAGAATGAAGATGATATATTAAAAAGCAATGAGGGCTTAATTGATAGCGTACTCGGACACAGCGTTGATGGACGTAAGGTCCAATCCTTGGAACCGAGTTGGAACTTCCATTGAAGGCGAACATTGTGATGAAACTATGTGATGATACTAACTATAGCATATCTAGCTACCACCATCAAGTTGAAAATCTGTCACCGAGCACTTTTGGTGTGTTCCGGCAGCTGCACTTGACGAACGAACTGTAAAAGTAAAAATCTATATTTATTCCTCCTCTCTCTTCTGCTCGCCCGGGGTAGTACCATCCTCCCACAGGAAACCGACGTGAAGTAACAGTGCTTGCATTGTTGCGTTTCGTTCGGTCAATTAGAGCGCCGGATACCCAACTCCCCTCCCTCTCCCCACTTCCCCACTCCTTCTTCTCCCGAACACAAGCTGGCAACGCATTTGCGACTCCCCTGGTGTTGAAAGTGTCTATGGACGGTGGTGATCACTTAACATCAGGTGGCCTCCTATGATATAAAAAAAAACGAAATGAACCAACTGGATAATATGGAATAATTAATCCATCGACTCGTTCCCGCTTATAGAGTGGGCCAAAAATACACAGACACATACATTAAATTCTAAATACGTTATTCTCCCTCTGCACAGTCGGCTAAAAAAGCAATAAAGTTGACCAAATGAATCTATAAGGGCACAGAAAATAATTTGTGAATAAGCGGATTGTGAAAATGTAAATGTGTTGACCTTGACCGTGACCTTGGGTTAGGTTCACCTAGAGCCCGATAACTAGAGTTAATATTGGCACCGTATACAACGGTGTTTGACAAACGCTCTACTCTATCAATATATAAACATATAATATTTATATTTGAAGCGGCTTTCGGTCCGCAGCCAAGCACTTGTGTAATTTGTCTCTGAAATTGATAATCTATGTGTATATACATATGTGCACAGAAGTGACGTATTTAGTTGTGTTTTTTTTTAATAAAAGCAAATTGTATACTATTCTACGAAAATATACCACTATTTATACATTCGCATATAAAATGTATGACGCGAATGAGAGTTAAATATTTAGAAGTTGCTTAATTTTTTTCTGTTTAACCTTCACCTATATTGCCCATGTTGTGGTGATAGATAAAAGCGGGTTTTTAACCAAGTTATTTAGTAGATTTTGTAACATAGTGTGTTATACGTATGTATGTAATATAGGGTATTTGATTGAGTTACGCAGCTTTGGTACTAAAGTTATATGAGATTAAGGCACCAAATCACTCTTTTATAACATTCAGGCTAAACTAACCTATATATTTTACTAGTAAAATGAAAAACGTATAAAGTAATGTAGTTCTGATGATAGTAGTCGATTAATCTATACATCATTACATAGTATAAAACAAAGTCCCCTACCGCGTCTGTCTGTCTGTCTGTTCGCGAGAAACTCAAAAACTATTGAACGGATTTTCAAGCGGTTTTCAGCAGTGGATAAAGTGATTCATGAGGAACGTTTTGGTATATAATTTGTCAAGGATTTTTTTATAATCAGAGCGGGACAACGTCTGCCGGGCCCGCTAGTATATGTATAAATAAATTAAATTCTAGTGTATGCTATTTCTCCGAGTTGATCTCCAAAACTGCTGAACTGTTTTTGACGGGACTTTTATTGGAAGATATTGGATACAAAATTACGTTTCTTATATGTCGAATAACTATAGCAAAAAAAACTTCTTAAACAGAATTAATTAAATAGTATTCTTCTGAACCTTATAAAAGTCGCGCGGTGTTAGATAGTTGTATATACATGTAATATAAGTATTTTTGTTTAGAATTTAGAGTATTCTATTACTCAATAAAACCGTTAGGAAAAACTGCAATTTGGCCAACTACAGAAATAAATACTTTATTTTTATCAAGAACTATTTATTTATTTAATTTATTGAAATACAATATCTCAGAAAATAATGTTGAGCTAGTGAAATGCAATGAAACTTCCTACGACTTATAGGAAATATCTAGAAAGATTGTGTTTCTGTACGTAACGTAATGAACGTAGATAACTGCATCTAATGGGCATGTGTTTGTGTCTACTCAATATTCAGAACACATTAATTACCTGTCGACAAAAACAACAAAATATGTCTTTGGTCCTACGAAAAAATCTGGACAGCTAACATGTCTGTCGAAATATATCCAAGAATAGAAGTTGTTAGAATCACAACCCTATGAAACAGAAATCTAAATCTAAATTCCAACTTGGGAGGTCTATGTCCCATTTTTCAAACACTGACCCACTGTGCAGCGTCGCGCCATTATGAAATAATGAAAAATGCATCTTTATCTATAAAAGTTTGAGAACCTCTAATTCCACTTTCTCAATTTTTTAAAAACTTTGGATATTATAAAAAATATATATGGAAAGTCCCCTTATATTCGTCATAGCATTAACTATTATTGATCGCTCGATCTGTGTGTCATCGTCCTGCATAGTCAATTATCATTCATTACCTAACTATCATACAGTGGACAGCGTGGACAGTTAGTTACCTCGCAGACACGATGGCATCTCTCCTGACATTATTGTACCCGGATAGCAAGTGTTAATAAGATGAGCGAGGTACAGACTGCACAAATTATCGGCTTCATTGTAATGTGACCCTCTGGTACCCTTTTACGTGTTGTGCCTCGTTTAAAACTATTGTTTACTGTCACGTGAGGCTCACTGTAAACTACGTAACACTAGATGTGTAACAGAGAATTATTTATTTTTTTATATATGTAATTTATACGTCTCTCACAGCACTGGACTAAATATAACATACTTGTTTTTGCTCGTGGCTTCGCTCGTGTTAATATAGATTTGGATGATAGATAGATAGGTGGATAGGCCATTGGGAACCAGTATCTTTTTATGGATTATGTGCTTTTCCCTACCGCAATCAAGGTGTATGCAAAATTTTATGACGATCGGTTGAGTAGTGAATGCGTGTAAGTAACAAACAAATAAACTTACATACTCATTTATAATATTAGTTATGATTTGTGATTTTAAAAAATTAGATATTTCGTTTTAATGAGCAAAAATATCTTATTGTTTTATATAAGCCCGTTGTAATCATTATAATGTGTTGTAATTGTTATCTATACTATAATATTATAAAACTAAAGAGTTTGTTTGCTTGAACAAGAACCACGGGTCCAATTTGAAAAAAAAATTAAGTTCAAGTTTCTTCAGTGTTAGATAGCTTATTTATCAAGGAAGGCAATAAGCTATACATTATCACGTTAAGACAAATAAGAGCGGAGCAACATTGAAGAATGTTTGAAAATCGGGGTTAACGTACGCATTACATATTTAAAAATATTTTCACCTTCTACGTAAACAAAGTCACGAGTTAAAGTTAGTGTTTGCCCAAAGTAACTATTCTTTAGACAAAACCTTTTCAAGAAAATCATATTTTCGAGTAACATTTAGTCTTTGGTTTATTAAAATCGATTCGGTCTATCAAAAGTTATTGTAATTTTGATGACGACGCACGCAAGTAGATAATAAGTAAATTTAATACATTCGGATGGCTTTATTAGTTACTGTTTTGTAACATCAGGTTCCACGCGAATGA
This sequence comes from Antheraea yamamai, assembly GCA_036509395.1. Taxonomy (NCBI): domain Eukaryota; kingdom Metazoa; phylum Arthropoda; class Insecta; order Lepidoptera; family Saturniidae; genus Antheraea; species Antheraea yamamai. The sequence goes on along the minus strand of AP028448.1, from coordinate 13,458,731 downwards.
AGTCACGGGTACAGGTAGTTCTTTAAATAAAACTGATTTATAAACCTTAAGGCAAGTACACACAAATTCTTATAACTGCCACACTCTGATATGCATTATCTTTTATTATTGTTTTATTTATTTTTTTCGAACTGGCTAGGCTATTGACCTAGCAAGGTCTTAACAGCTTCACCGGACCACAATATTACTGGACTACTATGTACCAATTATATCTACGGCAAACGACATATTAAAGAAAAATATGAAAATAAATATAAAGAAGTTTAACTTAAGATATTAAATTTGCAATACTCATATTAAAATATTTTTGTTTAAAGTTTTTTGTTTTACTAGTGGTCGCCTAGTGGCCGAAAACGACCATAATTCATTTTTACATTCAATAAGACCATAGAAAATAATAATTATCTCAGGTGTTTCATAAATTTACTAAAGATCAATTATTTGTCAATTAATTATTCATTTATATTATGAATTTACATATTATTTATTATATTATTATAAAATTAACCTACAATTTGACCAGTTAATTTCAAAGGGCATGTACGGTATGAAACGTAAGTCATGTTAAAAATATTGAATGTAGGATGACAAAAGGTAATTGGACCGTAAGAATAAAATTAAGGATGCCGAAACGTCATTTTCATTTACATGTGTGTACTTATATGTTGTGTCTCATTCAAGCAGTAGTCTGTGTTATGTATATTTTAATTTATTTAATGTGTTTCTAATGCATTTTATATAAAAAAAATAGCTTTGTGGACTTCTCCTCTATATAAACTTTAACTATGTCAAATTTCACTTTCATTCTTTTGCGCAATTCGCTTAAAAAGCGGTGTAAAGTTTTTGCTTCATGTATGAATGTATAAATACTTATAATTCAAGACACTTGCAAGTGAACTTGTCCGTTGTAGGCAAGTAATTCTAAACGGACTTCCATCACCAAAAGCGTAAGATTGTTTGTGTTTCCAATTGGTGTCCGCACAGATTCGTATGGCACACCGGGGCTAACGCGTGTTTGTTTAGCGATATACATGTAATTGATCGCGGGTGCGTCCAAATGTCTTGCATTAGCCACTGTTATGCGTGTACTTTACACTCGGTTATTTATCAAAATATCCTGTACAATTATATTTATGGACTCCATTTGTTTCTGTTATACAAATATTTACATGGTGTGATGAGGTAGTACGGTGAATAATTTTATTTCGAAAAAAGAACTAAGCTTTTATGATTTTTTAATTAACCTCCTTCCAAATACTCTTCTTTCTCCTGCTCTCAGTATTTTATAAGTATCGGAGCATCACATGACCAAACGTCGCTCGATGTGATCAAAGCGGTTAAGTATTGCCATACAACAGTGGTCAGCAAACTCGTCGCCCAAAAGGGCCAAATACAGTGAAACTTGGTTAAATGGGACCTGGATAAATGAGAAACCTCTATTATTGAGAGTTGCAATGAGGTCCCGGTACATTTTCATTGAATTACCTCCTGGTTAAATGAGATCTGATTTCTAGGATTTATTCGATGTTTACCTTTATAATTGGCACTCTGTAACTCAATTCCTTCTATAAATGAGACAAATTAATCAGGTTGGGACAGGTTTTGACACTTCTGTTTACAAACATTAAAATGTCTTTCGCACACGCTTTGTTTGTCAGTACTATCTCAGATTTTGACCTAAAAACAAGGGAGTAAAAGTGTACAAAATGCCCAAACGTAAATATAAAACGTTATCAGTATCTGAAAAATTAAATCTTCTATCAGATTATGATTGTGGAAAGTCGCGTGATGAACTGCGTAGGGAGCATAGCATATAGCCGTACATTTCGACCTCTATAAGCGGGAGCCTCTGTAAATGAGACAAATATAATTTTAAACCTTCCTAATTGGAAAACTGGATGGAAACCCTCAATAAATGGTACAACATTCTTGGTCCCTTGAGATCCCAATTAACCAGGTTCCACTGTATAAGCAATACAAAATTGTAATTTATTCGTAAGACCTTTTTTAATTTAAGCTTTGCTTTATTACATATATTTTTATCGAAATAATTTGTATTAAAAGTACACTCTCGAGCTTGCATTTGCTCAATATTACTTTTTTGCTTTCTAAAAATGAGTCTCTAATCTTTAGGCCTACATTTCAAAAATGTTAATTGGTCTCTAGGCGAGGCAAGTTAATATATTTCCGTATCTGCGCTAAACGCCTTTGGGAAAAGCCGCAATTAAAGATTGAAAGAGTCGCATGTGGATCGCGTTTTACCGACCACTGCCATACAACATGTGAAGCCAAAGCTTTTCGGGAAGATTTTCTCCATGCAACAAATCATCTATTACTAAATTCGCTAAATGAACATGTTAATATAAAATTAGATTTATTACAAACTATAATGTTATTTTATCTTTAATCTATATGTATAAATAAAATGATATAAGTCTGTAGTTGTACGCACATCACTCAAAAATTACTTAATTTGAACGTAAAACTCAGTGATATTTCGACAAAATTCAATTCACTCATTAATTACTGTAAAAAAGTAGCAAGATTAACATTCATAGATTTCTGAGAAAACAAAACATAAGTACTTAAACGTTCTTTTAAATAATGAATTGTTTGGTAGTGTATTAGAAGATTCAAACAACGGGTTAAGCGGAAACAATTTTACGACACACTTATTGACAAAGTATTATTGACTATATTATACTATATTATTTAAATGCGTTGTTTCATAAGTGCTAAACATCAGTTGTAAAATTTTAAACAGGCACAAAACTCGGTTACAAAATTACATGTGAACGAAGTCGTGTCCACAGCAACATTATCAATATCTCTTGAATATACAGATAAATAACAACTTATAGAATGTCTAAATGATCTGTTCAAATAAGTGTAATAAAACTATCACATTGTTAAGTCAAATATTTACGAACAAAACACGATGTCTTATTTTTTTTATTTATAAATAAAATTATAACACCAATGTTTTAAATTTTCACACAAAATATTTTCCTTGCAAGTACTAAGCGTTGAAAAATAATAATGAAACATCATAATATATATTTTATACTAAATGGCTGTGACAATACTAGATTTGTGCTCGCAGTGTGTTGGTCAATAAACGTGTACAAACACACAAGTGGATGTGCGACTTTCAATAATTATATTTGTCGAAATCGTTAGAACCGAGACCGGCCGCCATCTTGGGCGATTTACAGATAACGCGCTATGGAAAATTACAAGGTAACCGATTAATACGTTCGTGTATAATAATTGTAATAATTTGATTTTCAAATATAAATAAGGAATTACGTGTTTACGGGAAGTGATTAATTAAAGTATTCACGGATTTGGAACTAGATCGTAGATATATAGGGTATACTTCACTCTTTAAGGCCTTCTATACTCTTATTTAATGACATATAGTTTGTGTTAATATCTTCATATGAACAAAAAAGGATTTTTTAAAATGTTAAGATTTTGTAATACAGCGTATTTATTGTACCACGTCAAAGTTGAACTAAAATACACTCATAAAAAAAGTCTTGCTTAGACTTAGTCTTTGTGACATGTACTAATTTAAATTTTAGGATGGTTCTTCACATTATAACGTTGTATTTTATTTTTAAAATAATATCTTTAGGGTTCTATGATGTAAAAATAACAGCTGTTGTCTTTATAAGTTCTTTTAATAACAGAAATGAACAATATTAGAATATACTGTAGAAACTAAGATACATAAGAAACTAAACTTTTTTCTTACAAAATGAAATGTCTAAAGAAAATGTATTTATTGTGCAAGAATAGAACAATTTAATACAAAGTATGGGCTCCTCTGCTATTCAGAACTTGTCGGCAACGATTATTCATTGAATTAATGAGACTGTTTATGTCATTTTGCGGTATTCGCTCCCAATGGAATTGTAGCAAATCCTTCAGCTGTTGGGTTGTTGTCGCTCCGTCCAAGTCCTTCAAAACACGTCTCTGGAGCATGTCCCATGCGTGCTCGATGGGGTTGAGATCTGTCGATTGTGCAGGCCAGGGCAATACCCGGATGTTCTCCGTTGCAAAGTATTCACTGGTTCGCCGAGCTATATGTGAACGCGCATTGTCATGCATTAACCTAAAATCGGAGCCAAAGGTTTGTGCAAATGGGTAGACATAAGGTCTGAGAATATCCTCAATGTAATTTTCAGCATTCATGTTTCCATTTACAAAAACGAGCTCAGTTCGCCTGTTCTTCATAATACCCGCCCATAACATAACTGTTGAGCCGCTGTATGGATGAACTTCCTGAACGCACCTGAGCCTTTCAGTATTTCCGGGCCGACGATACACTCGCACCCTTCTTGTATCAGGCTTAAACCCGAATCGCGACTCATCGGAAAACATAATTTTATCCCATTGTTCCTGGGTCCATGTTATGCGTTCTCTACACCATTCATATCGACGAGCGCGATTCCCGTGACGTATCGGTGGGCACCTGATTGGGCGTCGAGCTCGTAGGCCGTACTCATGCAGTCGATTTCGCACAGTTTGAGGACTTATATCAACACCACTTGAAATTTGTAGCCTCAAACTTATCTCTCGAGCGGTTAACATCGGCTGGCGTCTTGCAGGCAGTTGTATGTACCGGTCTTGCCGAGTGGTTGTACTCCTTTTACGGCCTGGATGCTGTTCAGCGGGTTCTCCTGTATTATTGTAGCGCTGCCAAAGATGACAAATAACACTTGCAACATCCCTACAGCTCTTTGCATTTCATCTGCCATCAAATGACGTCGCTTCATGACGTAAAGAATATCTAACAATTCAATTTTGTCGCTAACTTTATTTAAATGGTTGGTAAAATTATAAAATCAAGACTAAACGTAGCAATTAAAACGCACTTAAATTCAAACAAATTCGCAGTCATTTGAATTTTATGAAAAAACAAAACATAATCAAATTTTTTTTTACAACCAGCCAGTATGTCATCAATAACAAAAAAGTTTACTTACCTACGCACTTTGTTTGAGTAAATACTTAGAAATTAATTAATATAAATGGTAAAATTTGTAATATCACGCATGTTGCTTAGACTTTTTTGATGTGTGTATATAAAACACCAATGTCATCACTACATACTTTAAAACAAAGGCCTCTGCCACGTCTATCTGTATGTCTGCCTGTTTGTTCGTGATAAACTCAAAAACTACTGAACGGATTTTTATGCGTTTTTCACCAGCAGATAAACGAAGATTCATGAGAATGGTTTAGGTATATCATTTGTCAAGGTGTTTTTATTATCAGGGTGGAACAACGTCGGCCGGTCCCGCTAGTGAATAATAAATTCCGATAAAGTAATTAATATAACAATATATCTGAGATATTGACATAAAACCTGTATAACTAAAAGAATTATACTGGAAGAAATTTACTTAAAAACATTTACTAAAAAACCGTACTGCTTATCTAAATTTATAGAAATAAAATTGAAATGTTTATCGTTTGTCCAGGAATAACTCCGAAACGACTGAACCAATATTGACGAGAGATTTATTAGTAGATAAAAGACTTTCTAGCGTAATATCTAGCATATATATTATTACGCATTTCCATCTATACTATAATATTATAAAGAGATAAAGTTTGTGACGTTGTAGGGGGTAATCTCAGGAACTATTGATCCGATGTGAAAAATTATTTCACTTTCAGTGTTAGATAGCTCATTGCACGAGAAAGGTTATAGGCTATATATCATTATGCTAAGACCAATAGGAGCGGAGCACCAATGAAGAATGTTTCAAAATCGGGGTATTTTTTCCTCTTGAGAGCTTCCGCTGTGTGTTAGCGTTAGCCCAAAGTAACTATTCCAAGCGAACGAAGTCGCGGGCAGGAGCTAGTAGGAAATAAGGCAATTATGATAAAATTGAACAGAGACATCTTACAGTCGGTTAAAGTCACGAGAACCAACTAGAAATAACTACTAATAACTAAGCGATAGTGGCTAAGTTGATAACGTGTTCGGACACAACGTCAATGGACGTAAGATCAAATTCCTGCAACTAAGTCGAGGCTTCCGGTGAAAGAAAACATAGTAATGAAACCATAACAAGGTGGTAGAGTTTTTTCTAAGTCCGCCTGGCTAGCTACCACCCTCAGGTTGAAAATCTGTCGGTAAGCACCTGTTGGTGTATTCCTGCAGCTGCATTTGAGAGTGAGTCCCCTCTACGTCTGGCGCGTTTATAGTCTTAGATCATGTCGTCATTTAACATTAAATGATATTATGGTCAAAAGTAAAAACCTATAAAGTTAAAAAAAAATACGTGCGTGTATCAGTGTACACACGTAAGAAGTGAAACTTCTTTATGTCATCATTTTTCGAAAAATGATCTACTATATTTACAACATTAGAGAAAAAAAACCCGAATTTAATCATTGTGAGCGCACCTTTAGAAAAAAAAACGGAATCTGATCATTGTGAGCGCACCTTTAGAAATAAACATGGCGCGTAACGGAGAAATGTTCAAAAATTAAGATGGCGCGTAACCGAAAAACGTTACATACGGTTTTACATGCTCTAAAATTCCTCCCTACGTCGATAAAGAAGTTTCACTTCAATAAAAAAAAAACCGAGGCAGTCATAAGGGCTGCCACCAGAAGTAAAAACTCAATACAATAATCGTGTTCTGTTTTGTACACATACATACACAGGCCCTATTACTACGCGTCGCTAGTATGACTCAAGCCGCGCAAGCGCAATACGATTTTTTTTATGTTATAGGGGGAAAAGAACAGGGAAATTGAGAGAAAATATCATCCCCAATCAAAAAAACCAACGAACCGGGGGGGGGAGGGGGGGGGTGGCCGGGGGGGGGGGGGGGGGAGGAGTTGATCGGGGCGGGAATGCAAGCACTGTTAGTTCACGTCGGTTTTCTGTGAGAGGATGGTACTACCCCGGGCGAACCGACCCATTCATGCTGAAACCAGTAATAGGTTTCAGCGTGGCTCTACCACCTATAAAATCACCTACCATCATGATGCGAAATTAATTTTATGTCCTGCCAAAAATACCGCTCAAAGCGCTTAAAGAAGGCCTCACATCTAAAATTAAATATATATCATCAGACAAAAGGTACTCACAAAACTAATAATGCTTTCAAACACACCTCTAAGATAACAAAGACTTAGGTATTATAGAATTAAATTAACGAAGAAAACAAAGAAAATCTTCAATCAATCGGGTGATACTTCTGTCACAAAATCAATGTCAATATTATACGTTTGTCGTAACCTAATATTATTATATTGTTACTCGTATTGATTCTGTTAAACAGTACTCAATTCAGTCGACATTCTAAATTAATTTGAAGAGTCTTAGATATAATTTTTCATGTAAACATTGTTTGTTTATTGAAGCAAACATTAAATATTTACATCGTTGCGCGTTGCAGTGACGGTTTGTTGTATATACGTTATGTTTTATCATAATTGATTTGTTATGCCAGCTTAATTGATAAGTTTATTTTTATGCTATTGTTTTTAATAGTGTCTATATTAAATATGTTAAGCCTACTGAACAATTTTATCTAAAAGACTAGTGATTAATGCACCGATAAGGAATGAAATTAAAAAAAGTATTTGATATGGGATATGTGCTTTCGTTGCTTAAAGTATCTAAGCTGATGTCTACCGCGCTGTTGACAACATAAATGCAGTATATACTTAAGAGTATAACAACCCCTGATGTTGTTCCATTTTTATAATGAAAATGACTAATTACAAAAAACTTTCCACGACATAAAGTAATCACGTGAAGGCGCACCGCAGCTATCATTCTGATAGTGCCTCGTCTCGTATTTATCTTGACGTTGCGTTAATTCTTTGTCATTCGCTCTTAATGGGACTGCTATGAAAATAAATTAACGTCAGACACGGTAAGTACTATGATTTCCTGTGTTTGTGCAATATGAAGTAGCTGGTAAATATGACAAATTGTGTGCAATTTGCATAAGATTTTGTCGTTGCAGTCTGTAAGCATCTCACCTTCTAAGGCATTTCTTTCTGAGGGAAGTCACAAGCTGAATACGCTACGACAGTTTGCTATTGGTAATTTCAAACGTCGAGATCTTGGCGTTTATTTATTCCTTCCACATTTACTGGACACTACTACAACGTTTTTCAATTGTTTTTCCTCAGCATCAGACGGAGTTAAGTACAAGGTTTCAATAAAACAATAACAATAATAAAAGCCCAAAGACCACTATAAGATTTCGAAAAAAGTATCGAAAGAGACTTTAATATTAGCAGAGTGCGTCGAGATAAGTAGAGTTAGGACATTGAAGGATTAATGGCCTTGTCTTGATGGGCATTAGTAGGATTCTTTAAACATAACTTTCGGTCCCAACTCCCAAATATTGCTTCGGTCTGTCCGTTGAGTGCCATCTGTAATATGCACGGTGAATCCATAGAGTGTTAATAACTTAAAGTCTGCATAATCTTTACAAATGATGCTATAACCGTCACCGGTGCGTTGAATAAATAATTCGTATGAATTTTACTTACAAATAATGTTCTTTTCTCTCAAGAGTTCAAATTCATATATTCCTTATTTGTCCATTTTTGTACTTATTAGTGTATTGAGTTTTAAGTTTCATACTAGCAAGATAAGCATACTACGAGATGACGGAGGTTTTTAAGTTTTTGACAAACTAATACCTACTTAACTTTTATCTAAAGTATTTAAGATTTACGTTAAAGCATACCAAACCTTGAACCTCAGCTTTATATTCACTAAATTTGATTACAATTAGGTCCTTGTGATAATAACGTAAGACAATATCTACAGCCTTTTCATTTAATTAAGTTTCTCAGGCATTGGATAATGGATTAATAAAGGTATCTTTAGGTCTCTACTGAATTGTTCGGGTATTGATTAATTATAAGATTCTCTGGGTTAGCGTCTTGGTTGATAATAAAATGAGACCGGCACACACTTATCTATACTCTATACTAATATTATAAAGAGGTAAAGTTTGTGACGTTGTGGCGTTGTAGGGGGTAATCTCAGGAACTACTGGTCCGATTTGAATAATTCTTTCAGTGTTATATAGCTCATTCATCGAGAATGGTTATAGGCTATATATCATCACGCTAAGGCCAATAGGAGCGGAGCACAGATGAAAAATGTTCCAGAATCGAGATGTTTTTTTCTTTTTGAGAACTTCTGCTGCGTGTCAGCGTTAGCCCAGAGTAGTAACTATTACCACGCGGACGAAGTCGCGGGCAAGGGCTAGTATACTACATTACACGAATAAACAATTTCACGATAGCATTTCATCACAGCGATATTTTTGCGTACCTACTGGAAGTCAAAAAATCAAAATGAAATCAAAAATTAAATAAAATGGCATCTGAGCAACTAAACAGCAATCTGTCAATTCTATCAATATTTTTGAAGATCTTCTTACTGTCTTTTGTTTGACTCACTTTTTTGTATTTGATATTTTTAACCCAAAAAATTCTTTTTTCCGTGGGATATAATATTTTAACATTTTCTTTTATAAAAATTGTACCCTTATAATTACTAACAAAAAAAATTTAGCAAATTAACTGCAGTTATTATGAAGTACCTACATACGTTCAACGATTGAATTATAATGATATAGACATTATAATGATATAGACATTATAATATTACTTGGACCTGTAGAAACTTAAAACGTTTGCTAAATACGAAGCGATTCATAATCACAAAACGCATCTCATTAGCAACTAAAACCGGTCAGTTAAAAGCTAAAAGAGGACATTATTTGATTAACACTAATTAGTATAAACCGGCTCTACTCTGGCTTGCTAAGAAAGTACGGAACGCCATGTAGATTAGAGATTTTAAAAATTCTAAATATGTTTTGTTATGTACTGCGGAAGGTTGAAATTTCCCTATTTTTGGTGTTTGGGCCAAGTGAGCTATGGTTCATGCAAGTCCAATTTGTGCTTTAGAGAAAGTATGCTTTCTTACGGTGCATGTGTGTCAAAATTGTAATTTGCTCTTTCATGTTTACGACTGTTATCTTAGTAATGATTGATGAATGTAGTATGTTAAAACACAAATCGTTACGTTGGACATCTTCCTCAACTTTTGGGTAATTAAGTATATAAACTACTAGCTGACCCGTGCCCACTTCGTTGGGCAGTAAACATTTTTACTTGTGATGAAATTATGAGTGTGATTCGGTTAGTACTGAGTGCTATGTATTTTGATAAGAATTCATAATTGTTGTTGATAATATGACCAATAAACATCACTTAATTATTTTCTAAATATAAAAACGACTTTTTGTGGCTCAAATGTAAAAGTTAGACATATATTGTTGGTGACTTTTTTATAGCCACTATCAAGCTCTACAACTTTTTTCTAGAACTTAATCTTATATCTCTCATCGTTGAGGCAGCGTTAGTAAGAAACGTTTTCCTTTGACCGTTTTTTCTCCGACTTACTTTGCAAATCCGACTGCCACGAAAAAGTCTTTTCATTTTTCTGGTTAATGTATAACCTATGGTACTCACAAATAACGTGGCTTTCTACTAGTAAAATAATTTTGAAAATCGGTTTAGTAGATCCAGTTGTTACCCACTACAACCTCACAAACTTTACCTCTTTATAATATTAGCATTGATTTTTGATGTGCAATTAGGTGACACACGATTTTTTATGTTGTAGGTTCACTACGTTATGGTGAATCAAACAGTTCACTTGTATAATAACTAAAACAAGAAACAAACCTAGGTCTCAGTTAAACACCACTACAGTATGGGGACCGCACATTTTTAAACGACTTCAAATAAGTAACGTTCACTATTTCCCTAATGTGTTGGTATGTTCGAGATTTTTTCAGAGACTGCAAGGTGGATTGTGTGTAATTAATTTACTGGGTATTTGTGTGATTGTTCGGAAGTATAATTTGAATATTAAAAATATAGCCTATGACTAATAAAATAAATTGGTTGTCTGTAAAGCTTGTTCACGGACTATAATTTTACGTGACAACGTCATAAGAAAACATTGATCAAATTTGCATACTTTTATAAATTGAATTTCATTATTCTATATATAAATAGATGCGTCACAAGCCGAACGCTTAGGCTGATCGCGCGTCTCTATCGCTTGTTCCGCGCTCCCGCTTGCACGCTCGACTCAGGCGGAACGTGATAATGAGTCATGCTTTTTCGTGCGTGCAACCCGCGTTCATCGATTTATAAGACGTCAAAATTGCGGGGTGGTAGGGAGTTTGCCCCCGAGGGGAGGGGAACCACCAAAACCAGGGGGAAACCCCCCCAAAGGAAAAGGTTGGGGGGGGGGGGTCGGGAAAGGCGGGGAACCAGGAAAGGGGGGGGGGGGGGGGCCCCGGAGGGGGAAAGGGGGGAAGAAAGGGGGGGGGGGGAAGAAAGGAGTTTTGGGGGGGCATTTTTTTGGAATGTATTTCTAACAACAAGAAAAAAAATCAAAAAAAAAAAAAAAAAAAAAAAAAAATACAAACTGACTTTCGCATTTATACCATTAGTTAGGACGAGTAGAACGACCTTTATAATAACCCCACCATCTAAGAACCAGCTGTTGATAATAACATTAAAGTAATAATATCCCAACCAACCCTCATAATTAGCAAAACCATCACCTATATATAATGAAAGGAGACAAACGATTCCCACCGTCCAATAAATCTGGCATACATCTCGAACAATTTCACGGACAATACGCTACAAAACATCCGAGTCAAATGTATCCGTCTATTCATAAAGGGACTTTAACAACATTATACCCGTGTTATACATATTTCATTATTACTATCAATCGTTTATGGGATGTTTAATTTTATAACGTGGAAACTCTGACGTTTTTTTTTTTAATATGCGACAGAAGCAACGGCGTATCTCCACAATGCCACTTTTTTTAAATAGGGGGCGTTGTATTGTTGTTTAAGAATTTTTTCTTTGAGTGTTATTGGATGTAGCATTGATATTAAGGTAAGGTTAGAACGTTCATTGAAAATAGAAACATTTTTGTCTGTTAAATCTTGCTTGATTATTTTTAGTAAATAATCTTAGATTTATATTTATAAATAATGTTAGATTTATGTATTTTGTTAATTGAATTTAACTTTACTGTACATTTTTAATATTACAATGAAATGTATTCTCAGCAAGTGATAGTGGTGACAAATAATAATAATTAAGTGTGAAGCCGCAGGCAAAGATAATAAAATATTAACTCAAAACTACATAAACAAAATTATATAGGTCTGCTGTTATGAAAACTAAGAAGGCTCGTCAGACCAATAACGTATATAATCTGGTGCTAAATCTGCTGTTATTAGCACATTATATAATACTACTGAATACATATGGATCACAATTTTTAGGTTTACCTCTTAGGTACTTGGTCTTTATAAAAAGTTATTAAATATAGAAACTAGGATTTTTATCAACACTAAGCCCTCAGCAATGTGTTTCTAACAGTGGAGAGGTGGGACAAGCGGTGTGATGCGTATGCGTAAGAGAGAGGAAATAAACTGGTAAGATAGTTTATATTTTTGCTTTTATTTTTTTTTATATTTTTCCTTTGTATCCAAAATAACCTGTAAAGACAATAAACAACGCAAATAAAGTCGCAGGTATTACCGAGTTAGAACTAAACTGAAAGAGAAAATAAATGATTCTACGTTATCGTTGCTATCCGTACGATACGTATTCATTGGTTACCACGTCGACCTCAATAGTTCCTGAACGCATCCAGGAACATCGTATTCACTGTGAGACACACCGGCGTTCACTTCCGCTTGCCACGGGCATTGTGCAATTCGACAAGGCAGATTCGCGCGCCGCCGGTCATCCTCCACAATAGACCATTTCAAAAATCGAATTCCAAATTCAAAAGAACATCGCTGAGGTTTATTGGCTTATCGGTTGATTGATTGTGCGAATAGCGAACGCAATTTTTCCCTTTTACTATTACTTTTTTCTTTCAGTGTTGCCAACAGCGAATTTATAGATCGATAATATATTTTGATATGGGCGTGTCGAATTCTAGTTAATGCTTTGTCGGTACAGGAAGTTTTAGGATATTTGTATGCGTTGTTAAAGCAGGTTCATATTGTTAACTACTTGGTATGGAATGCAACGAGTCTCGTGCACTTGTCTTTGCGTTACGCCTGTTAGAGCATTGTACAGTATACAAATAGGCATGCATTATAGATGTTAACTGCGACAAATCTGTAAATACAGGCTGTCAGTAACGGCTAAGTAGATATGAATTGGTAATGAACTATGAAAGAAAAAGAACGAAGAAATTTATTTTTAAAGACCTTTTAACTGAACGCAACTAAATGTCAGTTGTATTTAACAAGCTGGATATTTAGTTTTGATAAAGTTTTGATGTGAATAGACGATTTCGTGGTGTATTCTGCCGTATTTGAATTATTAATTATTAGCAGTGCCCGCGACTCCGTCCGCGTGGTACCTAATGTAAAAAACAGTGACTAATAAAATCATCTAAATGTATTAAGCCCATTTACTTATCTACTTTTCTCTTCACTTAAGTCGCGTCGTCATTAAAATTACAATAACTTTTGATGGAGTGAACCGATTTAAATGAAACAAAGACTAAATATTACTCGAAGATATGCTTTATGATTTTCTTGAAAATGTTTTATCGTGAATCCAGTACTTTAGCAGTGTTGCGTTTCCAAACAAACAGACAGACGAACATTTCTAAAAATGATTGAAATGTATTTTATTAATTATTCCATGCTGCTTCAACAATTTTTTTCCCAAAAATCTAAAAAGTACAGACACGTTACATTTACATTCTTATTATATGTATAGATTTACAATAAGAGAACACGAAAAGCCGACTCCTAAAATTCTGTTGTCTTTTGTTAGTGTTTTAAATTCGATTGAATGTTGATAAGTAAAAAAACTTTTACCGCTCCTTTCTTTTTGTTTAAAATATTTTAATATTCCAGTTACATAATCAAAAGGAATCTAGTGTTAAAATTACATGTTAAAATTCATGAAACTGTTTAGGTTATAAACTGAACCATAATAATTATGTTTATTTACAGCTTGAAATATGTTTCCTGTTTCTATGCAGTTACATAATTCAAATTCAAATATAATAACATAAAATCAAAGATAATAAGGAACCTTTTATTTTAGCTCTACCGCGCGCCGTTGATGTGGCTTCAACTCCGCTCCGGTCAGTCGTAGCTCATAATGAAAATTATTTTTCAGTTATAAAAATAATTAAACAATAAATTTTATTTTTTTAATACGATAAAGTAAATAAACATATAAAATAATGTTTTAATAATGTAAACTTGAAAGTTGAGGAACAATATGATAAATAAATAATATTTAGTTTTGAATATTGTATCAAAGTATGAATATTAAAAATTAAATCAGGAAAATTTCATTAATACATCGGTAAAGGTTTGATTAAAATATATTTTTGAATTAAAAGTCCTTAAGATTTTCATAAAAAAAATATTATAAAAATGATAACTTTAAAAAACTGTTTCTAAGCTTCATTTTTGGTAGTGTTAGTATTATATTTAAATTCCATGACCAAGTGGTTAATGAGGGGTCCACTTGACGTGACCTTATGCAAATAAATAACATAAGGTGACTGTGACGTCAAAATGCCAGCTTATTACTAAATGGATATGAAAGTATATACGGCAGTCATAATAAGAAAACAATTTAAGAAAAAACCCCAGTCTGCCTGTGTGTTTGTTGTGGGTAATCTCTGATACGGCATTAACGGGATGAAACTTGGCCGTTTTTTATGTGATCTTCACTAGCAGATAGCTGATGTTATAAGGAGTAATTTAGGCTACTTTTACTTTAGAAAAAAATTGGGTTCCGTACAAATATAATTCTATATAAAGAAATTAAAGTAGACGAAGTCGCGGGCAGCTCTTAGTGTAATAAGATCGCTGAATGCAAATAATATTAAAGACAAAGTGATGTTTAAATTTGAAACAGTCATAAAAAATTATGCCGGATATTACGTTCCCTAAAACTTTGTTAGTAACCTCCATATATGACTCAGTGTGGTTTTCCATTAAAACAACCGTTTTATAATATAATACATAAGAGCATTAACATAAACGACTGGCAAACAATAGTTTCATTTTCAACTCACGCGCACGTTTCCTATTGGGAAACCAACAGGAGATCCGTATTTTGAAATGACAAAATACGTTTTGCTGTTGCTTAATATTTTCTTACGTAAAATTCTACTTAAAATTGAATGAAACTTCGCTTTCTCATCGACAAATTTAAATTTGTTAATCGAAATACCGTGAAGTGTTCGTGGCACCGTGGATAAAGGGACAGACGCTACTTTTTGAATACAAACAATACTTAACAACTATAACTATGAAATAAAGGTTTAATATTTTTTTAGAATTTTTTTATAAGCGAGTTTATGTGTCTTAAAACAAGTAAAAATGCATATGTTTCTTGATGTGACTATGATAACGTCTTATAAATCGATGAACGCTAGCTGCACACACGAAAAATCATGACTCATTGTCACGTTCCGCTTGAGTCGAACGTGCAAGCGAGAGCGCGGAACAAGCGCTAGAGAGACGCGTTCGGCTTGTGACGCATCTATCTATATATAGAACTAGCGGGCCCGGCTGACGTTGTCCCGCCTTGATTACCCCCCCCGCAAACTCCCTTGTGGGTGGAATTTCGTAAAATCCGTTCTTAGCTGACCTCTACTCGGCGAAAGGAATATTCCTACCATATTTCAAGTCGCTACGCCTTATGGTTCCAGAGATATCGTGATGAGTCAATATATAGGTGGGAATCTCTTATATATATATAGATAGATAATTAAAAAAAAAATAGAATAATTCAATTGTATTATGCTAATAATACAACTAGTCATCTAGCCACGGCGCTATTTGCACAGACCGTTCCATTTTTCAAAAAACCCATTACATATCCATTATGAATGTTATACTTCTTATAGTATAACACTCAACAATAGTATTTACATTACATGTCAGTTTGTTTTACATCCGAAATACACATTGAATAAGCGCGTAACATTTTTCTTCCAATATTTCTCCGGTTCTTTTATGCTTTTAGACATAATGTCTCGTATTATACGAGGTCCATAGTTCCGTGGACTGGTCTTTGTCCGCGTAAAGAAAGGTTGAATTAAGTTCGGAATAATAATACGTATGTCTGTGCCGGTAGATATCGAGAATATTAGAAAAAAAAATGAGGTATGACAACACCGCCACGTGTTGGTCACACAAAAGGTTTTTGAATTTCGAACCTTCTTTAATTTCGTTTGTTGTTTAGGAATAGTCATATGAATAATTAGAACGTTTTGTTATTTAATTAGATGCGTTTATTACTTAGATAATAATATTTTATAGGTATTATTATTAGGAATAACGAAACGTGATCGAAATACAGGTGACAATTGTTTATGCCTTCCTAAAGAAAAAAGAAAAACAGTTGAAGTTCGATATTTGAAATTCGTCATAATCTGATCGAAATTTGTTATCTACAATTTTTTTCATCGAAAAAAAAAATTCTTTCAAGAATTGTAGGTATATATACGACCATCTGTTAAATCTTTATTAGACAATCCTAAAAAACAATATTGTAATGATACGGTTTGATGAGAAAACCTAATAGTTATGTCTGTTCAAAATAGAGAATAGAACTTTACAAATTAGAACTTTATTGTTTAATTTAATACTCGAAAAAGTGACGATAAACGATGCTGGAATCATTAAATTAATTATTTGAAACTAATGAATGATTATATAATAAACTAGCGGGCCCGGCAGACGTTGTCCCGCCCTGATTATAAAAAAAAAATCGTGAACAAATTATATATTAAAACGTTCCTCGTGAATCACTTTATCCACTGGTGAAAACCGCATAAAGATCCGTTCAGTAGTTTTTGAGTTTATCGCGAACAGAGAGACAGACAGACGCGGTAGGGGACTTTGTTTTATACTATGTAATGATTAAATTTTAGGCAATCTATGTTATTCGACTTGTTGCTGTTGTTCAATTTCCACGGATATATGATTATATAAATGATGGAATAATGTGTATTAATTTATCGTGAACATTAAAAAAAGTGGGACAGTAATGAAGACACATTAATTAAAAAGTGAATTCATTCAAACACTCGTCGAACCTAGAATTACGGGTATAAGTTATTCCCGAAGGAAATAAGGTTAAATATCAAATGTTGTGGACACATAATATCTGAACTATGAATACAAATTTTGTTTCGGGTTAAAAACAAACACTCACAAGGGCGTGTTTTTAAGCACGGCTTGTCACGTGATAATTTACGTGTTTACACGTCTATGTATTCAGTGGGCTCATAAATTTGCAGGCTTATGATTTATATGGGGATTATTGCAGTTTATCATAACCATGTCGTTCCTTATATCGTAAACTATATATTTTACGCCAATATCTATTTATAATATATCAGAGACACTATAAGATTCCAATATTATTGTTTAAGAAAGTAAATTAAATACTAAAAAAACTCTAGATTTGACTAACGGGTCCTATATAATAAAAATAAAACCGATCTCAAAAAATCTACTCTAAAAATATACCAGAACACCTGTGTCCACGTAGACAGGTGCAGGTGATTTTGAGAAGTTCCCTTTTTCGAAATTTAATGCTAATAAAATTAAAATGTTCGTTAAAATTAAACGACAAAGTTCTGGGGTAATAAATATTTAAAAAAATATATAAGCAAATTCAGAACCTCTTCCTTTTGAAAATCGATTAAAAATATGCGGAGACTTGTCGATAATATAATAAACTTGGTGTAGATCGATCCAAAGTGAGCCTTGTTATTCCGTTGTACTAGTAATTAACTACAAGAGTGTACTAGTAACTGCTGAGTAAATCTCAATATCTTAAAGAAATCTAATCTAACTGTGAACTGTACCGTATAGTATAAAATATACACCCTGTATTAATAGAATATGTTCGATTTCAGACGAATTATAATTTCAGTAATTAAGGCTATCGATATTTTTTTTAGTAATATTGTCTTGTTTTGTGGATTGTTGTCAGAAGTTGGTATTGCTTATTTTTTTAAATTGATGATTTTTTTTTATATCATAGGAGGCAAACAAACAAGCTGGTCGCCTGACGATAAGTGTTCACCGCCGTCCATAGACACCAACAACACCAGGGGAGTCACCAATGCGTTGCCAACCTGTGTTTGGGGAAGGGGACGAGGAGAGAGGATGGAAGGGGGGGATTGAGGCGGGCCTCCGGCGCTCTCACTGACCGAACGAAACGCAACAATGCAAGCACTGTTACTTCACGTCGGTTTTCTGTGGGTCGGGTGGTACTACACCGAGCGAGCCGACCCATTCATGCTGAAACCAGTAATAGCTTCAACGTGGCTCTACCACCTCTAGAATTCGCTACAGTGCATCCTTTTTTAATATCCTTCATATTTATTTACGATCTGTATTCTATTTTACGTAATTTTTACAATTTTGTTAATATTTGTGTTATTTTCTACATTACTAAAATGAGCTATGTGACTGATATATGAATCTATAAAAATAAAAGCGCTAAAGTAGGAAGATGACATAAAAGGAATAAATATATAACACTACATTTTTTCATTAATCTTTTCGTCTCTGATTGTGACTCGTTTAAATAAAACAGATGATAGTGTAATATTCCCCTCGATCATACGCAGATGTAATTAGAAATGAATACTATTTTTTTCGATTATCAATTTATACGTCGGCCTACCTTCTATTCGTACCATATATTCTGTATACATTCTTAAAAAAAAACACTGGTATAAAAATACGTTGTATAATTGACAGTAAAATGTTGGTGAAACTTCTGAAAATAAGAATCGGTTGAGAGGCGAAATCCTGCACTGAGAGTTCCTATCCGCCTCACTAGACAATATATGTTTTTTTTTAAATTTATTTTAATTTATTTATTTTATGTCAAAAGGAGGCAAACTAACAGGTGGGTCATCTGATGTTAAGTGATCACCACCGTCAATAGACACTAGCAACACCAGGGGAGTCGCAAGTGCGTTGCCAGCCTGTGTACGGGAGAGGGGTAGGGAAAGGAGAAAGGTGAAGGGAAAGGGAGAAAGGAGGTGGGCCTCCGGCACTCTCACTAACCGAACAAAACGCAACAATCCAAGCACTGTTACTACACGTCGGTTTTCTGTGAGAGGGTGCTACTGCCCTGGGCGAGCCGACCCATTCATGCTGAAACTAGTAATAGCTACAGCGTGGCTCTACCACTTTTAAAAATTCTGGGTCCTAAATAAGAATACGATTCATACTTGACCAGTTTTAATTTTTTCATATTAAATTTAGCTGAAAAACCGCATCACGCTAAAATCATGTATTTATTGTTATTTTTACTGAAAACAAAATATAAAACCAGTTGGTGTTTTAATTACTTTTTAATATATCTGCTGTAATAATACATATTTTATGAAATCCTCAACCTGGTAGCTATCACGATTCAATTAATATAGTTTTTTGTAACAAGAGCGACGGTAAAGACTTAAGAGTTGGCTTTCTTTTCTAGGAACGGAACCCTAAAATGGTTCGTCAACATAATTTTCATGATTTGATATTCAGCGAAATATTGCACAAACAAATAATAGCGGAAAAAGATTTGCGTCAAAAACATAAACATCGGATCTAAAATGGGACACGACACAATGCTATGTATACTGTCGTTCGGACCACTTCGTGTCTTTGACATATATTTGCTCGCAACATTGAGAGCACTCGAAAATGGCGCGTTAACTGACAGTTTGAGACAAATCAAAAGAATTTCTCAAATGAATACGAACCATTATTTATTTTGATATTTCGATTGTAACTGCGATGTATATTTTTGAAGTGAAAACATCTTTAGGGCGTTGAGCGGTATTTTTGCCAGGAGATATATTTATAATTTCGTGTCATGACATGCTACGTAACCACGACCGGCCGTATTACGCTTGCGCAGCTTGCGTCATACTAGCGACGCGCAGTACGGGGCCTGTGTACATGTAATATTGATATTTTATCATCATCATACGTTTGACTAATTAATATACTTTATAAAAATGTACATAGTTATTCCTCCGAGTGCCAGTCGATACGACCATATATGAATACCACACTAATGTTAATAATTTCTTTAAGCAACTTCTGAAATTTAAATACGTCATTCACACTATAATTAATATGAAAAATCAAAAGAGAACATATTGATTTTATTGTCTTGAGCTTCCACTTCTGTCGGCAGACCTTACAACTGCCCCGACTTTTTGAAGTTATACTTCTTTTGGCGCGTTAGGGAAAAATGATGAAGGTAAATTTTTACGATTTGCGCGCACACTGTCATGAAAAACCGACACCCTGAAGTTAGCTATAGTCAACATTTTGTTTCTTTGTACTTCTTTGTATTAAAACTTTCAATGTATTAAATATCTTTTTTCTATTGTTAGTGTCGTTTTTTCTACAAACGTAGAATAAGGCGAAAGATAAAATTTTTGAAAAGATTTTTATCTTGTTACGCCAAAGAAGTATAACTTCTAACGCGTGTACATAAGTACACACACACACTTTTTTTTTATACATGGTACAATTTCATCGCGATACTTTCTTCTCAATTTTTTAGTTCATTATCTGAACCTTGTCAATTATTGCGGTATCTTAAAACACCCTAATAGACTTATCATCAATGATATTAGAAATCTAATAAATATACATCAAATAGCGCAGAGCTATAGTTAATGATCACGTTATTTATCACAAAGGAATTCAGTTACAAGAATTTGTTATAAAATGGAAGCTATATACCCGTACTTAGAAGTTTGTGCCGTGTTTTAATTAAAATAATTTAAAATATAATCGCTTTAGAGCCGAGACCCGCTAACAAGGGAAGTTGAAAATTTACGAAACGGAGTTACAAGACAAAATAATAAAATATTAATAAGGGCTGGTAGACGGTAGAAAAGTTTCGTCAGGCTCAAATATTTGTGTTTCAAATAAGGCGAGCTCATGATACGATAGGGTTGCTGCCTCGGACTCGAACTCCCGACAGCTTTGTTGGACTCGTAATAAATAAAAATGTATAAAAAAATAGTGCGTGGAGTCCGCGCGGAAGTAGTGAAACTTCATAATGTGGAAATGAAAATAGGAAGGGGTAGAAATAGATTTTTAGTAAAATTATATTGTTTCTTTAAGACAAACTTTATTAACATTGCTTACAATTCACAATTGATCGCATCTTTTAATTATCATCTTCGAGTGGAGAAATATCCAAATCTATAACATTTACAATGGGATTATGATAACTAAAGTAAGATACGAAATGTTTGATTATTTTTTTCGCTCTGTCTCTTTCTATAACCCCTCCCCAGGAGCGTTGAACGTTTAACGCAACAGTGCTTTCATACCCCCTCCATAATAGCGTTAAACGTTGAACGCAACCTTGTTTATCTATTGGTAAAGCTAAATTAAAAAATGTACGTTTTGCAACACTTTGTAAATTTTTGTACAGTAAGTAGTGTCCCCGATACTTCGTCCCCGTGGAACCTGATGTACAAAATAGTGACTAATAAAGCCATCTGAATGTATCTAGTCTAATTACTATCTACTTTTCTCTCGTATTTAAGCCGCGTCGTCATTAAGATTACAATAAATTTTTGATAGAGCAAATCGATTTTAATGAAACAAAGACTAAATGTTACTCGAAGATATGATTTATAATTTTTTTGAAGAGGTTGTATCATGAACGCAGTATTTTAGCAGTGATGCGTGTGCGTGCAAAGAGACATGTCTAAAATGGATTGAAATGTATTTTGTTACTTATTACAAATGCAACATATTTTTTACAAAAATGTAAAAAGTACAGAGACACGTTATTTTAACATTTTTATTATATGTATAGATATAGACAAGGATTTTGCTAAATGGGTTAGACTTTTTAATTTTTTTTAAACAAAGATAATTTTCCTAAGTAGTTATTTCAATTTAAAAAAGATCAATTAATTTATAACTTAAATTACACTTGTGACTAATTTGTGTGAAATATGCATATTAAAGAGACCAAATTTTTTGATCAGTGTGATCAATAAATCCATTTTTTTTACATTCCATAAATAACGGCGACTATCGGTGTTAAATAACAACGGCAGTCGTCGCTATCATGCCGACCTGCACATTTGTAGGTGGTAGAGCTACGCTGAAGCTATTAATGGTTTCAGCATGAATGGGTCGGCTCGACCGGGTCAGTACCACCCTCTCACAGAAAACCGACGTGAAGTAACAGTGCTTGTTTGCATTGTTGCGTTTCGTTCGGTCAGTGAGAGCGCCGGAGGTCCCATCTCCCGTCCCCTTCCCCCTTCCCTTACTCCCCCTCTCCCCCAAGACAGGTTGGCAACGCACTTGCGACTCCCCTGCTGTTGCAAGTGTCTATGGACGGTGGTGATCACTTAACATCAGGTGACCCACATGTCCGTTTGTCTCCTATGATATAAAAAAAAAACATGTGCCTCTCCACGCCTCGTTTGAAGGACCCCACGTCATAAGATTTATTGACGTTTGCTCTAATACTGTTCATTAACAGATGTTATTGAACAATGTAGATTCGCATGACTTCATGTTCCTTTGAATATATTGTTAAAGGTAAATAACAATAGCTAATAGATTAAAACTGCGAATCTCTATTAATACATATGACGTAAATAATAATTAGTCATATGATATCTTGAATTCAAAATGTTTGCTGTACACGATAAGAGTATGTCTGCATTACAATAAATTATTGTTCTTAGAATTCATATGCCTATTATAAATCAGACGATCACATGTTTTTTTTTTTTTTTCGAACTGTCTACGCTATTGACCAAGCAAGGTTAACAGCTTCACCGGACTACTACGATCACATGATTTAACTTAATTTCTTTACAATTCGTAGACTCTATCTGTGTTATTACAAAAAAGTTAAATACGCATTGAACTCTTACTTAAAAATAAGTTTCATTACAAAATAGTGTCTTACACTTGTTTAAAAATTTACGTTATTTTAATTTATATATTCTCTAACACATATTTAAGTTGACAGTTTTTATGTTATTGTTTTCTCATTAGCCAGCAAAAGACATTTCGTAATATATTATTAATGTGGTGGGTATAATTAATTTGGCAGAAATAAATAATTTAAACAATTTTAGAGATACACGAGTTAATTATAACTACTGCTATATGACACTATTGACAATTTGACATCTGACAATGTATTTAGATCTGTCATTATACTGTTGTGCTGCGTAAGGACTTTGACGAAATATACAAATATTAAAAATTGCTTATTTTAACAATTACATCATTTTCTTTTGATTAAAATACAATAATTATATAAAATATTCACAATAATGATAACCAATTTAACGTATACTAAGTAAATTTTCTTAATTAAGATCTGAACAAAAATATTAATCATAAATTGAAATTGTTTGTTAAATATCTGTATGTAATGAAACGTTTTTGAATGATGAGATCGAATTGAACGAATGCTATTCAGAGTTGCTTGTATAAAAAACGTTTAGCTAGAGATCGCTTGGACACACTTTTGTAAAAAAGTATTATAAGCACGATCTTAAATTTTAGGCACTGCTTAGTAAAACTCATGTTGAACCCGTATTCATTTGTGTTGTTGTAATAAGGCCGTATATGTCTGTTTGGTATAAAGTAATAGCTTAAAACTGCTTATTTATCGAAATACACGTGCCATTGTAAAACATTGTCAAACGTTAATAATGTCCTACACAAATTAGTACATAGTTATAATCTACTTGTGAATTTCTAAAATTGTTTAATTTGTCTATCTTCCTAATTAATCATAACCACTAAATCCATAATTTATTATGAAATATCTTTTAGAAATACAATAAGTCACAACAATAAAATAAGAACTGTCAATTTAGACAAGTATTAGATAATGATTCAATTTAAATAGCGTCTATATCTAAACAAGAGTAAGACACTCTTTTGTGAACACAAATGTTAAAACAAGTGTTCAACGCGTATTTAATTTTTTTTTAATAATAATAACGTAGTCACAGTGGTAATTATCGTTACATGTAAAATATAGCTGGTTTTCACATGTCGTTCGTGAAATGTTATGAAAGAGAATCGCTATAGTACAATTATATTAAATAACTGTAATTTTTATGGCTATCTTGTATAAAAGCGTTCAATTTTTTTTTTATTGTAAAACTGCAATGCCTGCTCTGTTGTATTTCAAATCTAAGCTATGTATACATAGAATACGATATACACTGAATTACGATGCATTCTAATTTTACGTCAATAAAAACTTATAATTATAGGTACGGTATCAGATGTAACAGCAGTCTTCTTTGTCTTTAAAAATGTTTACATTAAGCATTTCACATTGTGTGGACTGCTGGTACATTCGTTTCAAGCCTTGTAAGATTAAATAGTAAAAAACCTTTGTCGCTTTCTTGTCGAAGAAAAGCACGATTTTCTTCATACATTGAGAGCTCAATAAAGATTCCATAAAAATAATAGAGTCGGTATATTGTCAGTAGCCACTAAACTCATACGGTGTTATTACAAAAAAGTTAAATACGCATTGAATACTTGCTTTAAAAAGGTTTCGAATTAAATGCACCGCGGTCACTGAATGTTCGCCATCTTGCTCTTTTGTCTCCCTTTGGTTACGTTAGGTTAGACTTGCGAAATAACGCGAACTTGCCTCGGTCGAGCGCGGTGCATTTAATTCGAAACCTTTTTAAAGCAAGTATTTAATACGTATTTAACTTTTTTGTAATAACACCGATATTGACTTAATTAATTCACTAACACTTCTCTTCCTGATCCAGAACTACAGATCGGTCGCTTATTTAATATTAGTAGTGGTCGTCCTTTCGTAGAAATTCATTAAGTTAAGTTTCAATATTATGAAGGTTACCTTCAGAGATTGTGTACAAATATTACATACAGGCTATCTATACTTCCCGCCTTCCTATGGGTGTATCTACGAAGAAAATTAAACCAAATCTTCCCTTTCTAATATGACCATGTAATGAAATACAATGGCAACTGAACAAATGAAGGTAAATTTGTCAATATATTTGGAAATCTCAATCTTCAATCAAAATTCTTCTTGTGGCTCTATCTGGCAAGTCATATGAAAATTAAGCTCCATTAACCACTACTCACCGTAACTTAGCTAATTAACATTATGAAAGCGCGATCGCTTGCATATTAATAATTTTAACTTCCATTTCAAACAAAACCTGCATACTATAGTGTGTATGATTAAAAACCCAAAAGTCAAATCGTCAATGGTTAGACCGGCTAACTAAAACAAAAATGTTATACTGGAAGCTATTACAACGTAGTAGAAATTAAATATTAATATAGTAGATGGTTGTCAGAGCTCGCGGAGCGGCATAACTATTCTAGAAACAAAGAGAATGGAAATACGTCTAACTAGTAAAAATACGTTATCTGGGAAATTTGATTTTTTCAATTTTATTAAAAAAATTATATCTTTGATTCTATCATATAGGTAGTCGATTATTTGAAGTAAAAACTTCTTTAGCCACGTTGAGCGATTTTTGGTAGGGGAAAAACTTATGGGATTCGCGTCACTGATGACCTCGACATGCTCGTGATGCATTACGCTTGGGTCAGACTAGCGACGCGTAGTGTAGCGGTCTGTGGACATATTTTATATTGAGTTTGTGAAGCCCATCATACGTTTGATTAGTTAATAAACTGTATAAAATTATTGTATTTATATAAGTATGTATATCATATATATTAATACGTAAAGCCAAAACTTTGTACCCCCTTTTTAAGTGAATTGCGCGAACGGATGAACTTGAAATTTAGCATAGTTAAAGTTTATATGGCAGAGAAGTGCACAAAGCTATTTTTTTTAATATAAAATGCATTACAAGCATATTCAATTAATTAAAATATACATTACTCACACTACTGCTTGAATTTTACACAACATATACAGACATGTAAATGAAAAAGATGTTTTGAACATCCTTTATCCTTCTTAGGTTTCAATTACCTTTTAAATATTTTTAACATGACTGACGTTGCATGCCTTACAATATGCCCTTTGAAATCAACTGGTTAAATTGTAGGTTAATTTTAGAATAATATAATATGTAAATTCATAATAAACATTAATATTAATTGATAAATAATTTATCTTTAGTAAATGTATGGAACTACTGAAATAATTATTATTCTCTTTGGTTTTATTGAGTGTCCAAATTTTTAGGTGACAGGACTGCTTTCACTTCATGTCACTTTGCTTCATGTTGCCACAAGAGTAAAGCAATATTTCTAAAGCCAATGTCAATATTTTAATGTTTAGTATTTCTTTATGGTGTACTCATTTCAAATGATGATTCAATAAAAAATGAGCGAAAAAATACTTTGTAAAATCAAAATAAGAAAATTTGTCTGGTCATGAAAGTAATCCATGACTTACATGTCCGCGGTTACAATGATGCAGTTCAACATGATGTAGCAATTATATTTAGTACAGTTGATGATGAATTATGAACAAAAATGAATTCATTTTCAAAAGTTAATTAATGGTAGTATTAAAAATGTCTTTGTTTTGGATTCATCATTTGATTCTATTGTGTATCCATTATTTTTCCAAACGATGATACTGGGCATATCACTTTTCTTCATAATGTACAGACTATATTTAATTCAATATCACCCAGAAATACCACGCACCTGTGGTGTCGTGTAAAATTAATTGAAAATTGTGTCATGAGTTGCGTTAAATTTCTTTATTTTCGTAAAGTTATGTTTACTTAGTATTTGAGAGCCTTACCACCTTATGTAACCGCCTGTTTTTTTGTTTCAAATTTATAATTAATTTCAATTTTCATTTAGACATCGATTTTTTTAAATGTTTATATAATTTAAAAAAAGTGGCAAATAACTGAGTAGGCATGATGAAAGCCTTTGATTATAGAGGTTATAATACTCTTTGATAAAAGAACCCTAATAAAGTTCAAACTTTAAAAATGCAATGAACTATGGTCGAATGTTGACCACTGGGCGCCCACTAGTAGTTATTACTCGGAGTGTCAATAGACGTCAAAACCAGAATAATATTAATTATTTCAGTTTACGAATTGTGGAGTTTAAATAATTCACGCTATAATTGATTTAAAATTTCAAAAAATAACACATTGCATTATTTTGAGTTTTTACTTCTGTCGCCAGTCTTTATGACTGCCTCTACATTCTTTTAATACTTTATAAGTTTTAGTGTTTTACTACAACATTATCATATCACCTCCACACACGTGCACGCACACATGCTTACACATGGAAGTGGAAGGGTTTTATTTTTTCCCTTATCGAACTGAATTAGTTCAGACAAAAAGAATATATGACACGAAAGACATATAAGAGCTATTGAGGTATATATGCTTGGTACACATATATATCTCTCTAACTTATATACGTATGAATATGTAGCTTAGCTTAGGTTAGCGCAGTTAGGTCGCTAATTGCATAAATTAGGCAACAGCCCAAGCTGAGGTGTGCCGTGCACCCTTGAGCTAGTTGTCAAAATTAAATCGGCTGAGTGCCTTAAGCGCTCGCGTTAGTGGTCCGGTGAAGCTGTTAAGGCGGTACTAGGCAAATAGCGTAGTCTGTTCGAAAAAAAAAGTGTTTTACCACATTCTTACCTGATTGTAAATGTTTTTTTTTTCGAACTGTCTACGCTGTTGACGCTGGTTAGCTGGAAGAAAATGCTATATAGCATTAAGCTCGCCAGTGTACAAACAAAAAGTGCAATAAAAGTATTGACCTAGTAAGCTTCACAGGACTACTGATTTTAAATGACAATGTGGTCCAAGAAGGTAAACATGCTAAACTCCTAGAGGGACTGGCTCTTAAGTGCAGTTACCGCAACACAGCTATGGGTGCTTGGCGAAATATTTCTAGCTTGAGGTTGGTAGCTAACCAGGCGGGTTAAGAAAAACCCTACCACTATGCAAATTCATTTCAATTAAATTTCGAAAATATTCCTGAAACCGTACGTACCTACATAAATATGGGCAATCAGTTATTTATGTTGACTTCATTAAAAGGTTTCGTAATAATTCTGTTTCTGAACAATGGGGTTTATTTATTGTACTCGGAACTGCCCGCGGCTCTGCGCGCGTTTGTGTATTATAATAATTTTCGATATATCATTTTCTTTATCAAAAATATGTGTATATTCGAAGAGTGTTAATGATGAATTTCATTCGTAATCAGTTAAAATTAAATACCTTTATTTTAAATTGCATTTCAATTTCCATACTCACTAAATGATGGAACTATACTACGTGTTGTAGTACTCCTCTTCGTACGAAACTTTACCAATGTCGGTTAAGGTTTTAAAAGAAATATTTTTAAATCATTTCGTGACCAGAGTTTTAAAAGTTTTATTAATAATTTTTATAGCCTCATTCATTACTTCAATTTTGGATATGTAGAATATTAATTTAAATTTAGATGTATCTGCCGGACATACTTTTTTATGCAGTACTGACATTCGAGTCATTATTTTGTCTTAATTATAAAATACTTCGGACAATTATTTCACCTTTTCAATTGATATATTACCTTATCAACCTTATTAATATATCACCTTCACCTTTCATTTCTTAAAATATTTCATAGGTTTTTGAAGTTATACTTCTTTTGGCGCATTAGGGAAAAATGATGAGAGTGAATTTTTACGACGCGCGCGCCCACCGTCACGAAAAACCGACACCCTAAAGTTAGCTAGAGTCAACATTTTGTTTCTTTGTATTTGTTGTTTGTATTTCTTTGTATTAAAACTTTCAATGTATTAAATACCTTTTTAACCGACTTCAAAAAAAGGAAGAGGTTATCAATTCAACTGTATTTTTTTTTTAACCGACTTCAAAAAAGGAGGAGGTTATCAATTCGACTGTATTTTTTTTTTTTATGTTTGTTACCTCATAACTTTGGACTGGGTGAACCGATTTTGATTTTTTTTTTTTATTGGAAAGCTGGTACTTCCTGTGTGGTCCCATTTTAATTTGGTTCAGTTCCGACAACGGCATCCAGTGCAAAACCGTATAAGTTTTAAATTTGCATTAAGTTTGTACACGACAAATAGACGAATAACTCAATATCACGCTAACCAATTTCGATGATTCATTTTTTATTGGAAAGGACGTACTTCAAGGGTAGTTTGATGAGAGTTTGGTTAGGTTCTGATTATGGGATCCGTGACAAAGTAAGAAAACTTTCAAGAAACGAGCCTACTCCTTTCTTAAGGGTCGGCAACGCATCTGTGTTTCCTCTCGTGTCGCAGGTGTCCATGGGCGGCCGTGATCACTTACCATCAGGTGACCCGTATGTTCGTTTGCCACCAATATTATAAAAAAAACTCTTCAATTCTTAGGAGCCTATTGTGCTTATGTTCGTTGCTGTGTTGCAACATGACGCAAGCATTGTAATTACATTACTTAAGGTGTATTATGTGTGAAGCGATGGTAGCCGAGTTGGTGGTAGAAACTATCGCGGATTATTGATAAGGTTGCGTTCGTACCAAACGTTACTTATTGCACAACCAATTGAAATCATATCGCATACCATACCGATAGATACCATACCGCAAAAATGCGCATATTTTAATATACTTAAGGCGGAACGGAGTTCGCGGGCACAAATATATTTATGTACACAAAAAATGGAAAAATAAAGTAAATTTTCAAAAAAAAGTATTAACCGACTTCAATATCAATTAAAAACCCATAAGGCACTAAAAAGCGGAAAATAAATAGTTTATCAAATTAACCAAATTAAATAAAACATATGAATATGTGTGCTACCTAGAGATATATTAGAAGTGGGTGCCAACTGAAAATCGTATCATCTACATAGGTACAAAAAGTTTAAGTTCACTCTCGCGTCTCTGTAATACTTTTCTACCTGGAACAAATTTGAAATTTCGGTTGGCACCTACTTTCAATACATCTATAGGTAGCATACATATTCATATGTTTTATTTAATTTGGTTAATTTGATAAACTATTTATTTTCCGCTTTTTAGTGCCTTATGGGTTTTTGATTGATATTGAAGTCGGTTAATACTTTTTTTTGAAAATTAACTTTTGTCTAACCTTTTGTTAGTGTCGTTTTTTCTATAAACGTAGAATAAGGCGAAAGATAAAATTTTTGAAAAAAAAAATTATCTTGTTACGCCAAAGAAGTATAACTTTAACGCGTGAACATAAGTACACACACACTTTTTTTAGTTAAATCTGGACATACTACGAACGGATGCGAACATTTAAAATATTTACAAAAAACAATCTTTATTATAATTATTTAATTTTTGATAAAAGCCAAATACCATAGCAATATTACTTGAGTATTTACTTCATAACTATTTAAAACGCTAGGAATTTTTTATTAAAACTTCATTACGCTTATTAGGCTTAACCAAGAATCTATTGTCTATTGAAAACAAAAAAGCATATCTGAAATATTTAATAATGTACTGTGTGAATTTTTCAGTGACTAAATTCTAGTTATACGACGTGTCAGTCCGCGTGGCTCGGCCATGTAATTGAAAGTAAACATGCATTGTTGAGGCCCGTATCAATCAGCGCGGGGCCGGCGCGGCCGATAGTTTCCTACGGGACAAACACGAGGGGCGTTGATGCCTAGCATATCACACTAGGCAAATATTATTTCTCCTTGTCCGAGGAAAATCTAGTAAACGTTGGACAGGAGATATTAATAAGATCATTTTTTTCTTAACCACAAAGAAGACATTTTCTCAAAAAATGTATTAAAAAAAAGGAAAACAAATAATATACCAGGTACATACGTATATCGTGATTGAATGGTAATACAGGATTGTTGAAGTAAAACTTCTTATCTGAGGGCTTTGACATTCTGATCCGCAACTTTTTGTGTGACGGAGAGTGGTGGGGGTAAACACTGTGTCGGGTAGAGTGTTGAAAGAACTGGTTCTCATCCCATCACCGAAGTTAAGCAACGTCGAGCGCAGTTACTACTTAGATTGGTGATCGTCTGAGAATACTGCGTGACGTTGGCTTTTTCTTATATTTTTACGTGATAACGCCTTCTAAATCGAACGCCGGCTGCACGCACGGAAAAGCATGACTCATTGTCACGTTCCGCCTGAGCAGAGCGTGGAAGCGAGTGCGCAGAACAAGCGAAGCGCAATCGGCTTAGGCCGTGAAGCGTTCGGCTTGTGAAGCATCTATCTATTATCTAGAATATTATAAATATTATCTAGAATAATTCAATACCTAAAAGTATGCAATTTTTCATTAATTTTGTCTTATGACGTTATCACTTAAAATTATCGTCCGTAAACCGACTTTACAGACAACCAATTTTTTTTTACAAAAATGTTTCTCTGTAATACAAACGTTTTACTTCTAGTTTGCGTCTTTATGAAACAGCCTGATTTTATTTTATACGGGCTGGGCTAGCTACCACCATTAAGTTGGAATCCTGGTATCTAGCACTTATAGGTGTGTCCCAGTAGCTGCAGTTGAGAGCCAGTCCATCTAAACTTATTCTGTTTTCATTTTTCATAACCGCATTGTTTCTTAACATCAGGAGAGATTATAATGCGATTATATAAGTATTTATCATAGATTGAGTGTAATTAATTTCCAAAATATTTTTCACCTATTTATATACTCAACATATGTGGCCATTGTAAAATAATTAAGAGATTCAAAT
Organism: Antheraea yamamai; assembly: GCA_036509395.1. Classification (NCBI taxonomy): domain Eukaryota; kingdom Metazoa; phylum Arthropoda; class Insecta; order Lepidoptera; family Saturniidae; genus Antheraea; species Antheraea yamamai. Next base: position 13,426,866 of record AP028448.1, on the reverse strand, counting down.
ATTTCAATTAAATTTATTTTTTAGATAAGATATACTCAGGTACAACGTATTTAACCATAACGGTACTTTCCTATTAAATGCACCGCGCACGCCGACCGTTGCCGCGGCAAACTTGCGTTATCCATTTTCGCACGTCAAACCTAACCTAACCGAGATAAAAGAGAAAGATGTCGAACGTTCTGCGAGTGCGGTGCATTTAATATGAAAGTACCATGATAATTTATAATTTCTAGTGAACGGCAAATTACGTTTTGAAATAAGCGGGATGAGTTTTAGTCGCGTTTGAGGTTAGGTTAGCTTACGTCGATACCATGTACCAAAATGGTCTCGTATTTCTATCTCGCTATAACATGACATAACCCTTGATATTGACAGAGGTCAAGTTAAATATTAAATCAATGATATTTATAAATAAAATTAAAACAGGTATAAACACTGACTATGAAACTGACGTAAAACTGTAACGATATAAACTTTGTTGTTTATGTATTGTCTTATTTGCAGGAGAAACCCTTTAATATCTTTCTTGTTTCAAATTTAATCTATTCTCGTCAGATTTCCCTCTCCGCATTTATACATAGAAATAGCATATAATACGAAAGTAAATGCGAAGACGGGCTCGTCTGTTGCGTTGCGATAGGGCAGCCGTGCTTGTTCGCCTTCACTCCGGATTATAGCAACAAGGAACCCTTCGTACTGCAGGAACGCAACTTAGAAACAGCATTATTTTATATTGTTGCCTATTATCTCTGATAATCATTTTATAATAATAACTAGCAACCACACGCGATGTCGTCTGCGAGTATATCTTTATTAATGATGATACTGTACATTATTTTTGTACAACTTAGGGTCCTATTCAGTGTATGTCGAGACTTTAATTTGGCAGAATGTATTAAAACTTACTCAGCACTTATATCTTGGCTTATTTAAACAATATTTTGATTAAGAAAAGTATTATTTAGGTGTATAAGCTATATTACCGCAAAATTTCATAGGAATCTGTAGATTCCCGGTTCGTTTTATAGTCGTTTAATTAGAAGATTGAAATTTATATAACAGAAATCAGAATAGATTGATTGATTTGCAAATTTGTATGCTTTTATTTTCATAGTCTTTTTTTTCTAATTTCAATAACATAGAATATGTATTTCTTTTAAATATAAGTTATAGAATGTAAAGAGGTTTCATACAAAATTCGTTCAGAATTTTTTGCCTGAAAGAGTAACAAATATTCAGTCATCATCCAAAAGTTATTCGTTTACAATATTTATAGAATAATAGTTTTATAGTATTCATGATTTTATTAAACTAGCTGAACGTCACGGTGCCGTACGTATTAACGAAGAAAATGACACCAAATCTTCGCTTTACAATACAACCAAGTAATGAAATAAAATAGCAACTAAACAACTGAATGTCGATTCTATTTGAAGTTCTCTCGTTCTTGTTTCACTCACTCATTCACTTTTAATATGGACCCTTTTAACACAAATCTGTCGCTCTTCCGTACGATTTTTCATACACTTTCTTTCATACAAACCTTGTCCTGAGAATTACAAACACAACAAAAATATTATTAGCCGAATATATACATACATACCATTCGGCAATTGTTTTATTTTAATACAAATTATACAACTGAGATTTAAGAATATGTAAGTTTGTTATCTTCTAACTATAAAATCTGTTACAGTTTGGTAAACTCGCTAATTACAAATTAGTTTAATGTTGACTTATTATTTACTAGTTTTAAGATAAACAAAAATGCGTACTCTTCTTTATATGCTTACTCATAGAAAAATATTATTATTATATGTACAAATGCAATACTGTCGTTACTTTTAATGAAGATAGAAATAAAGTTTGTTTGTATGAGATAATCACAGGTAATACCGATCCGATTATGAAAATTCATAAACTGATAAAAGGCTACGATCTCCCTGATTGATATTTTATTATTATTGATGTAAATGCAGTTGCCGGTAACGGCTAAAATAGTTATATATTAAAATAATTCGAAACAATCAACGAATGTCACAGTTTCTCACCAAACATAACGCTTATAGGTGACACTAAGAGTTTCAATCTCGCACTAGCAACAGTGTCACACGTATCTGCCGCACGCAGATTACACCACTACAAATATACAGGATGATTGAACATTGCCTGTTACTTCGTTAGTTTTAAAATAAATAAAAAATATTACTATTCTTTATGTAATTAAACTATAATACATCCTATAATATATTTTAAAATGACTAATTCCATAAAATTATATAAAATAGGTATTCTTTCTCTATCTATACACAAATGTGTCTATTTTGAGTGACTGCGGCTGAGTCTATATCAGAAAAGTTTATAAAATAATGGATGGTAGAAATGTGCAAGGTTCGAATGCGGATGCATCATCTTGTTCCGAACCAGAAAGTGGTGTGGTAATGCACAAAACTATAGGAGGTGATGCCGATAAATGCCACTCAATTATCACGAGCAACAATATATTGAGGCTGATCTCAGTTAGAACTGAACTAAAAGAATACTTTGTTGCACTTTTTTAGTTTGTACATCAGCGAGCTTAATGCCACAATGCATCTTCTTCCAGCTAATCAGCGGTATCGTTATCAAAAATAAAAGTAATCGAACGTCGTGCAAATATAAAAGAAGCAAAAGAAAACATAAATAAAATATAAAATGAACTTAACACTGAAATAAAACTAAAAAAATACTAAATAAATAATATACTGAATAGGTGAAATGAATAAATATAAAAGAATGTAAATCTAATGTGTCTGTACTTTTTACATTTTTGTGAAAAAAATTGTTGCAGGCGTAGAATAAGTGATAAAATACATTTCAATAATTTTTAGAAATGTCTGTCTATCTGTCTGTCTCTCCGTTTGTTTGAACACGCATCACTGCTAAAGTACTACGTTCACGATAAAACGATATAAAAGTAGAGGAATACCGAAAAAGGTATGGATAATTGTGTGAAAAATGATATGTGTATAAAAGGTGTGAATACTAGATGCCATCTGACAGAGGAGAGTGGAGAAGGAAAGCATGTTGTGTTGATCCTACTTAGGTGGGATAAGGGTAAGAAGGTGATGAAACATATACACACATAGACATACATACTATAGATTTCAGGTTTATTTAATATTAGTGACTATAAATAGCCATAGGTTGCAGAAACTATTTAACATTGGCTGGTTATAAAGTGTGGTCATGGTATGAAAAAAAGTTGATTCTAGACTAAAATATAGATGAAGAGTTAATTCGTACTGTATAATAGCATATTTCTTTTAATATAACAGTGCGTTGCGTGCGCACGCGTTTTTTGTTTACGCCACGCGCTCGCCACACGCCTCATGGAGAGCCACACATCCACCGACACTAATTTCATCGGTTATACCAAGCTACGACGAGGGTGGATATCCAGCGTATTGTTCGTTTCGGAAATAGTTTGCTCATTTCGTTTTGGTTTGTATAACGACTTTATTAATTCGCATCGTCATTAGTCGCGGCTAGTCTTGGCTGGGTTTGAAAGGAAACATCGTAATTACACCAGAAAAACCTGGTAGTGTATTTCGTAGTAATGGTTTGCGACAGACGCTTCCATTCCTAGGCTTTTTGTTTCTTTGTTCTTTTTTATTTCGGTGATCAATCGCAGTTATTTCAGACTTGCTTCTGCTCGCGACTTCGTCCGCGTGGAATAATAACTTTGGGCTAACTAACACGCAGTGAAAGCTCTCAAGAGGAAAAAAAAGCGATTTTGAAACGTTCTTTATTGGTGCTCCGCTCCTATTGGTCTTAACGTAATGATATATACCCTACAGCGTTCCTCGATAAATAAGCTATCTAATACTGAAATAATTTTTCAAATCAGAGCAGAACCTTATATATTTTCATACAAACTTTCAACCCCCATTTTCTGTTGTTATTTTAAGCCCTTGAAGGTAAAACTTTTACAAACTTTGAATGTCATATTTATTTATATAGAATCAACAGCCTAAAAAATAAGTTCCAAGCTTTTAGCTCTAAAAATGACGATACTCCCATACAATTTTTCATCCCACCTTTAATCCCTTACAACCCTTTTTTGACATTAACAAGTAGCCTATATCCATTCTCTGGCTCTAGACTATCTGTGTACCAAATTTCATTTAAATCGGTTCAGTAGTTTTGGCGTGAAAGCGCGACAGACAGATGAGTTACTTTCACATTTATAATATTAGTAAGGAAGTAAAGATAATATAAAAGGTGACGACATATATCTCTGTCTCTGCCTATTCATTAGTGTGCCTTTAAATCGAAAACTACTGAACCAATTTATATGATTCTTTTTTATGTCATAGAATTATACTCTCGCTAAGTATTTAAAAATGGTTACAAAATGACTACCAGCAGGCCTTTTATGACACTTATTTTTTGAGGGCACGCTAATTTTCGAAGTTGTAAATTCATAATTTATTGTATCTCAAAAAGTGCAAAAATGTAGACTTTGTTATTTTCGGTACTTGTGGCATATAATGGTAAGATACTGTTGTAAAATTTTCAGAACGAAAACCAAGGAAAATCACGAGATACGCATAGTTTTAGGTTGCTTCCCATACATTGAAAACAATTTTATTCGGTTTACTCGAACTATAATTCCAATCTAAAAAGTGCATTTATGTATTTCTATTGCTTTTAATTATAGAAATCGAATAGAGTTTTTTTTTAATATAAAATTACGTCTTTAATATTTTTAGTACCCCACGTCCTTTACTACATAGACAAACCACTGTGCGACGCGGTAACTGTTCAGGAAAGATAGATTACATTTTGTATTTGTATAATTTTAACCTATCAAAAAAAAAACAAAAAAAAATTACAGGTTACGAAGATTTATTTATTTATTTTTTCATGTTTTTTCAAACTATTTTTTTTCAGATTTTAATGGTAATTTTTCGATATTTTCGAAATTCTCCTTAAGGGCACTGCGTACTCCCGCTTGCCCCCACAAAAAACACTGACTACGAGCACATTATATTGCAATAATTAACTAAACTATTAAATGATAATATAATGCAGCGATTTTTATGCAATTCACGTGAGTAGAGCTGTAGTTTCCTTGAAATTATTTAAACGACATTAAAAAAGCTCTCGAAGCAATTGAATCTGCCTAAATAACATAATCTTATTTCCATTTTATGACATAAAATTAAACTTTTATAAATTCGTAATTGAAAGTATATGAGTTCATAAAATTTTAGCTTCTTTATTGTAAGGAATATTTTTCTTATTTCACTTCGTCGTTGAAAGGAACAGAAAGCAATAAAAAAAAATTAATTAGCGTCCAAGTATTTGCAGAGAACGTCTCGTAATTATGAAGAAACGGGTGCTTTACTAACATCGTACAATACCGCTGGATAGCACAGGTAGGCAATGAAGACTGCTTGGGGGTCAAGTTTTGTGCTAAAATATTGGGGGAGGACGTCCAACTTCCGTCCAACTAACTATACAAAAGCAAATTCATTTCAATAAAAGAAGTTTATAAAAATTTTAAAAGTTTTACTTCTATTTTTCTTAAAACTGAATTTAATTACATATTTAATTTAATAATCCTCTGATGTTTTATTGAATAAAGTCAAGCAATAACATTTAATTTTAATTTTTTTGTATTTACTATATGACTTAAATTAATCCAAATTTGAAAGTAATGGAATAAAAATATACCTAGTATATATTATACTAGCGGGCCCGGCAGACGTTGTCCCGCACTGATTATAAAAAAATCCTGGACAAATTATATACCAAAACGTTCCTCGTGAATCACTTTATCCACTGGTAAAAACCGCATAAAGATCCGTTCAGTAGTTTTTGAGTTTATCGCGAACAGACAGACAGACAGACGCGGTAGGGGATTTTGTTTTATACTATGTAACGATAATGATATATATACTCGTATTGTACAAATATAAATGGTATAAATCATATGATTTTCTTATAACTTCAATGATTTTTTCCTCTTTTCTACATTTTAATACAAGCATTTAAAATTAATTAACTAATATTCAAACTGTAAATCAATTTATAGCTATACATTCATATTTATTGTAATTTAATAATACGTTTTTTATGTAAACAAATAAGAAAAGATATTCTGGACCTTTAAAAAGCTACATACAAACAAAAAAATGAGTGGTGTAACCGTCACATGCGATTGAAGTAAAACTTTAAAAATATATTTGATTTTGTCAATAAATAGTTTATAACCAAAAAAATCATAAATTTTTGAAAAAAAATTAATAAAAAATATGAATTTGAATAATAATAAGAATATTATAATAATAATAGAATTAATTATGTATATATGGGCGCGCGACCGTGTTGCCATCTGGTTTCAATGTGAGTAAGTAACAAATTAAATCAAAGCTTCATTATCTGTAGTGCCATCTATCAGCTAATTCGGAACTTAAATAATACAGGAAATATTATTAGCAACTCTTTGTTATAAATATAGAAAAGTGCGAACAGATTACTGTGATAAGTAACGAATTAAATTAATTATGATTTAATAGAAGTTTTGGTTATTTTTAATTATTATCTAACCGGATGGTACAGAAACGTGACGCCATATTGCCGTAACGGACTTCCGTTGCATTGTTGCCCAGTTACTTCCTAGTGGCGCCTAAAGAAGTTTTACTACAAAAACTCGTCTGCAATTCAATTAAATTTAAATCGAATTTCGCATATTCAAAATGGGGTCTAACTTTACGTTTCTCATTACGTACCTGGTTGAAGATAGCGTTTAATTTCGTTGAGACCCTGTTTTATTACTGAAATTAACCCGTTTTTAGCGAGATAAGGGGTGTTACATAAATAATAAGAGGGACGGAATATAAAATCTTAAACTCGGTCCTAAGCAATCGTATTATTAAAAATACTATTACAAACCTCACATTATTATAAAAAATAATTATCTATCTTTTAGTTTCTTGTAATTCACAACATATTAGATTTAATACAAAGTCAACAAAAGCATAATATTATTTTATTCAAAGGTGAAACTGGCATACAACTGTGCTTAAACACGGAAATGTCTTACTTTGGTTTTAAAATAAAAATGACTACATCAAAATGATCTACTAAGTCGAGCGCTTAAGGCACTCAGCCGATTTAATTTTGACAGGTAACTTAAGGGTGCACGGCACACCTCGGCTTGGGGTGTTGCCTAGTTTATGCAATTCGCGACCTGAGTTAAGCTAAGCTACATATATTCATACGTATATAAGTTACTAAGCATATATACCTCAATAACTCTTATATGTATTTCGTGTCGGATAATTTCTTTTGTCTGAACTAATTCAGTTCGATAAGGAAAAAATAAAACCCTTCCACTTCCATGTGAAAGCGTGTGTGCGTGCACGTGTGTGGAAGTGATATGTGTAGTGATGAAAGATTTTGTGTCACTGTATTAGCAGCGTACTCAAGGGCTCCACGCCGAGGGAACGGACCCAGGCTTGAGCTGCTACCGAGGACAGCCTAGTCTGGTATGCGGGAGCGAAATTTACCCCAGACCGCGGCGGCGTGATCTGTGGTTACGCGGGCGTGGGCGTGCACACGCTCTGTTTGAAGAGACAGGCTGGTACTGATCATTCGCTGCCGTTATATCATCGGGAACAGTTATAAACGTCAAAACGACCATCGGTTCGGAAACAACCCAGTCATCGAGAAGAACTGGCAAAAATCTCGATCTGGTTTATCTTTTCAGTATACAATACAGTATTCAGTATAAGATATAGCATAATTCTCTGTAATATATCAATGTAGGACCACATAAAGAATTCTGATTAGTTTAGGTTTATCTATTAGATTATATCTCATTGTGATGTGAATAAATAAATGCTGTAACAATATCGCGTTCCCGTTTTAACGTCATATGTATATACTAATGTGGTGACATAAGTATCTAAACGATTTACATCCATTTTTATCGCCTTGATATATTTAGTTCATATAAAATTATAGGAGCTGCCTATGTAATATCCCTCACATAACAACTTCTTTAGCCGAGTTAAGCGGTAAAAAATAATAAATAATTAATCTATTTGGTTGGGAAAAACTTATAGATTCACGTCACTGTATATACTCGACTGTATCATATGCGCGTTTGAATTTTTGGATGGATAAAATCTTATGATTTTGCGTCACCAATGAGTTCACATATGAGTTTTCACTTCTGTCGGCAGTCCTACCTTGATTTTTTTTGTTACGCGTTACTTCGTAGTATATTATTTATAGGTTCAAATTATAAAAGATATATAATGTCCAAATGCTACAATACCTTTGAAAGCAATATATATAATTAAGCCATCACATTAGCGATTATCGCACGTCCGACATCCCCCAATAACAATTTATAACTATTAACGAGCATATTTTAAATGTACGTTAATTTTAAACACCCTTGTATTGGAACATATTGGAACACATGTTTACTCAGACCATCGGAGTAATGCGAACAATGTCATCGCAATTACTTCCAATACTCACTGATATTAATTGTTTCAATTTGTTAAAGGCTCTTTTAGTTACATTAAACGCTTTGCCTTGTGATAAATATAAACCTACAGTGACTAAACTGTACCAGCTTAAATATAACACGGCTAAATCTAGTAGGTACGTATACTAGCTTACGTTGACAAATTAAGAATGCCAATAACGTTCTGCAACAAAGAAATAATAAAATCAATAACTGTGATAATTCAACTACACTGCTTAGCTGTAATCTTCTATACATCGATACATATTATAAGAATGTAAATCTAACGTGTATGTGCTTTTTCGATTTTCGTGGAAAAAATTGTTTCAGGTGTCTAGGAATAAGTAATAAATTACGTTACAATTATTTTTTTAAATGTCTGTCTGTCTGTATACCTGTCTGTTTGTATGAACACGCATCGCTGCTAAAGTACTGGATCCACAATAAAACCATAACAAGAAAATCGTAAAGCATATCTTTGAGATTAACTTAGTCTTTGTTTTATTCAAATCGGTCCACGCTATAAAAAGTTATTGTAATTTTAGTGACGACGCGGCGTAAGTACGAGAGAAAAGTATACAAGTAAATGGACTTAATACATTCAGATGACTTTATTAATCAATGTTTTTTACAAAAGCTTCCACGTAGACGAAGTCGCGGGCACAGCTAGTGATAAATATAAACATACAGTGAATAAACTGTGCAAGCTTAAATGTAACACGACTAAATCTAGTAGGTACGTATTACATTGACAAATTAAGAATGGTAATAACATTCTGCAACAAAGAAATAACAAAATCAGTAACTGCGTTAGTTCACCTACACCCTCAGCTGTAGCCTTAGCACGTCTCTAAGTATCTCAAACATTTATGTAGTCTCAGTTAACTAATCTATACTTCTATACTAATATGATATAGAGGTAAAGTTTATGAGGTTGTAAGGGGTAATCTCCGGAACTACGAGTCAGATTTGAAAAATTCTTTCAGTTTCGAGAGCTCATTTATCGAGGAAGGTTATAGGCTATATATATATTATCACGCTAAGACCAATAGGAGCGGAGCACCAATCAAGAATGTTTCAAAATCGGGTTTATTTTTACTCTTAAGAATTGTAGCGTTAGCCCAAAGTAACTATTTCACGCGGACGATGTAGCGGGCAGAAGCTAGTTTTCAAATAAAATCTTCGCCTATATGAAGGTGCAGATTAAGAACCTAGTGTCGAACTTATTTAAAAAAAACATTGAGAGACGATACATAAACCCGTTATTATGAGAAACAGTTCCGAACTATCGAAATAAAAAGCAAGAGCATATAAACATTCAATTACAGAAAATATTTTTATGTAGTCGACAGAATTTACAATGAATTCCATAAATAAATTTAAATGCCACCTAAACATACCAGGAAAAGAGTTCAAAATCCTTTCACCGTTCTCCATTAGGCTATGCCGTAGTAATCAAATACATAGTTGGAGGGAGAGTAAGGTTTATTTATTTTTTACGGTCCAACAAATTCGCAGATAGCCGGGCTAGGGCGGCATCTTAATGAGATGCGGTGCAAACATCCCACTATTCCTTAGAGATCGGGGGTAGGACCCCCGTCGTTTGTTACACTAATGCCTGCGATTTGATGTACGATAAATGATTATTTACTTTTTTCGACTCGTTCCTATTCAGGTGCAGAAATGAAAGTGGCACAAATGATGACAATTCTAAAGATTTTGTAGTAGATTTCACTGCCATGAAACGTTAACTTTAGTGTATCCGATATTGTTATATTCAGTAATATAAAAAAAAACTTCACACGCTAAATTAAGCATAGAATCTAAACATAGGGTGTAGAGAATACGCTTGCGTCACTTGGAGTTGGAAGTCTAGGATCGGGGGCCCGAGTGCATCTAGGCTTTTCAAGAAATTCGTGAGTTGTAAGGTCTAAGAGAGCTAACCAGTACCCTTGTTATACATAATTATTGCCATACAATTGCCAATGCGGCCAGTTTTCTGGAAATGATTTCTGTAGCATGAATTTGGATGGTGCACATTTATTTCAATTTCAGCATTATTTAGGTATCTTAAACTACCTACCTACACACATCAGGTGGTTTTAACCGACTGAGTCACAAACATCATACAGCAGGTTTAAGAGGTGATGCGGTCTGTAAGAAATTTGAAGTATAGGTTAAAACAGTACAGAACGTCAATTAATCATACAGAGACCGACCAATGTAAAATGGAACAATCTCAATGACTGGGATCCATTCACATGCCGCGAGGAATTTAATGTCGGGGGCACAGCCCTGGAATAGTATACTTACCTTCTTCGCGAAAAGGAACTAGAGCGAGCCATGTCTGCACGTAGGATGACAGGACAGCGGCGATTGCCAAAGGACTATAGGTGTGGGTCGTCACCATCTTTTTGGATTGCACTGTACTTAATTAACAGCACAACGTGAAATCATAGCATAGTCGGCTTTTTCTAAGCTCGTCTGGCTGCCTACCACCCTCAAGTCGAAAATCTGTCGCCAAGCATTTATAGGATTTTTTTTTTCGAACTGATTCCGCTATTGACCTAGCAAGGTCTTAACAGCTTCACCGGACTACTAAGGCGAGCGCTTAAGACACTCAGCTTATTTGACAACTAGCTCAAGGGTGCACGGCACACCTTGGCTTGGTTATTACCAGGCATACATACCTCAACAACTCTTATATATATTTCGTATCGGATAATTTTCAAAACTATTTCAGTTTGATAAGAGAAAAAATAAAACCCTTCCACTTGCATGTGTAAGCGTGAATACGTGCACGTGTGTGGAGGTGATATGTGTAATGTTGTCACAGTGATGTAAGATTTTGTGTCACTAATCGTGCGAGCAGCGCACTCAAGGGCTCTACGCCGAGAGAACGGACCTAGGCTTGAGCCGCTACCGAGGGGGGCCTAATCTGGTGTGCGGGAGCGAAATTGACCCCCAGACCACGGCGGCGTGATCTGTGGTTACGCGGGCGTGGGCGTGAGCAGGCTCTGTTTGGAGAGACAGGCTGGTACTGATCGTTCACTGCCGTTATTTCATCGGGAGGGTCGGTAAAAATATGTCGCGGACGTTTTTTATAATGTGCACCGTTCGGTACGGGTTCGTATTTTGCAGCGGATACCACTAACGGACTGGGGACTTATAGGTGTGTTCCGGCAGCTGCACTTGTAAGTCTCCTCTTGGTTTCATATTAGACTACATCTTCGTTTATAATCAGGTGAAATTGTGGTTAAACCAGAAAACCTATTAAGTATTATTAAAAAAAATGACACATTAAATTAACATTAAAAAGTAAACAAGAACCTATTTTTTTTTTCCAAAAATCGTTGAATTTTTTTTGCCAACTAATCTTCTAATACATTTTTTTTTATTTATTTCACAAAACTGGTTACAAAAGAGTTTGATTCTGTTAACACTGATACGATGAAGTTGTTACTAATGTAACCTACTAGATGTGAAACTAACGTGCACAATATACGAGAGCTCAAAGATTTAAATTAAGTTTAAATATTGAAATAAAATATATAAAAATGAAGCTAAAAAAAAAATTAAGTACAATTTTTTTCCAATTGAGATTTTATTGAGGCTAAAGAACAATGAAAAATATCAAATTGAGATTGTATATTATTGTATATGTGGCATATTCGGTAGAGGGGCGAGTGTTGGCCAACGTTTGTCGAGTACTTTTTACTGCCATTGTCGAGTAAGTTATGATATTACAAGTTTATCGCGATCACTCTAATGAAATAACAAGATGGTGGCCGTGTTAGAACTTTCAAGGGAGTTTTTGTGACAAGTCAGAGTCCATGGTCCGGGGTATTATTTCTCATATAAGTCACTTGTGTACAATAACTAAACTATATTACGTAAAACACCACTAGTATTACAAAATATAGAGCCAAATAATACAAGGTTATGAATAAAATATAAAACCCACTATAGGACATTCCAAAATCCCACCAAAAATTCCCCAGTACATCTTACTATGTGTACTAATAGATATTAAAACAGATGAACATAACATCGAATACCAAACAAGTAGAAGTAAAGTCACGTCATTAACGAGAATACGCTAAGACACTCTATCACCGATGTGCCCTTTATCGTCTATACACTATCGATAAGTAACCGATGAGCAAACATAATTTAAATGGAAGAACTGTACTAATGGAATGATCTAAAACTCGTATTTACCAGCGGTCACGTCGGCCCGATATCGAGTGTTCGCGAGTGTCGCGAGCAAACACGGGCGCGGGTGACTAGTGCCACCAATCTTGGGGGCAAACTGTCAGATCGCGAATATGGCAAACAAATATTAAAACCTATAACACCGTTATAATATTATTTGGCGAGTAGAATAAGATTTTGTTCTTAGGATAACGTTTGTTTTGAGGGATTTATTAGTTGAACTGAAATCCAAAGCGGTTGAAACTTGAAAATAAGAAAGCTAGTGACTTTCTATGATTTTAATAAATAAAATTTTTATTTATTTCTCAAAATCTTCTATATGTAGACAAATAACCGAAGATAAAACAGTGCGGTAGCTTATTCTTCTCTCTCTTTGTCAACCGATTTTTTTAGTAGCTATTAAGAAACTCTGGTGTCAACAATAGTAATAAATTTAAAAAAAAATTCATACTGTCGATGAGTCGACGTCTGTGTTAGTCTACATGATTTGTACAATAATCAATTTTACTATTTACAAAAAAAAACAGATAATGATAACTATGATATACAATACCCACAATTGAAGGGAAACCTTTTGCATCTCTTATTAGGCCGAATTTTAACTTCTGAACGACTTAAAATAAACATGGCTGACTCGAGATATGAAATCACAATTAAATTTGTATATATATGTTATATATAGAATAATTAGAAATTTTAATTGACATTAATATTATCATTACATAGTATAAAATAAAGTCCCCTACCGCGTCTGTCTGTCTGTCTGTTCGCGATAAACTCAAAAACTACTGAATGGATTTTCATGCGGTTTTCACCAGTGGATAAAGTGGTTCATGAGGAACGTTTCGGTATATTTGTCAAGGATTTATTTTTAATCAGGGCGGGACGTCTGCCGGGCCCGCTAGTTAATTATATAGCATCGATGGCTCAATACTCTAGCGTGTTCGGACACGCCGGATACCTAAGTATCTCTACAATGAGCCTAGAATTTCGACCAAAGAAAACATCGTTATGACATCATGGCTTGGTAGTAGGGGTTTTTCTAATGCTACCACCATCGAAATCTCTCGTTACGCATCTGTAGGTGGGTTTCAGTAGACTGCACTTGAGAGACAGTTTACTTAGTAATCTTTTAAGTACAAAAATATTGACAGTATGTAAGTGCGTTTGTTTGAATTACTGTTAATAAACCATAATCAAACCGCTGCGTGGAAAGATTTTGATAAAATTTGACAGAAAATCGATTATGTTGTAGAACAGGTTATTGGATATTTTCCTTATCGTTTTACCATTAAGTCATTATTGATACTATTTTTTTTTACACTATTACTGAAACTATCTTAAAGTGATATAACATTATGATTACCAATACAATCTTCATTAAAAAAGGTCTATTTGAAATACTCTGCTCATAAAACACACGATAAAATATTCAAAAGAGACGAAGTCGATAAACCGTTGACAATTAAAAGCTAAGAAAAAAAAACGCATTGTGTTGTCGTTAGACTCGCGCCGGTATTTGGGCCGGCCGCGACCGTGCACCTGCATAAACACATACATACTCGATGAATAATTAAAAAAAATTTCACCCGAACGATATATCTGGCTCGCACACGCAGACTCGTGGGCCGAACTGGCGTGACATGTGAACAAACTGCCGTTTGATAACGTATACATTACATTCAACTAGAGGTATAAATTATATACTGTAACTAGACTACCCTTATTTTCTTTTATTAGAATCGACATTGCATTAACAATTGCCAGTGTCAATATTTTAATATCACGAGAGTTCAGTTCCAAGCGATCAGTTTGGGATTGAGGACGGCTCCAGCAGTGGGTTAGTAGTAGTTTAACTTTCACCCAGAAGTTCTTACCTTTTTTAAAGCCTAAGCCATCGTATAAGTATTTTTAACTTGGGCAAACTACGTTATAGTGAATTGCTCACCAAAAAAAAAATAGTGTATTACCGTATAAAAAAAAAAGAAAAAAAGGATTGTGTGGTTTTATGAAACCACGGTAAAAGTGAAACTTTTTTTCACACTATAGACATTTAACTAATAATAGTCTATACACTACACGGTCAGCTGCTGCGAACTATAGGCGCCGCCATATTGGCCCTGGCTGCTCTGACGAGCGCCTTTCACTTTATCCCTACTCCGCGGCCGACCATCACGCGACATGCAACACATAGACGAAAAAGTTTGAGACGATGTAATAAAAGTTTCACTTTAAAAAATATAGATATCTGCCAAAAAATTATAAATGTGCGCGTTTCACGGAAAAGTACTGGATAGTCTTTGATCGATATTGTTTTACTATTACTTTCTAGACGCTTGGTTTTTATCTAAAAATTAAAAAAAGCACCTTGTCTTTGTTTTGTATGAAGTTATTAAAGTTTTAAGAAGATAACACTATTTTTATAAGCACTACAAAAGACTAAATCAATCTTATAAGCAAAGTATATTTTTGCTTGCAATTTTTTTATATTTTCTCTTCTGTATATAAACTATACGCTATAAACGCATATGACGTCTTGGCTATCGGCTAGTTGTTAATATAATGTTGCGAGTAATAACATACACTTTATACGGTTAAAATGAAAATGTATTATAGCCACCTACTTAAAATATCGTTGGATGAAAACTTT
Source organism: Antheraea yamamai (assembly GCA_036509395.1). NCBI lineage: Eukaryota > Metazoa > Arthropoda > Insecta > Lepidoptera > Saturniidae > Antheraea > Antheraea yamamai. Next base: position 13,411,471 of record AP028448.1, on the reverse strand, counting down.
TTAATACAAAGTCTACGATCCGTAAGAAGCGCGTCTTATCTCGTGAAATTAAGTTTCGAATATTAAGTTCGCTTTATGAAAAAGACACTCTTCCATCTTGTAAGGTTCGTAGAATATTCATAAATATATTATACAACACAATTAGTTTTTCTCTTATTGTATATCATTGGTTGCAGAGGTAAAGCGGACAGCTTGCAAATTCGAGTTAGTTAAGATTTGACTTTATTGATTTCTGCGTTTGACATCAACACAACATCATCTGATGTTAAAGACGTGTGGTCTAAGGTAGTAAATATATCAAACCTAATGGAGAACTGGTGCAGCCGTCGGAACACACCGAGATGTGTTTACCAACAGAGTTCCAACTAGAGGGTGCAGCGTATGGCTACGGGGTTATAAAAAGCCCTACCATCATGTTAAGCTTTCATCACAATATTTCACTGTCATTGTTGTTCCCGTGTGCGCTTAAAGAAGCATAATTTCAAAAATAGTATGTACATAAGAACGTTTAATCGATATACATGCTTTGTGAATTCAAAAGAAAATACTGGCTTAACTTAAGATTCCAGAAACCGTTACCTATTAAAAAATATATGAATGCTGACAAGTTCGGTTAAATCACGTGTTAAATTTAGATATATTTTTGTAAGTGCCAGTAATTGTAACGTTCATAAACTCCTTTTAAGGTTTTTAGGTAAATAAGTATATTTTTAGTTCGTGTTTCGTGCTGAAAACATCCACTATGAACTCTATATCGGTATTAGATTCTTTAAGTGTATGTAAGTGTAAAAAATAAAACCAAATTCAATAAAATGTATTATAAAAAATGTACCAGAACGTCCTTGACCATAGTTATGTACTTACATAATCTACTTATATATATATCTACTAATAACTCAATTGCTATATATTTCTTATTCGATTTTGAATTATCCTCTTTTGTAGCTTCAAAATGCAAGGTCCAATGCTGATGGAATTAATTTGTGACCTTTGAAAATATCCGCTTTTCAATCAAATTTATCAAATCGTTTTATAAATAACGAACTTAAGAAGTAACAAATATTTAAAAAATCTACCAACTTAAGAACGTTTTTGAAATCGGTTAACAAACAAATATTACCCACATTCAATTATACAGCGATTAATGTATTCATTTAAAATATCGTACACCTGTGTTTATAATAACTAAACTGATTAAAAATCTGAATATAAATTTCCTGTACAAAGTTAATAATATAATGTAGCATGTCGTATATTAATAAGATATAATATATAGACGAATACATATTTATTTATTTATTTGTTCAGTTCATAATTATTTTCGTTGCTAGAGGATCCGGGAAAAAAATATGTTCAAAAGTTTTTTTTCTTAATTTTATTTATTTTGGCAATAAATCCTTGTTATTAAATATTACTGGTGGTTGTTCATTGGTCGAAAGTGGAGAATAATTCATATTTTTTTGGCTTTCAACATTTTCTTTTTGATAAAACGTTTAGTATGGCGATTAGACACATAAATAAGAGACTTTGACTAGTTGATGATATGAAAAATATAATGTTTTCAAATATCTTTAAATAAAACTAACACAAATAACACTAAAACTCATAAACAAAATAAATCAGTTGGCGAATAGAGCACAGAATACTTCTGAACTACAGTGTAAACACTCTATAATGAATTTCAAGGGACCGAGCATTTTTTTTTCGTTAAAAGTGTTCGTTATTGGGAGCGAAGAGAAGAAATAAATGATTTTGTGGTAAACCAACCAAATTAAACTAATTTCTACGTTATAGAAAGTTTTCGTTATAATGAACGACGTTTTAAAGAGTTTAGCACTGTATTTTTGTACGACAAATAGCAAAAAAGAATAGAGTAGTCCCTGTAGATTGCTTGAATGAATCGAAAAATAAATTAAAACTAGACATGTACGAATTGTAAATTCATCATCTTAATTTAATTACACCAATAAAATATCACGGTGTTTATCCGCCCCCAGCCATTAGGCGAGTCATTGTGTTCAGTGCTGACGCAACGGAATTACTAGGGAAATATAAATCAACACAATAGTTGCACTAAACGGGATGTGTTGACATAAACAATTTTTATTCAATCAGTTTGCAAAAATTTTTGCAATATTTTTTGGATAATTGGAAACGGGAAAAATAAGTAATTGATTCAGGTCTGTGACCAGAAAAAGTGGACTGGAATAAAATATACTGTATTATACGTAATTATTTACAAAATGAATTTGACTTAAATATTGTTCGTTCAAAGCTATTTCTCGCAAGCAGCCTTATTATGGATGAGTCCTAGAAAAGAAGCCGAAGGTAATTTATATAATATATAATAATATAAATATAATTATAATCAATTACATGAATAAAAACAGTGATCGAAGCTTAAAATATTTAATGTACAAGCAAAAGAAGACTTTATGTGATAATACTAAGCCAAGCCGAAATATGTATGAACAGATTTAATAAGGTTTTATTTAAAATATAAATTTTTACTCAACTTACATTATCTGTATTCTGTAAGAGATACAATTACGTATTTTACGGTAGATTAATTACATCATTGTATTTCGTACCTTTTGAACATGATTATTGAAGTAAAACTTCATTAGGCGCTACTAGGAGATAACTGGATGACAATGCAACGGAAGTCCGTTACGGTAATATGGTGTCACGTTTCTGTACCATCCGGTTAGACGATAATTACACATAACCAAAACTTCTGTTAAATCATAATTAATTTAATTCGTTACTTATCATAGTAATATGTTTGTACTTTTCTATATTTTATTTACTTTATAACAAAGAGTTGCTAATAATATTTTCTGTTATTTAAGTTCCGAATTAGCTGATAAATGACACTACAGATAATGAAACTTTGATTTAATTTAAATTTGTTACTTACTTACACTGAAACCAAATGGCAGCACGTTCGCGCACCCATATATACATAATTAATTTTATTGTATGATTTTTATTATTATTCAATTTAATATTTTTTTTGTAATTTTTTGATTGATTAGTTTATAAACTGTTTATTGACAAAATGTAAAATATTTAAAAGGTTTTACTTCAATCGCTTGCGACGGTTATACGCACTCATTATTTTTTGTGTATAGAAGATGATGGATTTATAAAAATTTCACGCTAGCAATTCAGGCTTGATCATTATTTAGTACTAGCTGATTGCCGCCCGTCTCGACGGACTTTAAAAAAATGGCAAAGATCAATGAAATCCAAGCTATAAGTAACCTAGAATAATCTGCGTAAAATTCTGAATCGAATGACCGAATTATTATGCTGATACGTCCTGTGGCTTTGACGTGATTGAGTCTTAAAAGAAATATAATTTCATTATACTACTATCTTCTGCCCGTGACTTCGTCCGCGTGTAATAGTTACTTTCGGCTAACACTAACTTTAACTCGCGACTTCGATATTTTTAAATAATATGTACGTTAACTCCGACTTTGAAACATTATTCATTGGGGCTCCGCTTCTACTGGTCTTAACATGATGATATATATAGCCTTCCTCGATAAATGAGCTACCTAACACTGAAATAATTTTTCAAATCGGACCAATACTTCCTGAGATTAGCGCGTTCAAGCAAACAAACTCTTCAACTTTATAATATTAGTATAGATATAGAACATTTAGTATTCGTTTGATATGACTCAATCAGAATTATATAGCAACCCCAAGCGTACGGTCCAGTGCGGGACCGTCCGTAGAAATAACTACAGTGATGAGGGGATGGAATCGTAGTACAGTGATTGTGAGGGCGGGATTATCTCTCATTAGCAGAGGTTGGCGGCCATGCGTGATGAACTCTGTCACCCATATAATATTTATTTATACTTTAGTCATAAAGAATCTAGTATTTATAGATAAGAATTAAGTAACGTAACTTAATTAAGCAACTCTTAAGTGTATTTTTTTGTAAGATTTTTTATATATATACTCGGTAGTACTCTTCAAAATTAATTTCTATCTTTATAAAATCTATTTTTACCAATATTATAATATTGGTGAATGTAAAAGTGAGATTGTTTGTTTGATACACTTGCACGCCTTAATTACTGAACCGAGCACCATGAAATTTTGCATATACGTTGAAACGGGTACAGAAAAAAAGTTGATTCACTCATAAGGAATGCCGACAGAAGTGATAACTCAAAAGGATTGAATACTGTTCTCTTTTGAATTTTTAAATTAATTATAAAGTATATTATGTCAATTTCATATATTTAAATTATTAATATAAGTCTGGCTTTTATATATATTGACACATGGAGTAATAACTATATACATTTTGAGTTTTTGACGGGATCTTGGTCTGTCATGTAGTGGATTTTATTTTTTATTCATAATCTTGTGTTACTTGACTCTATATTGTGTAAAATTGGTGGTGTTTTATGTGATATAGTTTGTTTATTGTGCATAAGTGAAGTGAATGGAAAATAATACCATGGACCATGAATTCTGAGATGCCATAAAAATTCCATTGAAGGTTCTAACAAGATGGCCACCATCTTGTTAGTTCACTGAAATTATATTAAGAAACTTGTAATATTGATACTCACTTGACAATGGCAGTAATAGTCTACTAGAAAACTGGTTGCCAAAATGGAATAGAAGAACTATATACATTTAATCTAATGGGCTGCAAAAGCTCAATACAAATATCAATATCACATGTATACAAGCCGGTATACCACGTGTCGCCAGTATGTAGGAAGCCGCGCAAGCGCAATACGTCCGGTCACGCTTAGTAAGATGTCATCACGCGAGATTATAAGTTTGTCTCCTGCCAAAAATACCTTATAACGCGCCTAAAGAAGATTTCACTTCCTAGTAAAAATATATTCGCGAGGTATAAGTTCAAATCTATATTAAAGCGGGCGAAGCCACGAACAAAAGAAGTCTTTTATATATAAAAAAGGATGTTGCTATTTATATATATTTACGACATTCATGAACTCTATAACCGTTTGACGGAATATATGAAAATTTCCGGACTTAATAGTTATTCACAGAGGGTTTTCCTACATTCCGAGTTTGCGACTAATTATTTCAAGAAATTACATCGGAGCAGATATTTAAATCCATAAAGGAGGAGACACTACATTCTTGAGAATAACATAAATGTGAGTGGAAATAACAGTAACGAATACGAATTAAGTAAGACTTATTCACACTTTAGTTTCCGCATGATTGGGCCGGATCGCCAGGGGTACTACCACCCGACCCACAGAAACACCCACGTGCAGTAATAGTGCTTGCATTGTTGCGTTTCGTTCGGTCAGTGAGAGCACCGGAGGCCCACCTACCCTTCACCCTCCAACTCCCCTCCTCCCCAAAACACAGGCTGGTAACGCACTTGCGACTCCACTGGTGTTGCTAGTGTCTATGGACGGCGGTGATCACTTACCATCAGATGACCCGCCTGTTCGTTTGCCTCCTATAATATAAAAAAAAAATAAGAATTACTATATTTAATGTAGATGCGAAGAATTTGAAATCACACGTCATCTAGCTTTAACCCTAAAAACCCCGGTAATAACGTTTGAGCTCCATTCGTAAGCCCAGTAAGTACCCCAGCAGTGAACACTTGTGCCCCACGCGTTCGCACAATACGCTACTAATCGCTCGACAAAAGAACGGTTTAGATATAAATACAAATCGTGTTGTTTTTGGTATGCAACCCCCCTAAAAATTCCCTTTTCATTAGGGAGTAAGCACACTGTGTTGGAAATTCGCAAAGAAATTTAAACAAATCATCATAATTTTTCAGGTGAAATCCTATCAAAAATCCTTACTGATATCATACATGAGAATTTGAGTTTGTTTTCACTTTCACGCCATAATTATGGGTAGTTTTGTTATGAAATTTTGCATACACGTATTCAAGAGCACAGAAGAGGAAATACGATACTTTTAGAGGTACTTGATTTGACTAGTATCCTAAGACAGTCTTTGAGGAAGATTTTTTGTTTCTATTTTATTGCTGCTCTCTTGTTGCTATTTTATTACGTCACTGCTACGTCATAGAATAATATTTAAAATTGTATACAACAATTATAACTAATAAATAGAAACAGTTCCGCAACTAATCATCTGTTTCTGTTTGCGATAAACACAAAAACTACTGTACGGATTTTCATGCGGCTTAAATCAATGGATAGAGTGATTAATGAGGAAGGTTTTAATATAATTTGTCAAGTTTTGTTTATTATTAGGTCGAGACAACGTCCGCCGGGTCCGCTAGTAAATACTAATAGTAGTATACAAAAACTGGTGTTAATAGTGTTTCTAATGCTCATTGAGTTACCGTCCTTTAGATGAAAATCTATTGTCACGCATCTATTTCTACGTATATAGATAAATGAATTGTTAGTTAAGTTTGTCGTCAAATTTTATGAAGTAAAAAAAAGACAACATGTATTCTTCGATAAAAAGTATTACCTATTTCACGCCGTCCTGTCGCGTTGAATTAACCAGTGTAAAAACTCCGTATAAACGGCCCCAACAAAACGCCGCGAGGGCAGAGAGTGCCGAGATTTTTATTGTTCACGTTTGAATCGTGTACGGATCACAGTGATGTGGGCCGGATTACAAAGACGCGTCTGAATAAATTATTGGCGTTTTATTAGGGGCAGTTTTGTTAAACTCCGATAGGGAAGATTTCACTTGCCGCAACGATTTTGTACGAGAACAGAGATAGAGAGAGGAAATAGAAACAGTATTGCATTGGTGTAGCACACGACAAGTAAATTCATTTTTAGAGTTTAGGATTTTTATTAGTTATAAAATGACATTTAGTTTCATTTAGATGCTATATCATTTGTAGTGGCTAAAAGTTAATATACCTATAGATACAAGTAAATATTTTAAATTTCATGGGCTGGTTAGCCAATTTTTTTTTTATTTAACACAACTAATCTAACTATATAACCTTATCAATATTATAAATGCGAGTATTTCTTTATTTGTTTATTGCTCTTTCACCATCAACTTCTTAACCGAACCTCATTAAATGTTGCATAGATAAATATTATATATATAATTGCTTCCGAGGGATGGGTCAGATCTACAGATACGAGCGAGGCCACGAGCAAAAACTAATATCCCATAATGATAAAGGTAATGGATGATGTAAAATATTTCTTATGACTTCTAATCGTTCCTGTAAAATAATGGAATTGCAAAAGTATAACATATATTACAAACTAGCTTCTGCTCGCGACTTCTTCGGCGTGTAATAGTTACTTTCGGCTAACACTAACTTTAACTCGCGACTTCGATATTTTTAAATAACATGCACGTTAACCCAGATTTGGAAACATTCTTCATTGGTGCTTCGCTCTTTAGCGGGTCTAAGCGCATTGATATATAGCCTATAGCCTTTCTCATTAAATTAGCTATCTAACACTGAAATTTTTCAAATTGGACGAGAAGTACCTGAGATTAACGCACTCAACCAAACAAACATATATTAAAGTAAACATAAATTAAAGTATAGATAATGGCGTAAATAAACATTATATACAAAGTATATCTTTGAATAAAGTTTAATAACGCTTTTATTGTACAGTTAATAATCTTTATTTATAGTATGTAGGAAGTAAATAATACATTTTTTTTTCATAATTCACTCCTTAGTGAACCCGTTGAAATAAATTTCATTATTTCAGATTTGAACAAATAATGATGAATTGAAGCGAAAATCAAAATAAATTTGGTATGAATTACACTGAATTTCACGCGTATCTGAATCAATTATCCGTGTACCACAACACCGGGTTCAGGGTTCAACTCCCGCGCACGGTCGGTCGCGAATAATACTGAATTATAAACGTTAGGGTGGATACAATGGATGTCAGCAGCTAAACGCCTGCGGTATTCCGGCTTATTGATATAAATACAGGGGGCGTTTAATTTTAAGTTGCCAATTTTAAATTGCCCTTTATAAAGAAAAGTCAATAAAAAATACTGCCATTTTAGTTCTAGATAATCTTCATATATCTCTTTACGACGTGTGTAATGGTAAGCAAGTTCATGAATTTATACTAAAACTTGCGGGACCCGCAGAAGTTGTGCTGACTTTAAAATAAAAAAAAAATCGTGGAAACATATCACAAAAAAATTATCCAAATCGGTCCAGCAGTTTAGGAAGAGCCCAGTAATATACACGTACAGAATAATTATGTATATATATAAAGGTAATAACGCTCAAAAGATTGCTGTTGTTTGTTTGAACATAAATATCTCTGAAAGTACCCGTAAGATTTGAAAATTACTATTACATTGTATAGCTTATTTATTAAAGAAGATTATAGGATACATAACATCAAGCTATGGTCCATAGGAGCAGAGAAATTGCTATACAAATTGTAGGTTAAAAAAGTGCGCTAAGCTTGAACGAAGCAATAGTGTCAATGGCCCAAGTGACAGGCCACATAGTCCAAGGGCGGTTGGCCATCCGATGACACTCGAGCAGTACCGATAAGGGCCTAATTGTAATATGCCTATGTCAGCTAGATACAATTCCGTATGATTGGATATAATTGACTGGATATGAATGAAACATGAATAAAAATTAAACTCGAGTGTAACTATGACTCACAGCTAGTACTGTAATAAATACAATAAATTCTGTATTCAATTTCGAATAAAACAATACACTACAAAATAATACTATACTAATAAAACGAAGTTCGATAACAAGTAATTAATGCCTAATAACTGGCTAGAAGTTTTTGAGAGAGATTTGTTTTAAGAAAAATATTATTTGTATGCCATAATTTAATAAATAAAGTCTTTGTTCCTCGAATTACCACATTATATATATATCAAGATTTTTACAAACTATAAAACCAGATACATTTTATAAAATCAATTACCGATATATTTCATAATTGTCTGTCATCATCCTGTGTATACAGATATGCCTAGGTTAGCCCCGAGCCATGCGGCGACTACATCGCTAATTCTCCAAATTGAGTGACAGCGAGAGTTAATAAAAGCTGCCTGTAATGTCGCCCATATGTCCGTGCCCTTTCGCCCAATTCGTCTAAACATGACGTTTATTATTCTATATTGCAATTGTTTGTAGCACAAGCAGCATCGCCCGATTAGCCTGTTAGATACATTAGGTAAATTATACGAGCGGCTCCTTCTGAACCGTCTCCAGGTCTCGATTACAGATTTAAAATTAATACCACCTGAGCAGTTCGGATTTCGTGCCGAACACTCTTGCACGAATCAAGTACACCGCCTCACGGAGTACATTTTCTCTAATTTTAATGCCGACCCGAAACGTAAACCGAAACGCACAATTGCAGTCTTTTTCGATGTCGCCAAAGCCTTCGATAAGGTCTGGCACGGAGGGCTCATCCATAAATTATATAAATCTCACGTACCCGATAAGTTAATTCATATTATCCACGATTATCTCACTGATAGGACTTTCCGATTTAGAGTGGATGGGGAACTATCCCTGCCCCACCCGATACGCTCAGGTGTGCCACAAGGCTCCATACTCACGCCCTCGCTCTTCAATCTGTTCATCAGTGACCTACCTCGGTCTAAACGGGTCGAGGTAGGTTGCTATGCTGACGATACAGTTATTTACACTTCCAGCTTGCGGTCGGATTTTCTTAGGAAGCGCATCGAAAAGGCCGTTTGCACACTCGGTGAATGGTTTCGTCGATGGCGCATAGAAGTTAATCCTGATAAGAGCGCCGCGATACTCTTCGATGCTTTACGACGTAGTAATAACCTCGAGCCCATCAGGCTATACGGAACCGATATACCTTGGGCCGACGAGGTCAAATATCTCGGTGTTACATTAGATAAACATTTAAATTTCGAGTCACATATAGATAGAGTGCGAAACAAAGCCGCTATGGTCTTGGGTCGCCTCCATCCGTTGCTTTGTCATAGGAGTAAGATGTCCCTCAGACACAAGCTCACTTTGTATAAGACGTGTATCCGTCCCGTGATGACATATAGCAGTCCCGTTTTTGCGCATATGTCGAAAGATAATTTTCATAAGTTGCAGGTTCTTCAAAACCGCGTTTTACGTAAAGTAACCGGTGCTTCGTGGTACGTCCGGAGAGTTGATCTACATAGGGACCTAGAGATGCCTTCTATCTGGGCATACGTAAAATCACTTACGATTAGTTATTTTGAAAAAGCCGCGAATCATCCCAGTCCGTTAGTGGTATCCGCCACAAAATACGAACCCGTACCAAACGCTGCGCGCTGTAAAAGACGTCCGCGACATATTTTTACCGACCCTCCCGATGAAATAACGGCAGTGAACGATCAGTACCAGCCTGTCTCTCCAAACAGAGCGTGCTCACGCCCACGCCCGCGTAACCACAGATCACGCCGCCGTGGTCTGGGGGTAAATTTCGCCCCCGCACACCAGACTAGGCCCCCCTCGGCAGCGGCTCAAGCCTAGGTCCGATCCCTCGGCGTGGAGCCCTTGAGTACGCTGCTCGCGCGATACAGTGACACAAAATCTTACATCACTGCGACAACATTACACATATCACCTCCACGCACGTGCACGCATACACGCTTACACATGCAAGTGGAAGGGTTTTATTTTTTTCCCTTATCAAACTGAAATAGTTTAGAATATTATCCGATACGAAATATATATAAGAGTTGTTGAGGTATGTATGCTTGGTACACATATATGTTTCAACAACTCATATATGTATGAATAGTTAGCTTAGCTTAGGTTAGCTCAGATAGGTCGCGAATTGCATGTATCAGGCAACAGCCAAAGCCGAGGTGTGCCGCGCATCCTTGAGCTAGTTGTCAAAATAAAATCGGCTGAGTGCCTTAAGCGCTCGCCTTAGTAGTCCGGTGAAGCTGTTAAGACCTTGCTTGGTCAATAGCGTAGTCAGTTCGAAAAAAAAAAAAAAAAAAAAAAAAAAGCACAAGCAGCAAGATTTAAATTAAAGAAACGTTATGCTGTAGTTTGGAAAGTAAAGTAAAAGCTCGTTCATGTAGTAGAGTTATTAGTAAAATATTATCTAAATTTTACTTATTCGAGTTTCATAAATAAAATTACAAAATCATATAGTTTGACTTGAAAAATCAACCCAAAACAATCCGCCCTAGATCCCCTATAATCTGCGCCAGGGGTCCTCCAACTGGGTTTCGCGGAACCTAGGTTTTCCGTAGAATAGTCATCAGGTTTCCGCCAAAATGATTTAGTATTAGCTATAAAATAATACCACGGTTACCAATATTATTTTGAAATAGCGTAAAATATGTGATGAGAAGGACTCATCACTTTTATGTAAATAGGTAAGTAGCTAGCAAGCATTCAGCCGGACTATGTATGGCCCAGCAGCGCACGTAGCCCTCTCTACAATGCGCGAATAATGCGTTTCAATTATATTACATATTTCTTTAAAAAAATCTTCTTATATACATTTCAGTATTGATTTGTAATCATTTTATATTGGGTTCTATAAAATAAAAGGTATTTGGTTGGTGTTTGTGGGTTGTGAGTTTAGGAACCCCTACGCGAAACACTACGGTGCAGCCCAACTTCTTTGTTCTCCAGTAGTATGTATATGTTATTTATGGTATTAGATACGGTGATTTCTGGGATCTAGTGTAATTTTAGTCTATAACATTGCTTAATAAATACGCAAAAAAAAAGAATATTACAAATATAGGCTCATCGTTCCAGATATGAGTGCATTCAAACGAACAAAAAACAAGCGATGCAATATCTATTCAATATGTATCTATCTATAAATTCAATATCTATCAATATCAATATGGGCGTTATTGTTTTATAACAGAAATTGGTTTGCCGAAAAATTGACGCTTAGACGGTCAAATCTTGCTCTGAAACTAGCAGTCGGGAGTTTACTGAAAACAACATTTTTATTACTCAAAGGTTGTGTTCCTGGAAGATAAATATAAAACAACGTGGTAATTTAAGAAACTATCCTATAACAATAAACAACAGAGGTATTCAAAACGCAGAATAACAAGAATAAAGCGAATATGGGTAAACGGGAACATTTTAGGATACCGCGTCGTTTGACTTTCGGTGAAGGAAACATGGTATTAAAACTATAGTATAATGATGTAGAGTTATTCCTAATGCCTTCCAGATTAGCTACTATCTTCGAGTTCAAAAATCTCTCACCAAGAATCTATATATGTGTTCCGGCTGTTGCTCTCACGTTTTTTTTTCTCTCGAACTGACTACGCTATATTGACCTACCAAGGTCTTAACAGCTTCACCGGACTACTAAGGCGAGCGCTTAAGACATCCAGCCGATTATAATAGTTGCTCTCACGAACTAGTCCTGCTTTAGGGTTAGGAGTGTTTCCATTTAGCGCACATCGTCATTTAACTAAAGGTAACTTTGATGACAGATGCTAAAAGCTACAACAGTATGATAGAGACGTAAAGGATATGTTCGTATGCATAACATAGTTAATAAGTTACGTACTAAACAATTTCCCACTTGTTGCAAATTAATAAAATATTCAATTTAAGGGTTAAACCGTCGCTTAGGGAATCCATTGCTATATCAGTAGATCTGTCTAAAAGTACTTGGGGGTATAAAGCACCCCAACACGGTACGGGGCGCACGCGACCCCGCAGGGACCACTTCAGGCTTTAACCTGCTGCTCGTGGGTTACATTCAACATTGTAATTAAAACTATAGCCATAGGTTTTGCGTGTCTATGATCTTGGATGTGATAAACCATATAGTAATAACCTCATGGGACGTAATATAAAGTTTCATTCACTGTTTGAAAGGTATAGCGATGTCTATTAATATTACAATTAATAAGGTGGTAGACTAAGTGTCTCCATCTGGTGGTGGTGAATATCGGTCATAGTGTCTCGGTGCAACAGATCCTATTATATGTGATTAACTATAAATGAAGAGGAGTCGTTTTCCGAACTTGAATATAATATAATATTCCTCTTTTGTTTTCGCTAAAAGATTGTACTGTGTTTTATGTTCACATTATGAGTCCTCATCAAAATTTACAGTTTCAGGTTTACAAGCAGGTACTGAGGATAGATGATTATATTAAATTATTTACAAAGAAAAAATATTATTTACAATAATAATAGAGACCAGATTATCTCTTGACTTCTTTGTATATTTTCCCCCGACGTTGAATCTTTGATTACTTAAATTCAGAAGAGGCAACACATTTGCTATTCACTACACAGAGTCAAGTTACACTCAAAATTCGGTCACGTATCAGGTTCTAGGCATAATTAATATGTTTTACAAAAACAAAGGCGAAGTCAGGCAAAATATAGTTAGCATATTAAAGAGACAGACTAATTGTTAATTTCTGGGAACATTTCAAAATATAATTGCTCAACATAATGATTTAAAAAACTTAAGCACGCATACAATATCACTCGGTTATTGGCCGTAAGATTTGTTAATAATTATTACTAGTCAATACTTTTTTTTCTTTCGGTATAGCGTCTGCCTATGTAAGCAATTTCGCCAATGTCAAGTGTGACAAATACACGTTTTAAACTTAACGCTAAATATTCAGTCTAACAACGTAGAATAATCTAGAATAGCAATATAGCGACGTAGAATAGCAACATGTCAATAAATCACCAAAGGGGGATAGGTACTGTGTTGTGGGTGCCGCATAGATTATATCTATAAATATAATAAGAATGTAAATTTAACGTGTCTGTACTTTTTCGATTTTCGTGAAATAAATTGTTGCAGGTGTCTAGGAATAAGTAATAGAATACATTTCAATCATTTTTAGAAATGGCTGTCTGTCCGTCTATGTCTGTCTGTCTGTTTGTATGAACACGTATCACTGCTAAAGTACTGGGTTCACAATAAAACCTCATATAAGAAAATTATAAAGCATATCCTCGGGCGTAACTTCATTCATTAAAATCGTTCCACTCTATCAAAACTTAATGTAATTTTAATGGCGCCGCGACTTAATTATGAGAGAAAAGTAGATACGCAAATGGACTAAATATGTTCATATGACTTTATTAGTCATTGTTTTGCACATCGGATTCCACGTGGACGAAATCGTGGGCACAGCTAGTACAATAATATATTGCAAATATACATACATATATATAACATAATTATATAAGTAATACTTAAATACTCACGACTTCATCTGCTTTGTTAATATGTTTATTTATATATTATATAAGAATTAGATGCAAAAACATATTTACAAAATGTCTTTATAAACAATGTTGTCCGTTTACTTCCCCTCTCGTGCGCATGCGCATTATACCGCTTGTCCCACTTTTCTACGACAAGGAAACACACTTCACTGAACGAGTAGTGCTTACTAAAAATTGTAGTTTCTTAAATTTTCATATCAAATTAAGGTATAGTGATTTTTTTATTTTCGATAAGTCTGAGTGTCTTAGAAGTAAAACTAAAAAAAATGTATCGAAAACTATTCGGTATTTTTTGCGTGACGTGCGCACAATGGTATTATAAACCTCTATCATTATATAGATATATAATAATAAGTAATGCAGAAGCCGAATCTACAGAAAAAACCTAAATAAACCGTTTTATATAGATAAAGGTAGGTAACATGTTCAAATTCATTCGACAACAGCGAAGAGTGGTTTGACAGCAATAAAAATTTCACCATGTTTTTGCACCAGCCGCTCCTTGAATCTGTCAATTACTCGACTCCCCAGTAAGACAAGCATTGCACGCACTCGCGACAGACATCGCAGTTGTAACTCGACTACTCAAATAAAGTCACACGTGGTGTGTGCTATTTCTAATTAAGTCTAAGTTGCCTCCACGGCGTACAATGTGTAATAGAGATATCACAATTTTTTTTAAATCAGCGCTTCTATATAGGTCAGTACTAATATTTGTGATCTATAGACATATATATGTATGTATAGAGAAGGTTGTATACGAGCTTAAAATAATTTAGAATTATGATGAAAATATGTTCATCTATTTCTAAAACGAAATGTGTTTAGTATCGAATAAATTAACTTGAATGTAGCTAAAATAAAAAGAAGTATAAAAACAAGACAAACGAATTATTTAACCTTTAGAACAAGATATATATTTATTGTAATATAATAGAGAATAATAATAATATAATACAATATTAATGGATACACGAGTAGAGGAAGACTGAAAAACGTATGGATGGGTTTTGTGAAAAATTATATATATGTAAAAAGTGTAAATACTGAGATGACATTTGATAGGCGAGAGTGGAATAAGAAAACATACTGTGTTATATATAGTAATTTACGAAGTCACGAGGGATTGTTAGTATATTTGAAAATTACTACTTTATATGACTCAGACATTCCTAATTGACTTGCAACCTATAACGCTTAACACTCCAACTGTTTTAAATGTAAATGCTGATCGGCAACTCGTATTTTCTATCATCATATTTTAAATGCTAAGTTTTTAATTGTAAAAATTTAAATGCTACAACGACGTGTAAATCATTACATAGTATAAAACAAAGTCCCCTACCGCGTCTGTCTGTCTGTCTGTTCGCGATAAACTCAAAAACTACCGAACGGATTTTCATGCGGTTTTCACCGGTGAATAGAGTGATTAATGAGAAACGTTTTAGTATATAATTTGTCAAGGATTTTTTTATAATCAGGGCGGGACAACGTCTGCCGGGCCCACTAGTAATAATATAAAAGTCATTTGAAGCAAGCTTTAGTCATTTCATAATAATATAATTCTCCTTACACTATAATCACTTGTGTTGGTATTATTAGTTGTACTTGAGATGCATATTTGGAGCCATTATAGTTAAATTTATCAATGGAACCATATTCGGAATATCATGAACCTATTTTCTTAGAATATTTACGGACATGCGAAAATTCCACTATTACGGATTTAATCAAATATTGTTGTAAATAACAACTAGATATGTTATATTTTATAATTAACTAGAACGTAATCAAGTATCCAGTTCAACTGTATGCTATTAGAAAGTGCTAGAAAGTCTCTAACAGCGCTTGAAGTGCCCTAATAGAATAAATATAAGGCAATATATTTATTCACACGAAGCTTTTTTAAAACGTAGCTCGCTATTCGTCTTATCACGGTGCGGTCCAACTAAGAAATTTATTAGCAGCATTGTGAACGGGTCTTTAGTTAGACAGCATTCAAAATAAATTAGTCGATTAATACAAAAGGGTGGTGGCGCGGCAAGACCCGCCAAGTATTGGGCAAATCCCGCCAGATGGCGTAGTGTTTGTTCGACCTGTTTGAACAGAACTTTGAATTTTGAACTATTAGCCGTGCGCGATGTTTCCCCCACCCCGGCACCTGTCAATGTTTACCAGTACAGTTGCACGGTAACTGCGAATAACTTCACTAAACACGTTCGCAGCTACTAGTAACACCTTAATTGATGCAATATGCTATGTTAATTAATTTACTAACGTGTGGTATATTGGAGGTAGGTGTTCTAATATCTGATTATCTATACATATGTTAAGAAAGTAAATCTAACGTGTCTGTACTTTTTAGATTTTTGTGAAAAAAAATGTTGCAGGTGTCTTGGAATAAGTAATAAAATACATTTCAATTTTTTTTTTGTATGTCTGCCTGTCTGTGTATTTGAACATACATCACAGCTAAAGTACTTCGTTCACGACAAAACCTCACCAAGAAAACCATAAAGCATATCCTTGAGTATCTAACATTCAGTTTTGGTTTCGTTAAAATCGGTTCACTCTATCAAAAGTTATTGTAATTTTAATGACAACGCGACTTAAGTACGAAAGAAAAGTAGCATAAGTAAATGGACTTAATAAATTCAGATGATTTTATTAGTCATTGTTTTTTTACATTAGTTTTCACGCGGACGGAGCCACGGGCACTGCTAATAAATATAGATCTATATCATTTTATTAATTTTATGTGTATATAAAATAGGAAAAGCATATCAATAATATTTTTTAAAGTACGCTTATTACTTATTAAGCACAGAGTAAAGTAATTTTAGAGAGTTTTCCGCCCAGATAAGGATCTAACACACGAAAGCTTGACAATCTAAGCCATTGTTGTCCCAGTGCAGCCAGGGTGTACTGTCTTTATCGAATAATTACTAGGCCGCTCTTTGACTATGCCCCTTTGATTAATCGATGGAAGCGTTACTAGAATAATTATACCTTTATTTCACACCGTAAGGTACATTAAAATGTTCACCGTTATTATAAAACTAAGACTTTCTTCGTACGAATGAATTCTATATGAAGGATTTTATGAAAGAACTAAAAAAATACGCATGTATATTCTACTTGATAAATGTATATATATTTACTTATACATGCAATTTGCATGTCATGTGTCAAATTAATATGAATAATCATTATAATAAACAAATAAGATAAATAAAAATTATAATAATATACCTTTATTGTTGTGGGCCGTAATTGTTTATTAAAAGCCAATAATGTTTCAAATCAGTAAATTGGTTCCGGTATTTTTTTCCATCTGACAAATGTTGTTGGTCTGAAAGAAGGCGATCCAACTAACCGAAAAATATATATATTTAAGTTCTTTGGTTGGTTGGTTGGTTATTTTATTTTGGTGTATATTATTATCTGCACTATAAATCCAGATTTCTAGGCTTCATGTTTTCCTATCATAGACTACGTCTTTCCTTAATATTAATACAAAATACACTAAGGCAGTCAATCGCTGGCTTATGATATAATGAAATGTATCGAGTATTCTCTATAAGGTTTCTATTCAAACAACACAATAATTGTAATTGTTTTTACTTAATAATAAGTAGTAAGGTTTCAATGCCCGAAGGTAACCAGTGAAGACATGATGGAGAGACGTCTGCCGTCTGAATCTCAATAATAGCTCTGAAGAACCCTCAACCAGTCGCCATGAAAAACGCAGAATATAGATTAATATATAACGCTCAGAGATATCCTCAATTATCTTTTTTATTATGACTTGTTTATTATCGAAAACTATGTATAGTGAAGCAATATGTTAAAATGTCGCTTAAAAATAGACTGCCATAATAAGCTGTAACATTATACGAATGATTATAAATCAGTGTAGTATGTTAAAAAGTGTGTGTGTGTTGTAAATTAGTGTTTCGCTTTGTGGTGCAGGTAATCCGACATTTCATGTACAATAATAATATGAGAGTTTTGTAACTAATAGAGTTAGATTTATATTTATATTTTTTTAATATTTTATAGGTCTTTGACAATGTGGTGTAAGATGGTAAACATGTTCGGTGTTATTACAAAAAAGCTAAATACGTATTGAATACTTGTTTTAAAAAGGTTTCGAATTAAATGCACCGCGGTCGCTGAATGTTCGCCATTTTGCTCTTTTGTCTCGCTTTGGTCACGTTAGGTTAGAATTGCGAAAAAGGATAACGCGAACTTGCCTCGGGCGAGCGCGGTGCATTTAATTCGAACCCTATTTAAAGCAAGTATTTAACTTTTTTGTAATAACACCGGTTAAGGCTAGAGGGACTGGCTCTTTAGTGGATTTGGCACAACACAGCTATAAGTGGCGATACCGTGGTGATAAAGGCCGTGGTGTGTGTGTGTCAGACGTGGCGACGCGGTGCCATGCGCAAGCGACTGTGCGCAATCTCTTTTGCCGCACTGAGCTCGCATATCTATAGTATAATTTAAGAATTTGAGATTCGTTCGATTCGAACAATTTCGATGATTCACATTTGCCAGGCGTCCCGTAGCGGCTCATTTTTTTTCTTTATCGAAAATCCTCATTCGGTTGCAAGAATAGAAACCTAAATCGATCGACGCGTTGCCCCAAAAACGTTATCAAATTAGCCATCGTCGCTTCAATATAGATATATTCAATAAGAGGTACCGAACCGATATACAGTCCACCTGATGTTTCATTGCCACCTATACTTATGTGTAACCAACTTAGGTAAAACCACAGTACTAAGAACACTTACTAAAACGTTGCTTACCCCTGACAACTGACTTGGAAGCTTTCGTGTACTTGTACATTTTACCTTGGAAATGGAATACAGCATGCAGTGAGAGCTAAAATGAAGTGGTAGAAATAGGTGTGGCAATGATACTACTGTGGTCAAATATATAACGTAGGAGATAAACATAAGGATAATATAATATTAATTCATTAACGTTTGCTTGCCTTTAGCTTTTTATCCTTAAAATTGAAGAGGGAAGTGCAGTAAAAGAAAATCTATGCACACATGTGAATTGCAAATTTCAAATTGTTTGTAGAGTAAATTCCACTGAAATTGATATAGATCGCAGTACAATAATTTATTTATTCAAATAATTCATCCTCGGTATATTTCAACTACTCTGTGCGTCGGAGCGACTGCCTAGGGGTTTAATATTAAAAATAAAATAGAAGAGAGCGATCTCTGTGTAGTGGGCGCCGGCATTGTGTGCTCTTTAATAAATACCCAAATCACCACGAGTGGGCGGCATTTGCAATTATTGCACCAGCTACTTACGGACTTTTATATATTTCAATAAATCTAACTCAAGATTTATTTTTATAGAATCACTTGAGTTAGATACATGACATGACTGTCAATTGAGATAGGATATATTATTTACTAGCTGACCCATGCAACTTCGTCTACACCAAATCCGTTATTACCGGTTTCAATTGTGTTTTTAAATGCTAATAATCTTAAAAAACCTAAAACCCGATTGCAGCGACATCTAGCATTTCCAATTGTGAATCCAAACTATCCAGGGACTCACTCAAACATATACCCAGTTTGTATGTGAAAGATCTTTTAAAATAAGCCTAGAACCCGTTCACAGCATTACCTAAAGGGTCCCATTAAGATAAAAACTAACCTACATATACTAGCGATAAATGTCTTCCCAGTACCCCTTGTAACTTCATCACTTAACATACTGTAAAAACTAATCTTTATCTACATTAAATTTCCATTTTGATTTAGTTCTTTGTTTTATAATAATAATTTGTAAAGTATACGTGAAATCTGCATCCAAACTTATTTTTTTTTTAATTTATTTTACTTTTGACATATAAACCACCTTTTTGACTGAGATACTGAACTTGGAATAATATACCTTTCAAACAGTGAAAGAATTTTCAAAATCGGATTAGTGGTACCAAGGATTCCCCGAAAATAAAAGTTTACCTCTCTTTATAATATTAGTATAAATATAACATAGTATAGTAACTGCAAACACCTCAACTAATTATTTTAATCGTAGATTCACAAACCTCAACCCAACTACTTCAAGACTCAACAATATTTAGAAAACTAATTTTATCAAATATCGAAACAACACACGTATTGATAGAACTCTAATTGAGATTCATTTTTACAATGCAATGTAACTATTATCTAGGTTTATATTATAATGGTGGTAGAGCCACGCTGAAACTATTACTGGTTTCAACATGAATGGATCGGCTCGCCCGGGGTAGTACCACTCACTCATAGAAAACCGACGTGAAGTAACAGTGCTTGCAGTTTCGTTCGGTCAATGAGAGCGCCGGAGGCACACCTCACCTTCCCTCTCCTCTCCCTCTCCCTCCCCTAACCCTTCCCCCCAAAGGGTGGCAACGCATTTGCGACTCCTATGGTGATTTTAATGTCCATGGACGGTGGTGATCACTTAACATCAGGTGTCCCACATGTTCGTTTACCACCTATGACATAAAAAAATGTGTTAGGACAAAATCTTGTCACCTTTGTTTAGCAAACATTTTTTTACACAATAAAATAAATAACTAACTAATAACAACATGTAAGTGATACTTTTGGTTACACATATTTTTCATATGTGGTTTAATTACCCATAGAAATGTCATGTTGCCGTAGCTCAATTATACTATACTGTACAGTACGGGCCGATGAAGGCGTCGGTTCGGAATCCAACAGACATTTTTTTTGTTATTTGTTTTTTTTAAGAAGCGTAGGGATATGAAATATATTTTTCATTTTTAGCTAAACTGTCTGTTTTATATAGCACAAAGAAAATTTACCAAAATTCGTCAAGAATTTTATTAACTACAAATTTTTGATTTTCGTCCATTATCCTCGCATTTTATGGGACAAAAAGTATCCTGGACATAACTTGGTGGAGATATAACTGGAAGGTGAGACCCCAGTGCTACCACTTACCATAAAGTATCAGTGTTATTTTCCAGTCGGAATGGTGTGGTTGTCAAAACGCACATGGCGCCTTCAAACTCCATGCCTTCATGCAATTAATGTAATCAGCGTTTATAACACAAGAGAAGCATTTTAATCAATATCCGATGTAGGAAATGCCTGCAGTGCACGTTAACCTACAAAGACAGCGTTCTATTGAAGAGGCATCACAAACAAGTTGACTACGTACGAGCCGCGCTTTGATCGCCGACCGCCGCTCGCCCGTCGCTCCCGTTCCATACGACACTTGAATTGAAGAGACTATGCAACATTCACTTTAAGCTAGAAAAGTACTATTTTTTGTTTCATAATCTTTAGTTAAAACGTACGGTCTTCCTCTACTCCTATATTCACCCACCTTCATATTCAACATTGTTCTAGTTATATGACTGTTATGAAGAACGATGAAAATCTTTAAGCAAAAAAGTGTTAAGTATAGATGTGTGAAGAATGATATGTGTATAAATGTTGTGGGTTTCAATTAATTCAGAGAAGGGTACGAAGATTATGACGAAATACAACGTACTGGAGGTAATCACGTATTACGTATACGTATATATTGAAAAAATATTACAATACTGAAGTCAAGTGTGAGATAAACGTGGTTGATGTTATTACTGTCCTAATAACAGAGGTGGTAGAGCCACGCTGAAGATATTATTGGTTTCAGCATGAATGGGTCGGCCCACCCGGGGTAGCACCACCCTCTCGCAGAAAACCGACGTGAAGTAACAGTGCTTGCATTGTTGCGTTTCGTTTGGTCAGTGAGAGCGCCGGATTACCCACCTCGCCTCCCCCTCCGCCTCCCCCAAACACTGGGTGGCAACGCACTTACGACTCTTCTGGTGTTGCAAGTGTCTATGGACGGTGGTGATCACTTCACATCTGGGACCCACCTGTTCATTTGCCTCGTATGATATATAAAGAAAAAAATTATACTATGTAAATTATAATATTATATAAATTATAAGACGGGCTGTCCGCATGGTTAATGATGCAGACATTACAGAGTTCATAGAGCCGCTTCAGTTGCGCAGAGACATTGCCTCACTGAGCGTGTTCTACCGTCTGTATCATGGCGAGTGTTCTGAAGAGTTATTCAACTTGATCCCTTCCTCTCCTTTTCATAACCGCACCACGCGCGCTGGTCTTCGGAGCCACAGTTTTACGGTAAAACCTATCTGGGCACGAACTAAAAAGTTCGCAACATCCTATCTTTGCCGTGCCGTGAAGCTGTGGAACAATCTCCCGGCCAGTGTGTTTCCTTCTTCCTATGACATGGGGTCCTTCAAGCGCAACGTGAAGAGATACTTACGCAGGCCGGCATGACAGCGGCGACCGGCGAGGAATAGTATGTCTCTCGGTAGTCGCCATTGTTTTTGGATTGTACTGTGCTTACCATCAGGCACAGTACAGTCATTTTGCCGAGCTACGATAAAAAAAAAAAAAAAAAAATGTTTTAGGTTCAGTGTTTCATCATAATCTCAATTAATGAAGTGACGGCGATGTCCAGGTATTGGCGACAAGCCACGCCGCGAGTTCGTCGCGGCCGTTGGCCCGGATCTCTCGCTCTTGGCCGTCATTCGTAAGATGGTCGAGAGCGAGAGCGGGTGGAGCTCCGTCGCCTCATATTGCGACGCGGTTATGCTCACAAAGGAGGCGGCGGAGAGGGAGAGGGAGCAGACCAGCCAGCTCCCCTCCCGCGGTCGACGATCACGGCGGCGCAGAGTGAACGATGACCTGAGGCCACCGTAAAAAGGGCCTGCGGGCGGCGGACGCGGGCACGTCCGTCGCTCTGGCAGAACTTCTGCACAGGCCCGTGTGGTTGAGGTGCATTGTGCCGATGCGCCTCCCACGATCGTTAGGGAGGGCAACTCTCGCCCTCCCCTGAGGGGTCTACGATTTTGACCCCTCGACCGCGACGAGACCCCTGACGAGGGGCCGACACCGGCTGGGGAGTAGACGTAGTGCCAGTTCGGCAGCTCCTGCTCCCCGGCCTATAGGTGACTGAAGGCACCATGGGGTTTTAGTCCGTGCAAGTCGGACATACCTCACCCTTAGTTGCCCGGCTAGGGTGGGAATCCGTAGGGATTTCCCCATGCTAAAAAAAAAAAGGTATTAGCGACAAACTTTCAACTCGAAGGCGGTGACTAGTCCTGACCTACGCAAAATAAATTGCATGCAGTACTTAAAAAAACAGAGACCAAGAATTATTATGCAAGGCTTAAGGATTAAATTATCTGACTTATGTTTACTCTGATATGTGAGTATGTAATAGAAGCTCTCTTTGTTTTTAGATTTTAGTGTTTGACCACAGTATCATGTTAAATAATGATGTGGCAAGATGGTAATATGCCAAGCCTAGAGAGAACTGGCTCAAAAATAAAACTGCTGCTGGAATTCATCTACAAGTGCTCGGCGACAGATTTTTAACTGGACTGAGGTAACTAGTCAGGCACAATGTAATTGTTTCATCATGATATTTTTCTTCACTGAGAGTTCAGGCTCATTATACAGATTTGAACCTACATCTATCGTCGCAGCTTTGTAATACACAACCACAGAGCTACTATTACTTACACGTTATTTTTATTCACTGAGAGTTCAGGCCCATTATACAGATTTGAACCTACATCTATCGTCGCAACTTTCTAACATACAACCACAGAGCTACCATTACTTACACGTTATTTTTCTTCACTGAGAGTTCAGGCCCATTATACAGATTTGAACCTACATCTATCGTCGCAACTTTCTAACACACAACCACAGAGCTACCATTACTTACACGTTATTTTTCTTCACTGAGAGTTCAGGCCCATTATACAGATTTGAACCTACATCTATCGTCGCAACTTTCTAACACAACCACAGAGCTACCATTACTTACACGTTATTTTTCTTCACTGAGAGTTCAGGCCCATTATACAGATTTGAACCTACGTCTATCGTCGTAACTTTCTAACACACAACCACAGAGCTATTATTACTTACACGTTTAAAAATACCGGAACAGCAGATCGAGATGTTTGTTCAATTTAAGTGTATATTCATGTTTCCAAGAAAAGCTAATCGAACCTTTTGACGCGTAAATATATTTCTTATGGCATGAAGTTTTTACTGATACAGTTCACTTGATATTGTGTAGTTATTACGAACTAGAGCAATACATATCTAATCTTAAATAAAACTGCAGGCATACCTGGAATCAGTTAATAATAGATTGCCACTCCTGAGGGATAATTGAGAACATCTCGTACCAGTGCAAGTCTTTGCGGTGGTGGTACTGCAGTCGAATCTTACAGAAGTACTAGCACTCAGTTTGTACAATTATATCTAGTTACTTTACTTTTCATATTGGATTTAATGGAACGAAGTGAAGAGACTGTTATTGTGGGGAAATTAATTGCTGTTGAGCGAGAAGAAATTTATTTGTTAACTAGATGTGCCCGCGACTTCATTCACGTGGAACTTGATGTTACAAAACAATGACTAATAAAGCCATCTGAACGTATTTATTCTATTCGCTTATCTACGTTTCTCCCATATTTAAGCCAAAGCGCCATTAAAACTACAATAACTTTTGATACAGTGGACCGATTTTAATGAAACAAAGACTAAGTTATTATAAGTTTAGTATAAGTTATTATTCTTATAAGAGGTTTTATTGTGAACCCAGTACTTTAGCAGTGATGCGTGTTCATACAAACAGACAGGCAGACAGATAGACAGACAGACAGACATACATTTCTAAAAATGATTGAAATGTATTCTATTACTTATTCCTAGACACCTGCAATATTTTTTTTCATGAAAATCGAAAATGTACAGACATTGTTAGATTTACATTCTTATTATTATTTATTTATAAATTTATAGTCGTATAAACAATCAACAAATATACTCACTATCGCACAATTACACTTACACCTTTATAATACCTATATAGTCGCAGTCCTTTTGAAGATTTATCCCTTTGGTTCCTCTTTGTATTCTCATCGATGTCTAGAATAAAACTCCTCTTGGACGTACGGAGCCACGCTTATATAATGGAGGGTGGAAAACTCTGGAAGGTGAAATCCTTATTGGAACGATTTGACAGTGTTCGAGACCAACTATTTTTAGAACCCCATCGTGTTTAGTACCCAAGTTGTGTCTTTTTTGTTTATTTCTGATGAGTTTGCATATGAAGTGTAATAATATAAATTTCGGCAACTTATCTTCACATCTAAAACTCTAGTTATAAAGAGAATTAATTAAACAAACGTATTGTATTCGAATATATAGTAAAAAAATCACGCATTTTCTCTCTTAGTTAACAATTTTTACAAAACGTTGCCGCAAAACGTGAAGCTCTTTGAAGTCGGCTAGTGGCCCACTCCGGTACTCCACGGCTCTTCGACGTTGATTAGCATCTTCTCATTAGTTATGGTGAGAGGTTTAGCACCTCGTTGGTATCGCTTATTGAGAAAACGTGAGCGGCCGATAAAGGAACAAGGACTTGCGGTTGAAACACATGTGACAAAAGATTGTGCAAGCTGACATACCCGTAACCACTTTACTAAACTACACAATTATGTCATTAAATTATGACTACCTTTATTTTTTTCGAAAAAAGGTATTTCTTTAAATTTCGCCATTAAATACTTGCTATATATATTTGTTGTATACATTCATATCATTGCACTATTTATTTATGTATTTTAGCTACACTTCAAGGTTAAATTCGATTGTATTATTATAATTTTTGTTTTATTTGTTTTTCTTTTGTTTTTTAAATTTGCACTGCCTATAATGACTTTATTTGTTCCACAATATCGGTAAGCTATAAGAAAATATCTTATGGCGTTAAACTTACTATATAAACACAAACTAAAAACTGCAACAAAGTATTCATTTAGTCAAATAAAGCCTAGCACAATAGCAGAATTATAATAAAATCTATACATATCAACTTTACCTTAGTCTTCTATCTGTATTCTAAGTTTATTTTCTATCAAATTTTTTGTTACACTTTTATCAGAAAAACAGTTAATCATGAAAATTATTTGAAAAAAAAATGCAGATACCAAGATTTATCTCAAAAAAGGTTTTACGAATTTTAATCAAATAAATAAACGGAAAGTATATTCTTATAAAATAAGAATTGTCCATAATATTTTTAGAGATATAAATAAATAATGCTTTCAATTTATTTATTTATTATTATGAAATTATATAATTTGGAGATGTATGTCTTTCTAAAATTAGATAGACAAAGATTACCAATAATGCTTTTAGGAACACGATAAATAATTAAAAATATCATTTATTCTTAACAGTGTTTAATGAAATTTTGTTCAAAGGGGCACAAAAAACAATAATTCTTTTACAAAAAAAAGTGCAGATTAAATTAATTAATTAGGATGAGAAAATAACGACGTTATAAACGTGTGCGTACAGAAACTTAGCTATACATGCATGGAAATATAAAATAATTTGTTCACTATCACAAGATCAAAAGACTTTATTACGAAAGTTTTAATTATTCATTTTATGCCATAAACATATTAAGAAAAAAATTCATGAAAATTAAGAATTCAGGATACCTGAATATAATACCTTAGAGTAGGTTCCTACAGCTAGAGAAGAGAATGTAATATCAATAGTATTTTAGGACGGACAGGTCGCGTATCGGCGCCGAGTAAACATCGAGATTACACGAACCACGTCCGACCGGACAAACACACAAACAGACAAACAAGACACGGTCGGGGCCTTCATTCGAAATTCTCAAAAACCGCGCCGTTGTCTCGCTTCCATAAATATTTGTACTGGCCAGTTATTGGCTGGTACAATCGAGTATAAAATGCTTAGGAATTTTTTCTTGCAAAATGAATGTAAACCAGTCTCATATAGGTAATATTATAAATGGTGAAAAACTATTATTTCGTAAAAGTGTTATGAAAATATAATCTTAAGTGTCTTAATTAAGTGTCTATCAGAGAAATTTGCAAGTTGCATTGTGATAACTTGTACAAATGTTTACTTTCTGTTTATTGTTTGTTTGTCTATATACGAGTATAAAGTTAAGCTAAAGATTTTTCCTATTGACTGCGCTGGAAAGAGCAGCTTGATCTATTTTTGTTATGAAAACGCCTTTGTTGGATTATAGCCAAAAAACACGTAACCTGGGGCATACAACAAAAAAAATGGTTTAGGTGGTTCCGCTGCACAGTAATCGAGTGCACACTGCGTAACATCATCGTAAATTAAAATTCTCTGCTCGCAAAATCTGTGTTTAATATTTCAAAAGGTACCAACGAAGTTCATTTGTGTTGGTGACCGGTGGATGAGCCTTGCGTAGAAGCAAACGTACCACAAGAAGCCGGAATTCGGATGAGTAGTGTTTTTTTTCACTTGACTGCGAATATTTCGGGCCTTTTCCGTGCAGCACGCTCCGTCATAGTTGAGAATTAAACCAACTAGAAAAACATGTAATCCTAAGTGCAGTCCCGATGACCGCGTCCCTACCGCCACTGTAAGGAAAAGGGATGCATCTAACAAAAATATAAATAATATTTTAGAAAAAGTCAACGATTTAACTAACAAAGTCTAACTCATTTTTTGAATAAGTGTATTTTGAGAAACATAAGTTCATAGGTTAACAAAAAATGTTATGTAAAATAATACCACAGCCGCACGACCATTCTTAATTAATATTATAAATGCGAATGTGAGTCTGTATGTTTGTTTCGCTTTAACACTTTAACTACTCAACCGATAATCACAAAAATTTACTTTTCGTTGCAGAATAAAACAATTTTCCCGAGGGATAGATGAAATCTATATTAACGCCAGCAAAACCACAAGCAAAGTCTAGTAATACATAAAATTAAATTAAATTTTATACAATACTTAAACTGAAGTAATTGGGATTCTTTTAAATGATAACTTCCGTATGAAAACAAATACAAATAATTGGGATATACAATGAATACAAAACACTACCATTTAAAGAGCATTTCATTAAATTTGTCGTGTAAATTCGTTTAGTCTATAGCAAGCACTCTATAACAGTTTTGCTAGTGATTGTACTAGTACCTGAAGATCATTTTCACTGTGATAGATTTCACGGAGAATACTATATGATACGTCCATTTTCTTCGAACACGAGACACCTTGTTATATAAACTATGTCCAGAATAAAGAAGTGTTACTTACATATTTAAAAAAATGAAACTGCAATACACTAGATTTGGAGTTATATGATAGAGTCGACTCAGCGATTTCGTTGCCATAAATTACAAAATTATTACTAAGAGGTATTTTTAATAAAGCTTTTTAGCATTACATTACATTTTATATATAAATATATACTGCAGAGCCTCGGTGTGCATAATGTTTATTACCCAAACACTGGAATCAAATTGGATGCTGCAAAGCACTAACATATTTAATTATATCGACGAAATCAGTTAATTCGGCTCAGCTATTAAGGTACACAGTAGTGTATCAAATTTTTAACCTTTTTATTTGTTTTGTCACTTTAAAATATTCACTATGATTTAATTATATACAGCAGAATCTGTGTGCTTCATTAGTACTTGTATATTGCAGTAATTTTTAGTGATTTTTATTTTATATATATTTTTTTCTCTTAAATATATTTGTTTTGATTGTATTACTTAGTATAATAAAACGGTTGCCCATGCTTTAAAAAAGAGTCATGTCAATTGGTTCAGTTGTTTCGATATATAAGCAGACAGACATGCAAAGAAATGTTGACTTTTATAATAAACTAGCAGTCACACACGACTTCGTCTTCGTTTTTATCTTCCTGACCGATTACACCATACATTATTTACTATCCTCGTATAATTCGAACGGTTTGTAAAGCACACGCCGAGATTGTTCTTATATAGCAGACTTTTTTCAAACATACTTGACACTTATCGTGATATTTTGGTAAATATAAAGAATATGTTTATTAATTATAGCCTATATGTAATTTGAATGTACAAATTACATCACTGTAGAGTTTCGTCAAAATCCGTTAAGTAGTTTTTGCATGAAAAGGTGATAAACATCCATGCATTTTGAAGCGATGACGGTATAATTGATAGCCTATTCGGATACCGCGTCGATGTAAGTAGGTTCAAATCCTGTCGGAGTCGGAGTCACAGCTTTCAGTAAAGGAAAACGCCGTAATGATACCATAGCAAGATAGCGTGACTTTTTCTAAGTTCACCTGGCTTGTTACCACCCTCAAATTGATTAATCAGTCACCAAGCATCTTTTGATTTGTTCCAGTAATTGAGAGCCAGCCAGCCCCCTCTAGATTTAGCGTGCTTTCCATTTTTTTGTTTTCGATCTGACTATGAATGCCTATTAATTTAATATTAAAAAAATTAAAGGTATGTAAGTTAAACGAAGTGAAAGGCTTCAATAAAAGGACTATGAACGCATTGCGTGTCCAATATAATAATATTTTTGGAATATTATTGGAACTGCGGCGATTCTGTAGCGCTTTTGCGATGTTTGCATATGCCAGGGTTGATGATTTTTATGTGATCATCCAAAAGAGAATAAGCAGACAGATCCCGGGCAGACTTCGCGATAGTCCCAATAAGATATTAAGAACAATGAAAAATATGTACGATAGCTCTTTTATGAAGCACTGGATATCGGTTGTCGTATAACACTGTGACGTTCATCAGATTTCTTATTTATACAAATGTGTATTAAAACTAATAACTAACTAACTGTGTATTAATATAGTTACTTAATTTTAATTTGAAACTTAGTACCTAGTTATGTATCAGTATATAATTTGTTTTTTATTGTAGTATTTTTTTGCATACAACTCAGACGATATTAATATACGCAAATCGTTGGAAGTCGACTCCATTTCTCACAGAACCAGGTTCCTAAATTCATAATATGTTTATGTTTCTCGTTATGTTTGAACACGTATACGTCACGTACATAATGTTTCGTAGAAACTCAAGATCGTTAGCGTTCCAGTGCGAAGCGTTCTTGTTGCGGTCACTCATGGATTTACTTAAAAATTATACAACTCCGCTTAATTCCGTTGAGTTAAAGATACTGGATGTGAAACATTGATAAATTCCTTATTATATCAATTTAAATTTCATCAATAAAAACACAATCTATACTAATAATAAGAGGTAAAGTTTGTGAGGTGTAGGGAGTAATCTCAGAAACTAATGGTCCTATTTGAAAAATTCTTTCCGTGTTATATAGCTCGTTTATCAAGGAAGGTTATAGGCTATATATCATCACGCTAAGACCAATAGGAGCGGAGCACTAATAAAGAATGTTTCAAATTTGTTTTCTTTTGAGAGCTTCCCCTGCCTGTTAGCGTTAGTCCAAAATAACTATTCCACGCGGACGAAATCGCGGGCAGAGGCTAGTATTGTATAATGCAAATCATTGAAACCTTTTTTTTTGCAGTCTGAAACAACGTATGTAAAGAAAGTTCTCATGAACAGAAACCCGTAACGTAAGAAACGTTTACAAGATTTTATAAATTTTTCATAGCTAATCTAGCTTAAAATTTAATAAGCGTGTGATGTAACAATTAGTAGAATTGTCTTTAATAAGTAATATGTAAATAGAAGTAAATCTCTATTTATCACCTCCATCTGTTTTAACACTTCTTTGAAACGATAAGGATTTCAGAAATGTCAATGTCAAAATTAAACACTTAAATTTAGTTCGCATTACTCACCTAATAAGGTTTGAAGTTGGATTTCACTTCTCATTCGTGAGTAAAGGATTACACGACCGCGTCCACAGATACAGATGTTCGGAGAAAATTGTTATGCAAATTCCACCTACGGATTCTCTGAAAGGCATTATATACTGCGTAACTATTCCACGAATATATCATGTATGCTTAATTAAAAAGCAGTGACTTTGGAGACTCTGAAACTGTTGACAATCTATAGCTATACATATAATAAGAATGTAAATCTAAAGTGTCTGTACTTGTTCGATTATCGTGAAAAAAATTATTGCAGGTGTCTACGAATAAGTAATACATTACATTTCAATCATTTATCATTTATATGTAGGTGGTAGAGTCACTCTGAACCTATTACTGGTTTCAGCATGAATGGGTCGGCTCGCCCGGGGTAGTGCCACCCTCTCACAGAAAACCGAAGTGAAGTAACATTGTCGCGTTTCGTTCGGTCAGTGAGAGAGCCGGAGGCCCACCTCCCCTCTCCCCTCCCTCTTCTCCTCCTCCACCTCCCTCAAACACAGACTGGCAACGCACTCGCGACTCCGCTGGTGTTGCTGGTGTCTATGGACGGTGGTGATAACTTAACATCAGGTGACCGACCTGTTCGTTTGCCTCCTATGATATAAAAAAAACAGTATACCTAGCTGGCAAGAGCCTTAAGGATCGGAGACTGGCTCTAGACAACGGCGAATGGAAATGGACTGTGAAACTTTGTTTTTGGATTGTGGATCATATAGGTATAGTGACGTCATTGTGTTATCTATATAATGAGAGAGGTCTGTCATTGTGCGCTAATCACGCAAAAACTATTCGATAGACCCGGATAAATTTTTTTTAGTTTAATTCCTTAGCTACTTGGTCCTAATTAAATAAATATATTACGAAATCTTAATTAATACACAAAGACTACGCTTTTTAAAAGCACTACGCGTTCGGCGATGTGTGAAGGGGGCAAGCGGTGTAGTGTGCATGCGATGCGGAGAAATAAACGGTCAAAATTGTTTATAAAGAATTTTTTTAGGCAAGATATAATTTTGCTTTTGTTTTTTCTCTGTACATAACATAAATTGTTACGAAGATAGTAAACAACGCAGACAAAATCTATCGATTAGTACTAGAATAAAAATGATTGCGTGTAACCGTCACACGCGATTGAAGTAAAACTTTTTAAATATTTTTCATTTTGTCTATAAATAGTTTATAAACAAATCAGTCAAAAAATATAGAACAAATAAATAAAAAATATTAAATTGAATAATAATAAAAATCATACAATATAATTAATTATGTATAATAATATGGGCGCGCGACAGTACTGCCATCTGGTTTCAATTTAAATATCTATCAGCCATCTATCAGCTACTTCGTAACTTAAATAAGATATGAAATACCATTAGCAACTCTTTGTTATAAAGTAAATAAAATATAGAAAAGTACGAACAGATTACTATCATAAGTAACGGATTCAATTAATTATGATTTAATAGAAGTTTTGGTTATGTCTAATTATTATCTAACCGGATGGTACAGAAACGTGACGCCATATTACCGTAACGGACTTCCGTTGCATTGTCGTCCAGTTACCTCGTAGTCGCGCCTAAAAAAGTTTTACTTCAAAAAAGTTTACCTGAAAGAAGTTCTTTGAACGTATCTATACTATTTAAGTTCCCTATAAAAATGCAATGACCATAGAAATGCCGTAATATGAAACGTCCGTGTTGTTTGTGCTTAGCCGCTGCTAATTCAAGGCGGTTTCAGCAAACACAGCCTCACAGATTATACAGAATTGAATCATCAAATATTCCGTGTGTCGCCGCTCCCTCTGACGTCTTGGTGGACTATTCTCAGTAATCGTCTAACGTTAAAACTAATTCACGCTCGTGACTTTACCCGTTCGGAAAATTTTAACCTTGATTTATGTATTATATAAATAAATTCTATAATGCATTTTGTTTTAATCGTAATATTAAAATACGAATGTGAGTTTGTTTATTACGTTTAACTACTCAACCGAATGTCATAAAATTTTGCATATAAGATGATGACGAGACGGAAAAGTACATAGTATTCTATTCATCCTAAAAATGTATTGTTCCCGAGGAAGATATGAAATCTATGTCCACGCGAGCGAAACCGAGTTCAAAATATTATACCCACAGAAACTTCGAGGTTTTTTTAAACGTTTTTTTTTTAAGTCTAGATAATAAATGTCCGTAGTAATTTAAGAATTTAACTTTTGCTACATTAGACGAATATATTATTGAAATTATTTGTCAAAATTGAATACTATTGCGATAAAAATTAATGACAACCTATCTAACACATTCAGACATTACCATGAGGAAGTAAATACAGAAACCAAAAGTTGAATTGTCATCTATGTCCACATAAATAATTATAACCATGTCATAAGATAGAAAAAAGAAAAATTGCGTACTTTTATGAATTTAATTGAATTATCCTATATATAGATAGATGCGTCACAAGCCGAACGCTGAGGCCGATCGCACCTCTCTATCCCTTGTTCCGTGCTCTCGCTTGCACGCTCGGCTCATGCGGTACGTGACAATGAGTCATATTTTTACGTGCGTGCAGCCGGCGTTCATCAAATCAAATCCAATCAAAATCAAAATATTCTTTATACAATTTAGGCCCTGAGAAGGCGCTTATGAACGTCAAAGCTACCACCGGTTCGGAAAACAGCCCAGTCATCGAGAAGAACCGGCAAGAAACTCGATCTGGTTTATCTTTTCATGTCATATATTTTTATAGGAACATAAATATTTACATTCGTTATTAGTAGATGCACAGAGAGGGGCGTCATTTCCAGACGTCACAATCGTTCACATATTGATCCACCCTATATAGCCTTTAGATATTAAAACCCGCTTGACATGGTTCTTGAACTCACTCTCAGGCAAATCGGTAATGTGTTTTGGGACTTTGCTATAAAACCTAACATTATTACGTAAAAAACTGTTTTTGGACCTAGTGAGCCAGAAGCATGGAATGACCAATTTGTTACTGTTTCTAGTATTTTTTTTCTAGTTTTTGCGGACATACATTAAATTATCAAGAATATATCGGGAGGGCAGAATTAAAATACCGAATTCCAGAAACTTAGTCTTTAATGATTCGCGAGGCCTCATATTATAAATTGCTCGACCATCAATTTATAAGAAGTTCTTACGTCAAAATAAAATTGCTGTCGGAAACATTTCGA
The DNA here is from genome assembly GCA_036509395.1 of Antheraea yamamai. Taxonomy (NCBI): domain Eukaryota; kingdom Metazoa; phylum Arthropoda; class Insecta; order Lepidoptera; family Saturniidae; genus Antheraea; species Antheraea yamamai. Next base: position 13,377,266 of record AP028448.1, on the reverse strand, counting down.
TAAGGTACCTAACTAAAAGTATTTTTGTCACCAAGCACCTGTTATCGTGCTGGTCTAGTGGTTTGCCCGGTGGAATATCGTTTCGATGTCTGCAGGTTCGAACCAAGGCATGTAGCAACGAATTTTTCGGAATTCTCGTACATATATTAATTTAAATTGGTAACACTATCGGCTGACGGTGAAGGAAAACATCGTGAGGAAACCTGAACCTGAGAAATGTTCATGTAGTTACTACTTTATGTGGGAAAACATAGAGCTATGGATTTCTCAGAGTTTGAAATCGCCAATACGTCGTCGGCTGGCGTGTTGATTATGCCCGTACCTTCCTTCGGGAAGAGGCCTATATCTCTGCAGTGGGTTTCTCACAGGCTGTCTTCATCGACAGCATCGACAGGTCATCCTGTTGGTGTGTTCCGGCGGTTGCATTTGAGAGCCAGCCGCCTGAAGGTCTGGCGTGTCATCACCTTATACCACGTCGTTGTCTAACTTCAGATAAAATTTTGGCCAAACGCTTTAAAATATATAAAAAAACATCTTTGGCCACTACTGTTAAGATATGAGGATGATAAATCTATAACGGTAGATATTTATTAGAAAAGTGGAAATATACTCTTCCATAATAGCCGTCGTCCGGTGGAATGTCGGTGTCTTTGATACGCCCCCGCCCGTGTTCGCGCCCGCGCCTCTGCGATACTAGGACAACATCATGCTGCCTCCACTTAGCGGAAATTAAAATTACATGGGCCGTGTTACACAAAACACACTGGTTACCTTCTATGATAACGATATATGAGTTATTTGTCTCTAATATAATAATTGAAAAATAATACAATTCAAATGTATAAAAAAATTTAACCATAATATTACGAAGTAGCTTTTACAGAATACATTATTATTTCACTTAAATAGCAAATTCGCCATTACTTTTTATTATATACTAGTAAAAATTAAACAAATATTATTTATTTAAGGTCCACAAAACTGAGTTCTATGAAGAAAAGTGGACACGCACCCTTTTATATGTGAACACAGCATGCGTAATATAAGAAGACAAAGTCATAGTATTATAATACAAAGAAGAATTAAATTATATTAAACATTTTTTTTCTTCTAGTTGAGGCCAACGAAACGTAATAAATATATCGAATTTGAAGCGTAAACTATTACAAAAAGAAAGCATGAGATACAAAGGGCAATGTTGGCGTTAGTTCGTTAGTTATGTTAGTTAGTTCTTGCTTCTTCTTTCTTGTTATTTTGTGATTTACTAGAGTTATATCTATATAAATAAAAATAAATTATAGAATACAGTGTAAGCTATTTATAATGTCGTTCATAATAACTTTCTATAACGTAGAAATTACTTTTTTTTAAATATATTATATGGGGCAAACGGACAGGCGGGTTACCTGATGGTAAGTGATCACCACCGTCCATAGGCACTAGCAACACCAGGGGAGTCGCAAGTGCGGTACCGGCTTGTGTTTTTAGTGGGGGAGGGTAGAGGGTAGAGGGGGCGAGGAGGTGGGTATCCGGCAGTCTCACCGAACGAAACGCAACAATGCAAGTCACTGTTACTTCACGTCGATATTTCTGTGTGTTGGGTGGTAGTACCGGGGACGAGCCGTCAGCCGACCCATTCATGCTGAAACCAATAATAGCTTCAGCGTGGCTCTACCACCTACATTTAATTTGGTTGGTTTACCACAAAACCTTCTTTCCCTTCCCTCCGTATAAGGAAACTCTTTATAACGAAAAAAAATGCTCGGTCCTTTGAAATTCGTTATAAAGAGTTTATACTGCATATGTAAGCGAACCACTTTAGAATAGACCCATCTATGTGGCTAATTATTTTTCTCTTATATTTGTAATTATCAGGAGAAAGTTTGTAAGATTTTTTTTTTGCATTCCTAAAGCACAATAGCAGGCCTCTAGGTGTGCGTTCTCTTTTCTTCAGCTACGACTAGAAGACGGTTTTAGGCAGCGTTGAATCACCCATACGAAAAATATGCCCGCACCATCATATATACTTACATATAGAAGACTAGCTGTTCATCCCGACTTCGTACGGGTTTACTAACAATGGAGCTATAGGTTAAAAATGGGAATTTTCTATTGTTAACGCCCCCACAACCCCCCTTGTGGGTGGAATTTCGTAAAATCCGTTCTTAGCTGACCTCTACTCGGCGAAAGGAATATTCCTACCATAGTTCAAGTCGCTACGCCTTATGGTTCCAGAGATATCGTGATGAGTCAATATATAGGTGGGAATCTCTTATATATATATAAGAATAGAGAGAGAATAGATATAGATAAACTAAGCAAGCACTAACAGGTACCTACATTTAGTTATACTATAGTTTTCATTTTTTAAATGTAAAGTTAACTTATTGTAGGCTATATTACTCCACGTCAATTGTTGCGAAACTGCCACATCAGAAAATGATTACATTGTTATAATATTAGCACCACCTAATTTCATTATCTTTATCATAAATTTCTTCTCCTAAACGGCTGGACCGATTGTGTTAAAATGTTGTGTGCGTGTTCCAATGGATCCGAGAATGGTTTAGATTCACAATTGGACGCGGTAGGTGGCGCTGTGGTTGAATTTTAAGTTTTTTTTTTATTATCAAGGCAGGATAGCGTCCGCCGGGTCCGCTAGTACCTATATAAATAAGCTCATATTTTACTGTTTTATACGTTCCATGGCTATTTTCTCATACATGATCATTACATATTACAAAACAAAGTTCTCTGCCGCGTTTGTATGTTTGTCTGTCTGCCTGTTAGCGATAAAATCAAAAACTACTGAACGGATTTTCATACGCTTTTCACCTGTATATAAAGTGATTATAAACAACAATCTTTATTGCACACAAGTTAAAAATATACAAAAGTAGGCACCAGTTTACAATATCTGTACAGTTAGGCGGCCTTATCGCTTAGAGCGGTCTCTTCCAGGTAAATCTAAATATGTAAATAGTAAATAACCAATAAATATAAGCACAGGATGGAGTGTTAGGTGTAAGGGCACAACTAGCGGGCCCGGCAGACGTTGTCCCGCCCTGATTATGAAAAAATCCGTGACAAATTATATACTAAAACGTTCCTCATCAATCACTCTATCCATCGGTGAAAACCGCATGACAATCCGTTCGGTAGTTTTTGAGTTTATCGCGAACAGACAGACAGACAGACGCGGTAGGGGACTTTGTTTTATACTATGTAATGATGATTAGCTCATCAAAAGTTCATTTATTCATGTAAGCTTTATTCATCCCTTTATTGTCAACCCTTATGGTTGGATTTTTTAATTTGAAGGACACCACTCCCTCGCATCGGTAATACAAATATAATTATTGAAATCGGTTTCAACTAGACGAAAATATGTAGACACGAAGTAGGTGAAAATCAAATAATCGATATTTAACCCCCTTAGGAGTTGAATATTTTGTTTAAATTTATACGGCATCACCTCTGAGTATAGCCAATTCAAATAAAAAAAGAATCGTTAAAATCAGTTCGCAATTAGCGAAGATATCAATTAACATACATACAACCGAACATAGTAACCTCATCATTTTTCGAAGTCGGTTAAAAAAGCTAGTTATCAACAAAAGTCGGTTTTATTAGAACAAACAAATTGTTTACAATCGTTTGTAATTATTTTAGTGTCCATACAAAGAGAAGGTGATTTCATAACATCACTATCCTATAAATTATCTTTATAAGACGAAGATAAAACAGCTCAGTACCTATTGCTCATGTTTGTCAACTGATTTTCCTTATTTATTTATTGTTAACGAGCTTTAGTTGTATCTATAAAAAAATAGAAAAATAATCTATTACTCAATACAGATTTTATCATTTACAAAAAAAAGTCGAGGACTATAAGGACTGCTGACAATTAAAAACACAAAACAATGAAATAACTGTATTTTTTGTTAAATTTTTCAATGAATTATTTAAATTTCACCGGACTACTAAGGCGAGCGCTTCAAGCACTCTGCTGATTTTATTTGACA
>AP028448.1:13153762-13249006 GCA_036509395.1 Antheraea yamamai | reverse complement strand
AAAAAAAAGGTAGGATCGGTAGGGATAGGGGATGGGAGGGTGGGGGAAGGGGGGAGCAGGTTCGGAAACCTCCTGGCTGCCTACCTACTTAGTGGGTAGGCAAGTCTAGGGGATAGGAGGGCGTAGGGCTTGAGACAGGTAGGGTAGGGTTAGAATCAAGGGATGGGGAGGGAGATGTTTAGGTTAGCGTAGGCCGGAGGGGACGTCGGGGCGGCGAGGCGGAGGAGGAGTAAACCTCGATAAAAAATCATTGGTGGGGCGACGGCGGAGAGGGATACCTCTCCTCGGCCGGCCGAACCCAGGGGGAAGGGGCGGGGGCCCTCAACTCCAATTGCACGGGTTTGGTGGGCTGGGAGGTAGTCTCGCAACCAGACTGCCTCAGCCGGGTGCGGCGTGGGAAAGCTCCGGCGGCCGGGGGGTTGGGGGGCACGCCCGCGCCTCCCCCGCACTCCCACAGTGCGGCGTAGGTTGTCGTGGAGTTTTAGCCGGTTAAAGTCGCCGAATGGCACCACCCCTGCGTGACAGCACAAAGGCTGGTGGTCGGTTCAGTTCAGACTCTCCCCCGGGGGCCTGACAGTCCATGATGGATTTTCTCTCCACGTTAAAAAAAAAAAAAGGTTTAAGCTACCATCAGGCTTTAAATGCAACCTTTTCTTCTGTAACGATACAAGACTACTAATAATAACGAGTTGTATTCGTTAATAAATATTACACTTCCCAATATTGTTTTTTTTTTTAATTCAAACTGTTATTTTCTTTGGAGGCATTAAAAACTACAAAAATTAAAATTAGTTTTCACTTGTATCTTATAGATAGCAATAGTGATCAAAAAACTGATCAATTACTGGCAATACTACGTAGTAACATCTATTTAATTTAAATTGTGTAATGATTATTGATACAAACATTACAAGAAATAGTTTAACAATTTGTCCTCATTTATAGTGTTGTTTTGAAACAATTGAGTTTCTAATATGTCGTGTCTATAGCGTAAAAAATAGATTGGAGTCTAATACTATCCCCATACCTGCGTGACAAAGTGTCGACTATTTCTTGCATGAAAAATTTAAATTGCAGATTAATCGTTCCATACCTACGTTATTCCAATAATATGAGATAGCGTCCGTTAAACATCAAATATGTGTAGACCTTCGCACCCCGCTTGTCCAGTATAACGTGTTGCGTCCAGCCCAATAATTCGTAATGCATGACGATAATATTTTCCCACCCCTGCATTTATTGCGACCATAGACATATATTCATATTGATTTCTTTAAAGTATGGTAAGTAACAAAGGTCCCATTTACACTAGAATATGCTATATTGAGGCACGTGTCAACTTATTACATACTACATACGTATATAATACATTGCATGTTACTAACTTCTTGCGGGCTTTATAGCTTGCGGCAATCCATATTGCACAGAAATATCATCATACTGCAATGATTAAATATTTATTGTCTACTTATTTGATTGAGTCACATCAAGAAAATGGTTCATAATCACGTTTTATTTTATTATTTTTATAATATGACATTTCACATTACTTCATACTTTCATAAGCTTCGATATAATCAAAATATTTTTATCAAGATATCCTTAGGTTAATTACAATTGAAAGTTCATACCAATGTAGGTTTCCTTGATTTTATTTTTGAACAATGCAGTATGGCCATGTATAGTACTAGGTGTCGGGTCTTTGGATTAGAAAATAAACAACAGTAATTAAATCTGTTAGAATCTTCATTTATTCAATCCGCCATAACAACCCATAACCATGACAACGTTACATTTTATTGTATATTTTTAAATTTTAAATACTACCAGGACACTACTTACTAAAGCGTTCCAATACCCTACACTAGGTACCGTATAGTCTGTGTCTAAGACTACCAAGATTTAAAAAAAAAATATTGTATTTTAAATAACGGCACGCTATTATGGCCGTTCTGACAAATTGAAATAGTGACATGTAATATTGATTTATTTTCGAAAGAACACAATCAAACGCCACTTTGTTTTGCATTCGGCATTGACGTTAGTTTGCTGAAGGTGGTAGTTGTGCTGATTCTATACTTTGGCATATATAACTATAGATGGCGTTGTTAAAATATTTGTAAAAGGATTTTCGCTTTGATGTAGAATAAACTGAATTAGCTGAAAAACTTATTAGACATTGAAAACTTTAGTCCTAGATTTGAAGCTCAATCCTCTGAATTTATTTTGGATAGTATATTTTAACTTTTGCCTAAAAATATACATAAATCCATTGAAATTAAGGACATAAGGAGTAATTTAATGCAATACACGTACTAGTATAATAAACAGAAGCTTACAAAATTCACAAAGAATATACCTTTTGACGTTTCTAGCTCCTTTGAAAGTTAATCATATAAAGTTATACTATGCAACCTACTTATTTATTTTTAATTCTGGTATTCTATCTATGCAATTCCAATGTTCACTGCATTTTTTTATTCAATATAATTTTTATTATAAGAATATTAATTATATTCACTCTGTATAATTAATTACAGTTTATTACCTAGATAGTGATATAGGTATATTAAGGAACTTAAGCATAATTTTATGAAGTAAAGAAAGCAATGTTTCTTATAGAATTCCTCTAAACATGAGTAACGGAAACGATTAATATTTTGGTAATATTGCAATTTTACAAACAACACTTTAAGCAAAATGGAATATATGTTTACATCCAGAGAACACAGTAAGAACAAACAAGTAATTCTGGCCAATATATAATCTCTTTAGTAATAGTCTCCCTGCGAATGAATACACATGTGTGCTATACGTTATAATTATTTATAAAGTATATGTAAATAAAACCACAATATAATGACAGAAATTTAATCTCTAAATATATAAAACGATCTGATTGATTATTTACAAAAAAAAAAAAACATTTTAATCATCTACATCAAAAAATTTAAAGTTGATTAACTATTATTGATATCAAATTTTCAAATAACAATATAATTGAAACATTTCTGTTGGTTGTTAAGTAAATGTTTAGAAATATTTTACTTCCCTATGGCACAATGCTGATTTTAAATACAATTTTATCCAAAACAAATAATAAAAATGTGCTTAAATCGACGAAAATTGGCAGTATGTTTCTATTCTTAGTTTAGACTTACACCAAAATCTTAAGTCTATAATTAAATGTAGATAATGTAATTTAGATGAACAAACAGTTTAGCACTTCTGTAAATGTATGTAAATATCAACGTTTCTCAACCTGTTCTCATTTAAATTGTATGTAATTAATATGTATTATGTATTAAAATAATTTTGGCATTGTATTTTGGCTCGTACGGAAAACATTTTCATTATAGGGTTTTAAATTTATTCCAACATTTTAATACAAATAATAGGTAGAAAACAATTAAAAATTTTTGTACTTGAATGAAACAAGCCAAATGTATAGATATTAGAGAGAACATTATAGCAATTGAATAATAGCATAAGCAATTCGAAGGTTAATAACTAAAATATATTTCAACTACAACAATAAAATTGTAGGTGGGAAATAAATGAGATATCCTTAAGATTAAAACAAGCTTGCAAGAGAAAATTCTACATCTAATAGAATTTGGTAAAATAGCGAGTTATTAGCTACATTGATTAAATAAATATCAAGAGAATTGATCGTTGTGATCGGAATATTGGCAGTAGTAAAAACACATACTTATGTAGTTTTATTTCTCGGTGTGTGTGTACCTCGTGAAGCGTTTGATTCACTAACTCTTAGCACCTTACAGAAAGTAGGTTAAGAAACGCTGTCCAATTAAAAAACAATAAATTAATCTATTAAATTATGGGACTGTAAATAACATTAATTACTTAAAACTAACTTATCTACATATAACTAACGAGATTTAGTTTTAAAGAAATTGCATTAATCGATGCCAGTAACAAGTTGTACTTAAAGTGTACGGCGTTTTATAAACGTGTTATTGTTATAAAAGTTAAGAAAAAAAATTATTAAGAGGCAGATAAATTCATAGAAACCAGTATAGTTTATTCGAGTGTGGATTTTATTTTGAGTACAATTTCAAGTAAAATACCACACTTGCAGATAAATCACAAACAATATTTAGATCGACCAAATTTGTCTTGTAAAAGGTCTGTCCCAAACATTTGTATGACATTTTTTCAAAATAAGAAATATATCATGGCTTAATTAAATTTTGGTGACAGTCTGATAGGCTATGAGACATACTTTATGGGAGATAATATTACTTGTTAATTTATTTATGGGAAAATACGTCATCTTTTCAGAAAATGTTTGGGATTAGACTGGTATAAAATATTAATCGATTCCACTGCTATTTAACTCATGCATTTCTAGATTTTTCTAAAGACGTACAGTGTAGTAGACTACGCCTTACGACTTTTGATTGTGATCTCCACGGTAATAAACTATGTACGTTGAAAATTGTGACATTAGGCAGTGATGGTCACGTCATGAACCGATTCCAAATACCTAGCTGTTACTCGCATAAATATTATTAAAACATATTATAATTTATTTTGAAAATCTGTTCAAAATGACAGTTTTATTGACATTTCGGCTTATTATACGCAGTACGAATAAATAATATCTTTATAGATAATTAGGGGAAAATATACGTACAGTTCGAATGTGTTATACTGTCTTACATTAAATTGAGTATATAATTTTGATCATAATTAAAAACTTAATATGTAGCCCCGCTGTGAAACGTTTAAAATAATAATAATAAAAAAACAAACCTAATGATATATGTATAATTAGTAACGATCATAGAGCCAATTTTCATTTTAAAAATATATTTTATAAACTACTTAAATTTAAAATGAGACAGAAATGAAGGTATTTTCGCTTCATTATTTTGTAAACAACATATCGTAGAATAAATTTAAAATTTAAACGAATTCACTCAACATTGTTAAGATTGTTTTTGAAATTAGGTCACAGAACCAGACTTATTTATTATAATACGTTGCAATAACACGATGTATTCTTGGAATAATGTCTACAAAATATATCACTTTATTTATTATCAATTCAAAAGTGTATTACAACATTTTGAGTCGATACACTTTGCTACTAGATTCATGTAATATATATATATATATATATATATATGATATAAAAATCAGATTATCTTTGATTTTCATATAGAACTAAGGACGTATTTGTTTCATTTATTCACAACATACATATATTACAGTTTTAAAGACGAAATGCGTGTTACTTTATTATCTGTCTTCATTTTATATATATTCTACAAATCTAAACATAATAAACCCACATTTATATATATGTAGATTATATAAACGCACACACAAATAACGTAGTTATACGTTCAATCATAACATAATATCTTTATCTAAGTCACATCGTTGCATCACCCAGGATTCCACGCAATTATTGTATGTGGGTAGAGAAACTTAAATTATAACACATTTATGATAAACTCGCACTATTATGTAACCCAACGTCTAAAAATAAACGTAAAAAATGTTCCATTTACATCCACAATATAGAACAACGGCTTTGGTTAAAATGAGAAATACGTCTGGAATCCTTTTACCTATTATATTTGCGACCCTGCATTTATTCGAGTGATTTATCTAAATTCGCATTTTCGGTGTTTTTCTTATTAAAACAAATGAACAATTAAACATTTTCAGTATCAAAAAATCGCTATAAATGTTCCATAAGAAATGTAGGTAAATCACTCTTCGTTATCCCGTTCAATTATTAAACCAGTTTTACGTCATCGAAAGCCGTTAACAAATCGCTCGTGCCTTGCAGCATATCGGTGTCGCTCCAGTAGTCCGAGGTATTTAGCTGTACGTTTGAATCGAGGAGCAGATCTGACGACTGCATCTGGAATCCGGGGCTGGGTTGCATCTTCGTCGTGAGATAGGGATCGCATCCTTGTATTATGTTAACCGGCGAGACAACCCTACTCCCTGGGCTGTACACTTGATGAAACTTACCGACAGGCGAGAGTAATTGCGGTGTCGAATAAGGGCTCATTACGCGGTCCCGCTGAGCAGGGCTCATCGCAGGGCTGTTGTAACTACTAGGACTGGACGGTAGCGAATACACGGGACTCCCTACATTAAGGCTCAACGGTGACATTGGACTGTTCGTCATGTTCGTACGCATTGCTTGCGTACTCATCATGTGTTTATTAGGCCCTGCTTGAATTACGTTTATCGTTGGCATGGGGATGCTATTTACGTTCATGTTGGTTATTTGTGAGCCTAATTTGTGTATATTTCGTATCAGGTGGTAGTTTGCCGGGACGTGTTGATTCTGGTGCGACGGTTGTTGCTTTATATCCTGTAAAACATAAATCGAATATAAGTTACAAAATAATAAATGCTTAAAGTAAACGTTAAAGACCTCATAAAATATATAATATCTCTTCAAATGAAGATATATAATAATATTAAAAAGGTGCACGATTCGGGAATAAAGGATTGTAGTGTAATAAGCTTTTAACTTTGAAATTGTATTTCTCGCAAATACATTCATATATCATATTTTAACTACCTATTTAATTTATACCTAAATATTATAAATGGGAATGCGAGTTTGTTTATTTGTCATGCTTTACTGCCTTAATTATTTAACGATTTAACCGATATAATTCAAAAACAGGCCTAGGAGTAGATTTAATTTCACGAATAATTTTACGAGAGTATAACTCACAATATCTAAAAATACTATCTGATAAAAACCAAAAGCGATCCAATGAGGTTACTGCACTTTGGTATTACTACACGCAAAATTATATGAATACAATATTTACTCAAACTCATGTGAAAGGTTATATAATCCACAAAACTACACGTTATCTCATAAATCTGAATACAGTATAATCTTACTAATCCGGCACTATTATAAACCGGAGGGCGCCGGATTATTGGAATGCTCGGATTACTGGATTATAGTGAAAAATTCATAGGTAATGAATAAAATTAAGCATTTTATAGAGGGAATAAATGCGTGTAATGTATTAAATTAACATGTATATATGTAATTACATAGTATTAAAAATGGCACGAAAATCACCTTTGTGGGTAATTTTTTTATAAAATCCGATTGCTTTGGCTTTCAGAATTTATCCAGATATAAGAGTGTGCCGGATTAGTAGTAGAGATTATACTTTACTGTGATCCTTTCTATTGATACGAGAACCAGTATAATATATTAAAGCAATAACAACGTAACAGGCCAAATTCAACTGTTGTTTGTACAGAATAAATTTAAGATCCATGGTATGTATGATCTTGATGTGCACATAGACGGTGCAATCGACTTTACTGTTTGTATTGATACAATATTAACAAAATCACAATACCTACAACCAAAGTTATGTTGTTACACAACGCTTCAGTACTAAGAACTAGAGTAAATCAATAGAATTTCGGGTCAACCTACTTTAATGCCCCAAACGATATAACACATCAACCGAAAGATTATTTTATATAAAAAAATGTATACGTACAGAAATTATGTTTCGTTGAAAGGTTTGAAGTTATGTCATTATTCATTTAATCAATAATTTGTAGTATTGATTATGAAGTACTTAATGAGTAATAATAAGGGCAATATTTATGTTAAGCTTGCTATAAAACTTGTATATAATTCTACATTACTATGGAAACAAGAAACAAAACAACATTCACGTTTAAAAAAAAGCAAATTTATAAGCGTATTTTGAACAAATAAAGTCTCTTACGGCCTAATTCAACATTTAGTACGTAATAAAACAGGTAGACTGTTAATTTCCAACGGTATGCTTCGGTTATTTTGACGACTAAAGGGTGAAATCAAATTATACATAATAAATAGACTACCCTCGTAATGTAGTTCACTTGAACGCTGTCAGCGAAATTGGTTACTCGAACCTTTCCAGAGATTTAGTTAAGATACCTTCATTATTTATAATTACTAAAAACATGCTTGAGATGACTCTCTGGCAGTCATTTAAGACAATAATTGGATTTTTGTGAATATATCTCCACAAAGTTATCAAACAATAAAGGGAATATTCAGAAAATATTTTAATTCTGAATATTTACTATGAATATATTGAACATTTTAAACAGTATTAATGATAACGTTATTTATACAAACTTTGTGTATAATTAAAGAAATATTTCTGTCTGAATTATTATATGTCTGGCCGATAATACATCAACACTGTTCCGCCGAATAACATGAAAGTTGGGACAATTCATTTCAAATTTATGGACGGTTTTATCCTATCACTAGTTCGTACTCTCGGCTTCGTCCACGTTTGTATAAATTTGATCTATCCTCCGGGGACAGTACCTCTTTCAGACTGAAAGGTATCGCATGTCCTTTTCTGATGTTCTGAGAATGTCAGTTTGCTAGCTTTTTACGTTTTCACGCTTCAACTACTCGACCGATCATAGTGCACTTTTTCATAAGGTTGTCAGTTTTACAAATAAGGTACCTTTCATACCGAAAAACGTACTGTTATCGAGGAATAAGTGAAGTCTACATTAACGCGAGTGTAGGTATAGGAAAGAGCTACTTCTACTATAACTCGCCTCTAAGGTATTCCATTGAAGAAGGCATCACTTTGCGGAAATCCATCATTAAATATTACAGTGGATGTTACTTTGCACTTCCACCTCAAATTGATTGACCACTACTACGTTTCACTCCAACGTAGTAACTACTACGACTCAGTTACATATCAATAATATCAACCTCAGTCAGGTTTAACCAAGGAACGCGGTTTTAATTCTTTTTATTGTTTTAATTAAAATGCTTTTTGTTGCAGTCACACGTAGTAATGGTTAATCAATTTAAGGCGGCAGTGCAAAGTAACATCACTATAATACTTAGCGCTAGGGTATCGTTTATTGTAAAGGTGTATATTGTTACGATGGGGCTGACATGTCAAAAATGATAAAAGGCTTTAAAGACAATATAAAGAGAAAAAAAAAATTAGCATAACAGATTATTTATTTCTAAACAATATTTAAAAGGGTAAAAGCAAGATTGATTATTTTCAGGCGCGTATTTATCAATCAGTGATAAAATCCCGAAGGACGCGATTACATCCGCAAGAATTCGCATCGACGATTCCTTTTCAAATGAGATAATTAAAATCACATGAGAGATGGTCCCATTGATTCAATCAAGAGCAAAGTCGAGCGTAGCAAAGATTATTATCTTCGGAATAACGGAGGAACGGAATTGTCTATCTTACGCTCGGTTCTTTAGTATGATCGAGACCAGATAGGTACTAATTTTCTTAGAACATCCTCTTAGGATTTACGAGCTTGAGGGCGAGAGCTGCTATATATTTTTTTCTGTATTATCTTTTAGGGTCAGACCTTGTATTGTAAATGTCATCGTTCTAACAACCATTTATAAAAAAAACTAGCGGGCCCGGCGGATATTATCCCGCCCTGTTAAATACAAAAATATTGACAAATTATATGCCTAAACCTTCCTTATGAATCACTTTATCTACTGGTGAAAACCGCATAAAAACCGTAGTAGTAGTAGTCGTTTTTGAGTTTATCGCGAACAGACAGGTAGACAGACGTGGCAGAGGACTTTGTTTTATAATATGTAGTGATATCAATATACAAATTACGCTTGCCTATAAATAAACTTATTTTTTTATTTCTTACTCATTTAAATACAAGAATTCAATCAAACCTTCTTTGTTAAGGGTAGTCCGGTGAAGCTGTTATGACCTTGCTAGGTCAATAGCATATTCAGTTCGAAAAAAAAAATTATTTGTTAATTATGTTGTAATTTAATGTTAAAAAAATGGTACCATAACACAATAACTAATCATTTTTGCCTAGTGCACAGAACAGGTATACTTTGATATAAAATGTTATATGGTTCGAAGAATAAGTAAATTTTTTAAAAAGTTTTAATTCTGCTCCAAGACTATGATGTGTATTGATACTTTCAATTCGAAATATTTTCCTTATTATGTTCATTATTTATTTGGTTATATAAATGTATATTTAGCTGTGCGTATTTAGTTTTCTTTACTTGATACATCTATAAATTTAAAAGTATATATAGATATTGTAGTTATTAAACACGAATACCCTTGGACTGTAGTTTATTGCATTTTAACAACTTCTAATTAATCAAATGTAACATATATATATAATCATACTCATAGATCTATTAGGTTTTGTTACAAGTAACAAGAATGGAATTAAATGAGACGGGTCAAGTGAAACTGTAAGTCATTGGCCTTTTAATACTTGTGCGATATCAGCGAAGGCCATAACACCCTGAGGGGTGGCTTAAAATTTGTTCTCTTTTCGTTTATTGCCCTTGAGCCCTCCGCAAACAATCTAAGTTTAGATTCTCTATATTAAACGCCCTGAAATGTTAATTGTCGATATTGAATGATTCGAATTTTAGGTATTGGTATTTCAAAGATTACTGATAGCAAAAATCTACGCTTAAGTTATTTACAGAAATTTACCACCAAACTAATGAAGCTATTGAATCGAAGTTATTAGAGGAATTTACATCAGTGACAATATATAATAAGAATGTAAATCTGACGTGCCTGTACTTTTTAGATTTTTGTGAAAAAAATTGTTGCAGGTGACTAGGACTAAGTAATAAAATTACATTGCAATCATTTTTAGAAATGTCTGTTTGCCTGTTTGTTTGAACACGCATAACTGCTAAGCCACTAGGCTCACGACAAAACCTACCAAGAGAAACATAAAGCATATCCTCGAGTAACATTTAGTCTTTGTTTCATTAAAATAGGTTCACTCTATCAAAAGTTATTGTAACTTTAAAGACGACGCGACTTAAATACGAGAGAAAAATATATAAGTAAATGGACTTAATACATTCAGATGATTTTATTAGTCACTGTTTTTTACATCAGGTACCACGAGGACCGAGTCGCAGGCACTGGTAGTAAGTGAATAAATGCCATGTAATTTAATTACATTGATTTTAAAATTCTGAGAGCTCATTTCGTAGTTTGTTTCCATATAAACAATTGTTATTTGAAGAGTTTATCATGATTAAAATATATATTTCTCACTCAATACAGTTCGTATTAAAGTAATACAAACATGAAGTCACGAATATTGATAACCTCTAAGAAACATATATACATATATAGTTGTGATTAAATACAGTAAAAAAAAAACGATATAGATACTAACTATACTTCCAGAGATTCTTCCTTTGGAATTTTACGGTACTATCTAGGATGGCGATGGAAAATTTCGTAGTCTATATTATCGTAAAAGTTTAGAGCTAGCTAGCGTTTCAGATATTTTGTCTTTATATTTATCGAGAGAGTGGCGTGTAGATCTTATCTTTTTTCCCAAATAAATGCTTAGTTGCATATCGCATCATTCGTATCTCATATGCAGTTATTTATATTGCAGACTTCGAGTGACAGACCGCAATCGTTATTTTAATACATTGTTATCTACATTTTAATTTCACTATAGTATAAATATGTAGCTATAATTGTCTCATACAAGTATCTTTCGAAGGAAATTAGCTACAAAAATAAACAAGTTTTATATATATTTTTAATTCAAATATATCGATTATTATCGATATTAAAACGCAAAATGTCACCGCTTGCCTTTGATATCTTAAAGTTAACATTTATATCGTACCCTAATGATTAATCAAGATAAAATAGTATTCTACACTCTTCCGCGCAATTACTTATGTAACTAGGTAATCTATAGTAATAAAATAAAGTGCCAAGTTTGTGAGTTTGTGACGTTGTAGGGGGTAATATCTGGATCGACTAAACCGATTTTGAAAATTATTTTACTAATAGAAAGCCACGTTATTTGTGAGTGCCATAGGCTATATAACCAAAAAATTATAGACTTTTTGTGGTAGGCGGATTTGCAATGTAAGTCGTAGAAAAAACGGTCGAACGAAAACGTTTTTTTACGAACGCTGCATTAACGATGAGAGATATATGATTGAGTAGGGAGACTAGGGAAAAGTTGTAGTGCTTGATAATACCTACAAAAAAGTCAACGACAGCATATGTCTAACTTCAAGGTTTTTTTATTATCATAGCGGGACAACGTCCTCCGTGCCCGCTAGTAGAAAATAAACACACAAATATATTATGAGAATTTGTCAATTATTGATTTTTCCTAGTATAATAAATTAAATATCAACGTATCAAAGCTTATACACCAGGAAATAAGGAATAGGATATAGGGAGAATAAAAATAATCGTGCACCTTTTTACCAACTATTTTTTTGTCCTTCAATTTTATTACAAGTCTTCATAGACTCCCAAAACATTTATTGCCCCTCACAAAAATAAATAATTATGTAACAAACAACACTACTCATTCCATGTCACATACGCACTCTATCAGTTATTATAATAACAACGACGATAACTAAAACATATCTATATAAATTTACGTCTTTTAAAACATCTCTAACAACCACATTACGATTGCCAAGCACAAACTAAAGTACACCTACGTGTAGAGTATCATAGAAATGCTAAGAAATTGTTCTTTCGAGTGACGTCAAACATTACGAATATAAACCGATTCGTTACAATGTAAAGGTATCAAAACACTCGAATATAATAAAAGAAAATATAAACCCGTTTACAATACTTAAACTCTGATCTATGTTGTAAACTCTTATCTATGTTGTATTCTTTATAGTATATGGCAGTGAATAAAGTTAATACAAAGTATTGAATTTACCCGAGTTTGAATGTTGCCTCGAAATTCACAATACACTAAACACTGCATTATATATTCGATACACTCGACAAGAAAAACGACTCTCGACTCGATGTAAAAAAATTATATTAGACATAGTTAAAGTTAACTAAGCGTAGACTTACAATAGTAAATAGCGATTATAGAGATAACCTTTGAGAACAAGGTGTAAGCTATGAAATATTGACTCGGTTCCAACTACGAACAAAGTCTCTGTGCAAAGAGCATGGACTCGAACAAAACAGAGACGTTCGTTAACTACATAAACTAGGAACAAATTAACAACTCATCACATAACCAATACGATATGCTCACGTTTTTAACTTAAACTCTAAAATGAACGTTCGACTTCTTCGAAACTTAACACGACTATAATAAAAAGACGAGTTTACCCGTCGACCACCTAAAACTAATTCTGGTTGACCCCTCGGGCGGACCAGGAGATTGCGAGTCTCTGGAAGATTAACTACACTAACCGGTCTTAGCCCCCGAGTCTATATGACTGTACGCTTGACGTTTAAATTGCCTTTACAGACTTTAATCTGGATCGTAGTAACATTTATTGCCACTCAGAGCTCTCTGATTAAAGTAACCCGATGCCTGTATCAATCAGACATTAACGTGTACAGGATAAATATCACAAGTATCATGACGGCACTGTATTTCATCTAATTCGTATAAATTGCGACCAGAATAAAGTTCTGTACAGCGCAAATATAGCTAGAAATGATAATCATCTGAACACTGGACGTGCTTTATCACAGTTTAGTTCTTTCGGCGAGAGTAACGTCTCAGGCCTTCGCTTTTTGACGCGGCCGACATTGTACCATACAAATATAACCCGCGTCCACGTCACAGCCGCTCACCAGAAGGTTCATGAGGACGCTTGAGGATGGTCTACTGTTGGGTGGCGTTAGCGCTGGAGATGGACTACGCTTGGCACGTTTAGCGCATGGCTCTTGTTCCTCCTTTAATACTCTCTTCATACCCGTATCCCATGCTGAGACACTTCTGTTCGATATAAGACCTGAAACACAATTATAATGTAACAAATTGCACAATGAGCAACTATTTAAAATAATGTATAAGTGTATTATACCTTGATTCGTGTATATATTTGATACGAGATCCTGTGGAGGTGGTCCCGTCGTCGATGTCGTGAGTAGATGCTGTAATGCCGGTGCGGGCGATATGGTATGTGCTTCTGAGGGTTGAGGTCGCGCAAGGCTGACGCTGTCCGGCAGCGCACCCCACATGACGGCCGGCTCCAACACTGGGAGCTCATCGCTCGTCGGTATGAAAGGCGAGTTTCCATCATCGATGTCATTATCAGACTTTGTGTTATCAAACGCATCTAACGACAACTCTGTTAATAATGACGACTGTTCGCATGACGAATCATTTTCCTGTAACAAGCAATCTCTATAATAACACGGGTACGTTACTTATTATTATATCGTTCTATATGATATAATGGTAAAGTATTATTACCTGAGGTTCGGGTGATGAGAGTAGCAACGAATCAGGTGTAAGTGCGTCTACCGGTGACGTATTTGCTAAATCATCACCCAAAAGACTGCAGTAATTATCGCTCAGAATAAATTCATCAAACATATCAAAAGGACTGTTCTCCAGAGGAATACAAGCGTCACCGGCCGTCGGTGCCAAGTGTGTCAGATCTTCCGGCTCGTCTTTAAGCACTGAAAACAATAACATCATTACGGTGGAGGATATCGTGTTGAAAGTTCAAAAAGTATAAGCAACGTCACAGATACCTAAGCTGTGGTTCGAGTGCCACTCACTTGTAAGTCCCTCGTCTTGGGAAAACATGAGAAAGCCTTTGTTCATCTCTTTCTTTCTCGGTGCGAATATGAACTCCGTCACCGGTATTGGTCGCTCGTCCTCTGGGGGTACGATAGCGACTATGGCACCGTTCGGTGGTGGTTCGACTGGTTTAGAGATAAGTGTAGGAACAGATACGTCCACTGCAACCTTCGGTTTCAAATCAGCGTGCTGCACTTGATGTGCGGCAAACACCTCATCTTTGCACTCGATACCGCTGTGAACATAAAACTATCAGTAACACAAGTGTCACGGAAAGTCCTACATAAGACGTACTGCTTATTAGAAGTCATGGTCTACCGCCTTTAAATACACTTACTGAGTATACACAACGTGTGAGAAATATCAATTTGCATGGTTATTAGCCATGAGAGACTTAAACATTTCAGTGCTAATCGGTTTTACTATACAAGCAAAGATATAGGAAGTGTGAATACAAATATATGTATATACAGAACACGTTGACGCGGTCTTGTTATACAATAACGACAAGGTAGTCGGAGTAATCAGTCAACATTGTTCAAGGTTGGCACACATATCAGAAATGCTTCGGAGACATGCTTGCATGAGTAGACGGTTAGCTAATTCGTTCAAACAATGTTCGGTAAATCACCTCATACAAACAGGAAGCCGTATCTTCAATTTATTCGTCATATTTAAATAAAAAAACAAGTGATACAGAATCCTATATGAGATCAACGGATCCTAAGTTAACAAATTATATAAATTACATATATCCATAGCCATAACTATGTTCAACGGATTCCTAAGTTAGGGTTAACTTGTTAGATCTTTTACATGATTAAAACATAATGTGTTATTAAAAAAAGTTAAATATATTAAATCTTGGTTAAAAAAGTTCCTAAAAACCGCCCCGAGGAAGTTGTGTTATCCTTTTTCAAAACAAACTAAGAAAAAGAGAAAAAAGAAAAGAGGGGAAGGGATTAAATAATTTAAGGGTACTTTTTTATGTTTTAAGCCTTTAACAAACCCATTAAATACTTATGAATCTACTAAAATACCTGAATCTTTTATTATTAAATTATGTATATATTCATTTTACTCAAAAAGAAACATAAAATTATTTTCGAAAAATAAATAAACCAATAATTAAACAAGCGAAAGCGATTAATTCTATTTAAACTCTTCAACGTACGTAACTCTAGTACGTTAATATTCTGAATTCTCAACGAGGAATTTTAATGAACTAGGCTAATCTAGTCTTGATAAAAAGTAAAATGTAACCTATAATACGCGTGCATGTTTAGTGTTTGATCTAGTAACAATGACATATTACAAAACAATCTGACGTTTGTTTTTACGATAAAAAAAAGATTATTCCATCGAAAATTGGTCAGATTTGTGCGTTTTGTAGACTAATTATTAATGAACGTATTTGTTATCTGATAACTTAAGGCACAATGTTTTATGGACACTTGCGTCAATAGAAATTATCATTGATATTGATAATTTTTTTAATTGCATAACATTAACAGGAAACGTGTTCTCAATAATTGTTATTTACCTGTACGTTAAATCATAAACATATACTGATGTGATTTTATAATCTGTGAATATAAAAATATGCAATATGTTTATACATATTATTAAAAAGTTATTAAACACTGAAATGATGCGATTTCAATTAAACATCATTATCAGTATCGCAGCTTATCAAAATCACTCAGCAGTGATTCATTATTACAACGTGATATCGAACGTCAAGAATTCGCTATTCATTCGACGCCAGACATACATATACGTGTGTGCTCAACTTGGCCGGTGTTGCATTTACGTCGGTTTACGTTGAAAGTGAATTTTATAGGGATAGAGATTTATCGTTTCGATGGGCTAGAGGGAGATGCACCGATGGTAGTAACTACGGCCTTGAAACTAAATCCCGCCCGGTCTCGCATTCCTCACCCCCTTTGGATGAGTCGCTCTTGCTTTCACCAGTAGGACCATTCACCAAAAACGGTTGCGCGCGCACCATAAACACGCAGTTCCATATTGATTACGGTCCAGACATTCCGATCTGTCGTCGTATAGTATCGTCTTACCTAAATAGGCCTACGATATTTTTAAAATTTTCAAATAAATAATAAAAGTTTAATTCCTTGTTGTGTGCAACTTATCATTACATATTATAAAACAAAGTCCTGTGCCATGTCTGCCTGTCTGTTCGCGATAAGCTCCAAAACTAATAAACGGACTGTCATGCGGTTTTCAACAGTAGATAAAGCGGTTCTGGAGGAAGGTTTAGGTACATAATTTTTATTATCAAGGCGGGATAACGTCCGCCGGGCCCGCTTGTTTTAACTAATTTAGCCCATGCCTATGATCATACAGTGATTTTTATCGAACCGTGAGAAATTTGCCGACACTATTAATATTTTTGACTGCTCAATTTATATTTTACTAGCGGGCCCGGCAGACGTTGTCCCGCTCTGATTATAAAAAAATCCTTGACAAATTATATACTAAAACGTTCCTCATGAATCACTCTATCCATTGGTGAAAACCGCATGAAAATCCGTTCGGTTGTTTTTGAGTTGATCGCGAACAGACAGACAGACGCGGTAGGGGACTTTGTTTTATACTATGTAATGATGACTAATACTATTCATAAATTTCTGCGAAGTAAATAATTAAAAGGTAAATTACGTAAGTTTGTCGATCAACAGTCGATAACCTAAGTTCAACTATATTCAAGCTGCATTATTCCGTATTGCATTTAAGGATAACTACTAAATCGTTATAAGGCGAAAGTAAGAACGTATTGATTCAGTCTACGCTATGAGATCCGTAATCGATGTTACATAATAACAAAAAGGTTTGGATACTAAATATACAGAGCAGCTGTTCGGCGGCGACCTTGGCCGTGATAACGTTCAACGGGCAACGAAATCCAACAATTACAAGTGCCAGGGTCGAACGACGTCACAACACACTTAATCTAATAATAATGATCCTATTATAAATTCAAATCGAGATTCAGATATACCAAAATAAAAACTAAGTACAACTTAAAACTAACGATGACAAAAAGATTCAAAACAAAATCTTTGATCTTTAAATATGAGAATAAAGCAACAAAAAAAAAATAATGAAAAAAGGTTATTTAATTATTGATTTAATCGATTCAACGTGTAAAGCGCACGTAATTGATAGTGCTGTCGGAAAGTCTCATGAGAATATCGACTAGACATAGGCGACGCAGTATAATATCGTTATCGATAAATATTTTGGAAATTTTTTCAAGCATGATTAGATAAGATAACTTTATAATAATGTTATACAAACAAATAACATATTGCTGATTGAAAATCTTGTATATAACGATTTACTGACGTACGGTATTGACGTAACAGACGCGGTCTTCTTATTCCAAATTTCAAGGTACTATGAAACTGCGAACCGAGTGCGTCATGAAATACATAAAATTTCCATAGCACCACATATAAAAGTATTCAGTCAAACCAAGTTATTCTTCCATCAGATTTAACTGACATCCAACAATTATTAGACACGGACGTATCGATATTGGCGCAAGGGTATTTAAAAGTGTGATATAGGATATAAGAAAAATCAACTCTTATAAAATAGTCAATAACGAAATCATCTACCGATGGAGTAGTAAAGAAAACCGGCGCGGGAGTCAAGGCCGCCGGTGGCGCGGTTATGTAACCGGAGTCTGAGTTGCCGCTGGAGGGGGGAACCGCTAATTTTAGCGGGTCTCACACAAACAACACACTGACACATCGCATTATACTCAAACGCATTGACTACACGGCGCTTTACGAATGAAAAATTAATTAAATAAAAAACCAACCAAAAAGAATCAACACGTATTTTACAATACCTATGTATTATTTGTAAATGAATAAACATGCCATTATAATTCTGTGAAATACTATCGGTGGATCGGAACGGATCACGAGAACTGAAGGAAAACAGAATAATAATTACACGAAACGTTCCTGTATGTTTAGTATTAAAATTAAAATGTAGATGATCAATCATAAAAAAAACTGGTTTTCCATTTGACTAAATTAAATAAAGATTCGATAGTATAAAATAGTTTCTATCTTCATGCAAAAAGAACATGCACTTGCACGAGAGAACACAGTCACTATGCACTATTATTCACAATATTTACAGCACTGCGATATTTCACGAAACCCTTACCATGATGGCAGGCAGACTTGATGTTGTTAAACAAGTTTGTGCGGCAGTGTGTCGGCCGGTTTGTTTCTATATTACAGTCACAACAGCTGATCGGGTAACGCTGTCTCGGTGTAGGGGGGTAGGGTGCGCCCCGCGTGGGGTTGTACGCTTGCGACGAAGTCTGTAGCGCGAATGATATGAAACGGCGGGCAGCGGCGGCGCACTCGTGACGCCGGCCTATCTAAACACACGCTATACGGGGCGACATAATTGGCCGGTAAATTTTTGAGGATAGCCGTTTGTTCATCCGAAAGCCACGCGACAAGATAAGCGAGCTCACGATCCGCGCTGGTATAATCACACGATCGAGTTTGTGACATATCATTATGTTACAGTGTGATACCGACACGTGGGGTTTACGGATAAAAAACTTTACAACCCATTAATGAAGTCATTAAAGCACCCGTAGTAAAAAAAAAGATAACTTTAAATCGATCTGTCTGACGTGAATACTGCGTACAGGAAAATCAACATTTTGTTCATAAAATAGTATGTATAGGTATAGTTGTGTGCAAACTCATACTGCACACGAATAAGTTAAGCTGATTTATTTCGGTTTCAGTAATTCCTGAAGAGGTAAACGAACTCACGTCATAAATAGCATGCGTGTGTGGTGGTGCTGCTGCAGTACAGGATATATTACTAAATATTAATTTATTGTAATATTTAACATATCGTTTTACTTTGAGATTGAGGTTAATTGAGATATATCGGTAAATTACACATGTTAGGATGACGTAATATTCATAATAACATGAAGGTTTTCATGAAATTTTTATCTTAACCAGGAATAAGTTATTGCTTTATTTTCAGTTAGCTTTTGTTAGTAGCTTAGTTTGCTTTACTGTAGATTTAGGCTATCCTACGACAACACGACTTTTTTTTGGATGAAAAGTACCCTTTGCCCTTCACTATACTCCTGACAATGTGTATGCAATTTTTTATGGTGATCGTTAGAATAATTATGGAGTGAAAGCGTAACAAAGAATCAAACCCACATTCGCATTTATAATATGTCTTATTATAAATTAACGAACAACCTACAATATTCGTAACGTAATCAAAAGAAGGCGCACGACTGTAATAAGTTCTAAGAAAAACCAATGTAACAAAAAAACATAAAACCAGTTTTAAATTTGACCAGATCAACAATGTTTTCAATGTCCAATTGGTACACGTACAAAAAGTACATAGCACTGCATGTTAAAGGCTGGTTTCATTTCTAAAGTCTGAATAGTACTAGTATTGTGATGCTATTGCGGTTTATCAATACATAATTCCTATAGAGAAACGGGTGGTCGGGTCATACGATACGGTCTGGCGACGAATCAGTGTTGTTCTACAATTTAGCCGCGTAACTCGATACGCGGCTCTAATGGACCCTGTTGTTGTCAGATACTAGGCTACCTTATAGATGGATTTCATGTGCCTCTCGTTCCACAGAGTCGGTGTAAAATGAAATACTAAAGACGGTGAAACGATTTTACGCAATGGTATGTCCATAAAATGACCGACAGAGCGTGTAGTCGAAAGAAAATTCGAGTTTTGGATTGTTGCTTATTACACAACTAGCGGGCCCGGTGGACGTTATCACGTCCTGACAGTGAAAGCAACCTTCCTCGTGAATCATTTTACCTACTGGTGAAAACCGGTATGAAAATGCGTTCAATCGATTTTGAGTTTATAGCGAACAGACAGACAGTCAGAGGACTTTGTGTTATAATATGTAATGATAAAATAATTTGAAAATTGAAGATTAACACTAAAATTTACCTTAGTGAATTTAATCGTCGTCACACAAATTTTAGACAATTTCACATTTATTCCACTTTAAGATACTTCACAACTTCTTCGTGTTTTTGTTTTTCAAGTTCAAAATTCAAAGAAGATGTCTACAGTAAGGAACTCGACACGAATATGATGTAAAACTTCCAAAATATGCAGTGTCATGCGCAAACTTACAGTCACACGAAATTATGATGTAATTTGAAAAAATATTATTTACAGGTTCTTCAGCAATACATTTTATTTTTATATTTTTATTATAGTTAAAATAGTACTTTCGCCGTACACATTATTATAAATACATGATTTTTTATGATACGTTCCACAATATCCGGTTATTTCCTAACAGTTACTAATACCATGATCTAACGAATCTGTTTACTACGAATTGCCTAGAATTAGTCATATAATACGACTTCTTGAAAGAACTTATTCGCTAGCTGGGTACGTACGTGACCAGACAAACGTTTTCAACGCTTTACGATATTGATTTATCGAATTCTAACTCTACTCACAGACCGACAACCAAAGAGAATTTGTTAAAAAAGCAGGTGTCGTTTTTAAATAAACAGGGTCATTTTTTAAATATAAAGCACTTCACTTATAAAACTGTTCGATTATTAATACCTTGCTAAAATATTGAATATTATACAGCAAGAAGTTTCATTAAAGATGCTGAATCAGGCCATCGAAATACAACAGGAGCGTTAATTAGTAAGGGGCCGCAAAATATAGCATGCAGTTCGCAAACTGCAAACCATTGTGCAATTAGGGCCAAAGATGGTTGGCGGCCGTTGACTCGTTGCCCCACCCCCCATTTCGAGCTCGTTGTTTCTGGTTACGTGACTCCACAGCCGTTTCACGTACCAGCACCGTTATGCATCATCTGCGTCATTTGTCGAATTTTGTAATTATATCAGGTGCGCCACCATTACTGTCAAAATTGATTCAATGTGATTCATCTAGATAGATGTAGACTTTTAGGCTTTATATTAATCAAACTGTTTGCTATAATCTTTAGGTACATATTAAAAAAAAAGTCCTCCGCCGCGGCTGTCTGTCTGTCTGTTGGCGATTAACTCAAAAACTATTGAGCGGATTTTCATGCGGTTTATTTATTAATAGATAGATTGAGTGATTCACGAAGATTTAGGTATATAATTTGTCAAGATTTTTTGTAAATTGATTGAAATATAATGATAATTGGAAGTGTCGGAAAAATCGCTGCCTAATTCCCTTTGAGACATAACAAAACAATACGACGTAACGGAAGTCGCGGGAATAAGCTAGTTATTCTATAAATTCTTTTATTTTACAGTCTACGTAATGACCACACCAACTTTTGGTAATCACAGCCAACTTAAAACATAAATATTGTTACGAGTTATTCACCCATAGATTAGAAATCCAAGTAAACGATCGAAACACCTCGTGTGCGGATGATGAATGTTGCCAGCTGTATCTTTTACTGCTTTAAAAATAAGTGTAACATTGGCGATTCTATAATCAAAATTTACACTATGCACAATTCTCATTTGCATTAGCGCCTGGAGTTGTTAGCTCTAAAGAATACGCAACTATTCCTTACAAAAAATAACATCAAATATAGTATTATAATATCGTCAAGTCCAGTTTTGTATATCACGAAACTTGAACCACTTTCAAAACAGCTCTGGCATGTTTAAAATCGATGGACAATGAAACATGTCGTTGACCTCATTGTCAATCAATATAAATTGGTTGAATAACTTGTCTACGAATGTTACGTTATTTATAATTCCATTACAAACCGTATCACAAATCTACGATCGGTTGAATATGTGACACGCATTAAATTTGAACGTACCGCATTAAGTTTAGAAAGTATTAAAGATAAAACATAACGCTAATTTCATGTTACAAGGTTTTTTTACGTTGCTATATAAGATAGTTTATTCATTATGCAAGATTCTAAACCGGATACACAAACTAGTAACTCAAAACAAAAAAAGGTTAATTATATGATTCATACATCTGTAACTAGATTACCTATATCTATTAGATATGCTAATGAAGTAAAATTCCAATACGTTTAATAGAATATAATTTCGTTAACAGTTCACTATCCGATAACCGTCGAGTCTAGATTTATCCTAATATATAATATTATAGTTTATAAATTGGTGCGTTTATATTCTACCCGCATATAAAGATAGGAGTTAATAGGATGGATTCTATCTCATCATAAAATATTTGAAGTTGTGAAATTAAAATAACATATGTGTCTGTGAGGGGAAGGAATTGTGTGTTGCTTACCTTACCTTAGTTAAGATTTTTTGTGAGAGACTAGAATGAGTGCATTGTTTTATTATTTAGTATTGGGTTAATATCTATATATATTGTTTTTGTTTTATGTTTAGTCATTTCATTTATGTAGTATGGGTATAGCTGTAACATTATTGTCAATAAATAAATCATACATTGTGATAAATATTCTTAATTCTTAACCGTGGCATCAATATTAGAAACACTCTCGACCATATTTGTAGGAAATTAATAATTCATTCGAACATTTAAGTTTAAGAACTTAATCAGACCTACTCGATACATTTTTAAAAGCATATCTACAAGACCTATTTTACTTTAAAACAAATTTAAACAATTCAGAAAAAGTATCTATGTATTATAAATTTATATTAACCTAAGAGTACAAGCTGATATAATATTTATTAACCAACATAAGACGTTGACAATGAATGAGAACATTTGAGCCAATCAGTATTCATTGTTCAAATGGAAAGAAATTGATCCTCATCTACGAACCTCCTCGATAAAAATGGTATTCATTCCATATTTAATAGACACTCGTTTATAATAATTTATCATTTTATAGAATACAAATACAGCAGTTTGTTATATACACAAACAAAAATCCTACCTTCTAAAAGTAAATAATAATTACGCAAGATATGTGTAATATAATGTTGAAATAAAACGTCAAGTTACAATGTCATATATTATGTACCTGGAGGGTTCGAGTCGTTTTATCGTCGTTTCGTATCATTTGCATCGACCAAGACACGATTAAAGTTCTAATTATAGAAAAAAACAAGGCGTGTCCCTTCATATGTAACAGATACAGTTCATACTGTTGTTCTCGCATTGACCCACATGTGGCGTGAAAATAAATTGCGGTGAGCTATGTTACTCACGAACGAGATATTATTGGTCCCAGGTGTTGCAGAAAAGGTCTCCTAAGATATTTATAATTTGTTTATAAAATACTTTTGTATAATTATATTTCTATTACAGTGCCTTAAGAGAAATAACCATGTTCTATCACATAAGTAGATTTCTTGTAACAGATTTCAAATTACTGCGCTATGTAATAATATACTTCACTCGCCGAATCGGTTAACTCCATCTTCTGAGTTTTATTAAATTTTGATATTAAAAAACTGTGCGTTTATCAGTGTGCACACGCGAATGAAGTTAAACTTCTTAGGTCTATATGTATTAAATTATATATGTATATGAGAATGCTCATAAACTATATACAATACGTAGTCCCGTAGTATAAATATTTAAACTTACATTTACTCATTTTGATATACTAGTAGACCCAGACAGACATTTGTACATACTTACTTACACATACATACCACCTAACGCGTAACGAATAATATTCCCTACCGTGCAATAATAAGTGTCACTTCAAAAACTTTATTGACTCATAACTGTATATGTTGAAAACAAATTTCTGTAATAATAGGTGTTAACACTACTAAACGACAAACAAAACTTATTCAGTGATGAAATAATGGTTCAGCGGTAGTGTGTTCGGACACCGTGTAACGCGGACGTAGATTCGAAACTTTATGAGGTGGTGATAAAAGGCTGAACCCTCGGTGAAGGAAAACATCGTGCTGACACCGTAGTATGGTGATAAGCGTCTTTCTAATGGCTGCCCGGCTAGCAAACACACGCAAATGGAAAATTCACCACTAAGCATTGCAGATGCCACTGAGAGTCGATTCGCTCTAGGCTTAACGTGTTAGATCACGTTGTCACATAATGTTATGTGAGATTGTGCTCAAATGCTAAACCTATAAGCATTTTGAATATTAACATACAATTTTAAATTAAAGATACATCGGCAATGATACAGTTTACGTGGTTAATTTGAATTTATAATGCAATACGAATTTTAATAAACGGTGTATATTATTTTCTCAACTTATTGTTTTATGGAATTAATGGAATTGGTAAGTGGTCCATTCGAATATTACACTTTAAATCAGTTAATAAATTAATTCTGAATTACTTCGTTTGAACAAAAATGCTTTATAATAAATAAATTGTACACAAAAATATAACAACATATACTATATTAGATTTATTTATAAACATCAAGACAGATTAATAGATTATGGAAGTAATTATTCATAATAGACTTTTCAATGTATCTGATATAATTAGATCATGATTCAGTTATAATCCATTCACTTTGAATCAAAGCCGCAGTGACAAACGACAAACGTCGAATACAATTTATAATTACGAACATTAATCGTTATTAAAACGATTATAGTGAGTAATAAATTAAAAAAAAAAAACAAAGAGAGTTACGCTTTCCCCACTCATCATCTTATTACCCTTATCCCATTTAAGTAGGGTCGGCACAATATGTTTTCCTTTTCCACGCTCGCCTATCAGATGTCATCTCAGTATTCACACCTTTTACACACTTTTCACACAATCCATCCATACCTTTTTCGGTCTTCCTCTACTCTTATATCCATCGCCCGTCATACTCAAAGCTTTTCAAGTTACATAGTCTTCATCTCTCATGCTAACCTATTACTTCTTAACTTCTCTGTCACTGGTGCTATTTTTTCAAACTCCCTCTGATATATTCATACGCGTTCACCACTAAATTATTTAAATTCTTTATAAAGGTCAATGGAATCCCATGAAAAAAATTGCTTTAAATTTTATCGTTTTAAACCGAAACTTTTTTAATCACTTAAAAGCATTATAAAATAAATGCAAGTCGTGTATGTGGAGCAGTTTGACCGGTGGAATATCAGTCTGATGTCTGCATGTTGGAACCCCGGCATGTGGCATCGAATCTTTCGGAATTCGCGTACATTTACTAATTTAAATTGGTAACACTATCGGTTGACGATGA
The DNA here is from genome assembly GCA_036509395.1 of Antheraea yamamai. Classification (NCBI taxonomy): domain Eukaryota; kingdom Metazoa; phylum Arthropoda; class Insecta; order Lepidoptera; family Saturniidae; genus Antheraea; species Antheraea yamamai. Next base: position 13,223,184 of record AP028448.1, on the reverse strand, counting down.
AGGGGAACATCGTGAGGAAGCCGAAACTGATAAATATTCTTGTAGTACCATAGTATGTGGGAAAATATAGAACAGTGGTTTTCTCAGAGTTTTGAAATTGCCAATACGTTGTGGGCTGGCGTGGTGATTATGCCTTCCTTCGAGAAGAGGCCTACGGCTCTGCAGTAGCAGTTACGATGGTGAAAAACAATTCATGGAAAATTCAAAATAACAGATATTTAATGCATTGTAAGTAGATGTCTTGATTATATGAAATTAGCTCTTATCCTAGATTATTTTTTTATTTTATAATGTTGTACTGTAGACCAAATTATTCGTATACTGGCTGTAAAGTGAGTCTTATATATCAGTGGTCGTGAGCACGTGCGACCTTAATTTTTTTATTTGTCATGTTAAGTGCGAAAAATTTTAATACAATTTAGATATGTTTTTGACGTGTGCTTATCATAAGACATCGTTGACCTAACAATGTACACAGAAACTTAAATGAATATAGCGTAGGTTAGTAGTATAAAATAAACAATAAGGGAACACGAAATATTAAAACTAAATAACAACAAATTCATACTAGATAACTTTAAGCTCATCTGATGACTTAGTTCTGCTGCAGCGTCCATATCTCTTATGCCCACGGTTTACATGAGATAAGATAAAAACTCCGTATATATAGGTGGTTATGATAATTGTTTAAATTAGTAGGAATATTTGATGAAGGTCTACTAAAATTTTATATTTAGAACGGTAATGTTATGATATATGGGTAAAAAGTATTTAGAGATTATATTTTTATATTTAAAGTGACTAAGTAATAATAAATACCACTATTCAAAAAACAATATATTATGATATGTTCTAGAATTAACGCAATTTAGTTCGCGTTAACTACAACCTAAAATCGATCTTATGGCATTTAAGGATAATATAACATTTTATGGCAGAAAGAAAAATTAAAATCGGATCATTAGTTCCATATTGTGTTACCTCCTTCTTTTATCTATACATATAGATAAAAATGAACTGCCGTATGTTTGTAAGCGAATGAATTACTTCAAAATGGTTGCACTTATTTGGCCATTCTTTGTTATTGTGCTTGTAATTGTCAGGACAAGGTTTGTATGAGACAAAATGTTTGAAAAATTGCACGGGAAAAGAGAAAAATTTTGGAAAAAAAATCTCTATGTTAAAAACTGAGACAGAAAACACTAAAAAGACCTTCAAAAATATTACCGGAGTTGATTAAACGTCAGATTGGTGGCCGTACCGTAAAGGGAAGATTTAGCTGAATTTTCTCCGCCGTGTGAAGCCGGGGCTGGAAGCTAGTACTTTATAATTACTTATGTTTAACCACATTCCCACCAGGTCTTATGTGGCAATATGGCTTAAGATTGTAATGTCACGCTAAGCGTAGAGAAGGCCTATAAATATATTCGTAATATTTACATCTTTATAATAAAATTATATTAGAGTTTATAGTTTGTTATCATAAATGTATTAGAGACGATAAACAAATAGTAATAAATAAAAAAAATATATATCTTTTAAATCTTTAATAAAATTTCCACAAACTTTGCTGATCAAAACGAGTGAACACATCGAATCAGTGATCGCAACCACCAAAGTGATACTTATTCACGCGTAATGTTATGCAAAGCTTGTTTACAAGATTCATATAGGTACGAGTTTTGCTAAAGCGAAGTCAGCATAGCAAAATTACACTCATAAAATACCTACACTGTAGTATGACTTGCATGTTTTTCACAAATAATATATGAATACTAAGTTGGCCTGCGCAGAAAATATTTTTCAGTACAGCTATAAGACATGATCATATCTATTCTAACACTCCGCTATGTAGAGTCGTTTACTGCAGCAAGTTAATTAATAAGGGTCGAAAAATAAATGCTTCCTCAGCTCGAAGGGTGTTCTTGAATTACATGAGGTATTTTCATTTTTACTTAGACCGCTCCTCTCACTCTTTGTGAAATTGAATAAGATGTAGTAGAACTTCTCCGGTGTTATTACAAAAAAGTTAAATACGTATTGAACGCTGGCTTTAAAAAGGTCTCATATTAAATGCACCGCGGTCTCTGAGTGTTCGCCATCTTGCTCTTTTGTCTCGCTTTGGTTACGTTACGTTAGACTTGTGAAAAAGGATAACGCGAACTTGCCTCGGGCGAGCGCGGTGCATTTATTACGAAACTTTCTTAAACCAAGTATTTAATACGTATTTAACTTTTTTGTAATAACACGGCTGAAGACTACGCGATTTATTCCACAATTTTAAATAATTAAATTCAGTCAATTTATGCCTATATTTTGTTTCATACCGCAAAAGATTACGATCTCACGTGATTCATGGACGCACCCCTAATTTTCATTGCTTTTTTTATATCATAGGAGGCAAACGAACAGTTGGGTCACCTGATATTACGTGATCACCACCGTCCATAGACACTTGCAACACCAGGGGAGTCGTAAGTGCGTTGCCGGCTTGTGTTTGGGGGGAAGGGAGGGAAGGAGGGAAGGAGGAAGGGAGGGGAGGTGAGCCTCCGACGCTCTCAGTGTACGAACGAAATGCAACAATGCAAGCACTGTTACTTTATGTCGGTGTTTCTGTGAGAGGGTGGTAGTACCCCGGGCGAGCCGACCCATTCATGTTGAAAAAAGTAATAGCTTCAGCGTGGCTCTCTACCACCTACAAAATTGCATTCGTATCATAATGTTAATACTCAACTATCATCCATATTGTAAATAATTGTTGTATAATAGTATAACATACAATAACAATCTTTTATAACATACAGAGTAATGAAAATATGACCATTTCTGTAATGATATTACATATCAAATGCAAAAAGGACGTATCCATAACAGTTACATTATATGCCAAAAGAGCGTATTTTTTTAAAGTTTAGAGAATGTCTACAATGCGACTGAGAAATTCACCTTTTTGGATTTGAAATGTGATATATCTATGGCAGCGGTTACTGAAGGTCGAACGATTGTTTTTATTAATCCTATTTGTCTCCAACGAAGACTATTTTAAGATGCACAAAAACGATTAAAAAAGTCCTCAACCACGGAGTGTAAATAAGGAATATTTCAACGAATTGAACTCAAATAAAGTCTAGAGAGTACAGATCCTAGAGCCTTGACCTTAGACTACTTATTATAACTGCCTAAAGCGGAGCAAGACCCATAAAAGCAATAGGATTCGAGAGACACTTACAACAGAAAGGAAAAGGAATTTCGTTTCTGATTTCACTGACAGAACAAGACCACTAAAAATGTGATTGAATTCCAAACCAGATTTATAACGATTTCACGCAAACTCTTTTTTATATATGTATATATTTAAGGAAAGTTTATTGGAGATGGTTTATTGTATAATTCGTCAAACGCTTGTGAAGGTTGCGATTTAATCGTTCAAATTACGGTACTCTCTTAATGGCTACTCGTAAAATCTTGACGAAATGCGTTATAGCGAAAAATGACATAGAATCATAAAATATGAAAACTATATCATATTATGATTTAATTACTAGTCATTTGATGTTACACATTTCAAGAAAAATTGTACAATATGGTTAATGTAATGAAAATTTCGAAGGAAAAACTGTGGTTTGAAGAGTTTTTCTCACAGAAGGGTAATTAAAGACGAATTGATACACGAAGTTAAATAATCAATAAAATGGTTTTTTTTTTTTTTTTTTTGAGCTCTCGGTCCGCACCATTTTTTTGCTATAGCTTTTCGTGGACTGTCAGAACGCGAATTTCGTTTTTTGGGTTTTTTTTTTGTGTGTGTCAGGAAGAGAGTGTGGGGGTATGGGAGGATATTTGTTCGCCCTGATAGCCCCTGAGGCTCAGAGATCTCACTATGGGTTTGGGGGAGAAAATACCGTGGTATATTGACTAGCATAGGCTACATCCATCGGGTTCCTGTATGTGCAAGTGAGCTGTTGGTCAATACCAGCTACGGCCGTTGGTCTGCTGTAAACCATCCGAAAAAAATGGTTCCTTACAAAAAAAAATGTAATATAAAAACCGATTATTTAGTTCGTTAAAATTTATTAAGTAACATCTAATTTCGCAGTTTCGTGAAATCCAAAGTAGTATAAGTTCGTCCGTGTGTTTGAAATTTCGTTCATGTGTTTGTGTATTCAGCAGGTCTTCTCTGAAAATCAGCGCTGTAACGCTTGCACTTGCAGCTTATGCCGAGACAAAGACCTGTACACTCCATGTAATACTTATCTCACTTGAAGAATTTTATATATACACTTTTAAACATGTGTTGTATGTGCCGAATAAATGTATCTTTCTTTCTAGTAGTATTTTATATGTGTATGCGTTGTATCTTCTTTATATATAAATTTCTTCTGTACGTGTGTATGTCACTGAACTCCTCCTAAACGGCTGGACCGATTTTGATGAAATTTTGTGTGTGATCGAGAATGGTTTAGATTCACAATTGAATCCGGTAGGTGGCGCTGCGGTTAAATTTAAGATTTTTTTTATTATTATTAAGGCAGGACAACATCCGCCGGGACCGCTAGTAGTTATATAAAAAGTTCAGCACTAACCTAAAACCAAACCAAACGATATGAATCTATTGCTGTATAGTAACGCTACCCGAAAGCAGAGAATATCAGAAATTCTAAAACGTAACTAAATTACAAGCTCCAAACAAACCCATGCGGTAATTTGCTAAAATTGCTGAGTAAAATTAATTAATAGTGACAGTTGATTTTACAGTATAGTTTCAATTGAAACAAAAGAAACGTACGTAACTTTTAATTATCGGAAGGGAAATTAAAAGTTACAAGCTATATAATCAAAATTATTTTAACAATTCAATTCCTGATGGTATCGATCTTTTAAACAAAGGAAAGTTCCTAAGCTTGCATATTATTACTATGAAATACAAAACCACGGGTACAAAAATAAACGCTTCGTCAGCTCGATCATGAATTACATGAGGTATTTTTATTTTTACTTAGACCCCTCCTGTCACTCTTTGTGAGGCTAAATAAGATTTAGTAGAACTTCTCAAGCCCATGCGAATTATTCTACAATTTTAATTAATTACATTCAATCAATATATCCATGTATCGTGCTTCGTGTCGCTAAATACTACTGCATGTATTCTGTAATTATCCATGGAATTCTCAAGTATTGTATCTAGATCAAAAAGTTGAAGTGAGATTTTGATTTTACTCACTTAACTTGATATCTATGGTAACATTTTGAGCTCACGCGATTCATAAGGTTGAGTATAAGTCATTAATGTAACTTGAATTATAATAAGCATCAAATGCAAACGCTTACTATTACAATTTAAAGCTATTTTCATTCACTGCACACTGGCTCTTAAATTCATACCATACTATATAATACAATGAAGAAATTAACATATATAAAATAAATTGGACGTTACTTTACGTCCTTAACAGCCCATGAAGTGAATTATTATTGGTCCTATAAGGAAACATTAAAAAAATAGTTGTATAGAACCTCACCTTAATTCGTTAAAAATATAGCGTGACATTTAACGTTTTAATCGTAGAATGCATCATGAAATGTTTTCTTCATTACATAGAGTTAATTAATACAACATCTAGCTAATTACTTAAATAGTTTATAGGCGCCAAATACATTGCAAGCTAAACAAATGCGCCAAGGTGTCGGCACTGACACAGAGTCCAAACCGTATGTAAAATGATACATAAGAAAACTTTAGTTTTTAATACAATTTATATCTTTATTTCATATCCTAATCCTAACATTGTAAATACGAAAGTGTGTTTGTTTGTTTCTTTGTTGTGGAGTTCAGGTCTGTTTTTGTGTCGCTAGCCGATCCTACAAGTAAAAATAATATATTTGCAATATTGAAGGGGTTTACTTTTACACTGTTTTACAAGACTGACGTGGAATACATCATTTCTTGTTTTTAAATAAAAATCCAATATAACTCTATTTAACATATTCCAAGGAGATTTTAACGTTTGTTACACTTTCAAGCCTTTGTTACTCAAACGATCATTATGAAATGTTGCATGCACGTTCTGAGGAGTCCAGAAAAAATACGGGGACCGTTACATTCAGAAATAAATGTACTGTTCCCGAGACATAGATTAGATCAACATTACCGCGAGCGAAGCTGCGAAAAAAAAGCTAGTTTGAGACTGGATATATTCGGAACTGTCAAAGACTAAAACCAACCGTTATAGTTGTTACCAAAATATTAAAAGTATTTCAACAATTAAGCTTCATAGTAACGCAGATTTTATTAAAAACACCTGCATAAATTTCACGAGGTTATATACATAAGTAATTTATGTTGTTGTATTTATCTTTTTATTATCTACCTACTTGCCAATACAAGTCAGAGGAGGCTGTGAGTACAATATTTAGGACATATGTGATAAATAGTTTAAATTATATTAGCGATTCGACGTTGAACGTTACGTAAAGGTGAATGCTAAATTGAGGCATAATTGTGCCGATTATAGTATTATTATTGCTCTTGTAAGCAAAATCATATATTAAAAAGATGTTGTTAATGATGTCTATGCACACACTACTTTCTGAAACAACTGCAGTAAGTTTCCATTGTTGTTTGTTTTAACAATTAATTATATATACATCGGCTTTAATGAAATTTAAACACCTGGAAAAACATTTCCTTTACCATTTCAAACGGGTTTTCATTTTGGGGCTAATTATTTAAAATCTCATCGGTGATGAGACTGTTTTTATTTTATTTAAATTTAGATAATTTCTGGCGCAAAATAATACCTTTGTGGAAAATTGAAAGTGGGCAGAAAATGATGTAATCCATCCATCCAGAAAATGATCATTCAAATGCGCGTATTTAGGAAGCGACATCTAATGACCGTGGAAAATTGTTAGATTTATAACAAACTAGCGGGCGGTGATAATAAAAAAAATATTGACTGATTATATACCTAAACCCTCCTCATGAATCACCTTATCTACTGGTGAAAACCGCATGAAAATCCATTCAGTAGTATTTGAGTTTATGACGAACAAACAGACAGACACAGTGGCAGAGGACTTTGTTTTATAATATGCAGTGATGTAAAAATTAAACACTTTTATTTACTTGATAAATATGTTAAAACGTGAAACCGAAAATGTGATGCAGAGTAAGAGAAACCATAGAGTAAAAACCGTTATGACTACATCTACCACAGACAGGCTAATTAATAATTTCAAAAGTAATACGAACAAATTACATCTACCAAGAATAAATATGTAACCGCAAGTGAGTGTGCAGAACGAAGAGGATTCGAATAACCTCGTGTTTTGATGAATTTATTCAAGCCAGGGCTCCAAAATCTGGACTTTAGTTATTCATATACCTGTACAATAAGACTACATCGGTTGATTCGTAAAAATAAAAACTGATTGTCATACTAAATGTAATAGTAAACTAATTTAACATTACCTTGTTCAAATAAATTTTATTACATGACGCATTTTCATCATAACTATAATAAATATATTAGCGCGTTCATTATGCATGACTATACGTTCTTCTATGAATAGCAATTTATATTCTCCGATATACTAATGTAATAAAGTTAATGAAAGTGCTCTAAATATGAGCGGTACATCTAGATAAGGCTAGAGATATAACGAACGTAAATATTAGATATACGTTGTAATAAGCTGTGAAACTTTTTTTATGGCGGTAGACCGATAGACAAAGGGAATATGTATGACAATTCTAAGAATAACGAAAACGCTACTTACCTTTTTTATGTATTTTGTTTACCAGGTTTTTTAAATGAATAATTCAATATATCGCTGTAAGAAACATTACAAAAACAATGAAATCTAGACTGAGGCGGAATTAAGCTTTTAAATCTAAACCTACCTGATAACGTAGTTGACGCACACGACGCTGATGGGTTTTTGATGCTTGTCTGTGATAACCGTGGCTTGAGTCTGGACCCAAGCGTAGCCGCCGGTTTTCGCCAGGAACCGGTACTGGCCTGTTTCGCATTGTCCCTTTGAAAACACTGCAAAAGATGAAAAAAGAAATTTACCAATGATTCTATGATCATCAGTAGTAGGTATATCCATAGGTGGGCAATTGTGTCTTAAATATCACAACGGTACTAGACTACAAATATTAACAGATATACAGTCCACTAGATGTTAAGTGGTCATCGCAAACTAGTTATACTATATAATCATCGTCAACAAGATCACACTTAATTCCTGTCAACCGGAAGTTCTTAACTCATAACCGATTAGTCGCTAGAGTCGCTTGAAATTCACGAAAAATGAGTAAAAAACACTCATTTTTAGTTCTGCTCTCGCTAATGGTTGGTCGTTATAAACAAAATTATCTTGAGTTTTTCAAACATCGTTTGTCCAAGGATTTTTAAAGAAAAAAAAAATTATTTTACAGAAATTTTAAATTAAAAGGCGTTTTGAAAGTTTTTCTCTAAATGCTCGGTAACGGGTGCTATAAAAATATTATTTTTATATTTTATGATTAGGGACCCTAGAGATGAATCCCTAAATTTTATAAAATCTAAAATTGAGCAACCATTTTTTTTATTTTTGCGTTTTAAATGGAGACTCATCGATAACGAATGAAATATAAAAGAAATTTCTTTACTTCAAAAAAGTTTACCTCGAAACAATTTGACTGATTTTATGAAATTATTGTACATTGGAGTTTGGAGGTATGCCATTCTCGAATCAAATACGCTATAAGAATTATCAGTCAGGAATTTACTATCAAGAATGGTAAAGAAATTATTTAAAAAATATTCTTAATTGATTTTAATGAAATTGTGTAATATAGATAAGTTACCTATAAATTTAATTACCGCAAAGCTGTTTATGATGACTTCAATAATATCTGGTATTTCTATTGTTTAAATTAAAAGTAAACAAACATTTAACTTCATATTTTATCGTATTATCCTAACATTATTGAAAGTACTAAAATCATTAGCGAACTAGCGTAAGTCACGACCACACAAAATTAATCTATGACGTAAAATCATATCCAGAGGTCATTTGAACTTGAAGAACTTGTTCGTGGGCTTATTTCAACATTCAACTCGGCAACGACTTCATCTTATTTTATGAATAAATAAAAACAAGATAAAGGAAACGGGCATTACGACAAGAAGGTATTACTGTAATATTTGCACACAAATTTCAATCTCTCGAAATAGCCGGGGATAAAACGTGAAAGAATTTCTTTATCTCTTCAGAGCACGCACGTAAGTCCGAACAAAAACAAAAAATGGGTCCGGCCTATATTTGTCAAAAGACATTTCTGATAATATCTTTCTTCAATTGTGGGATATATTGTTGAAAAGACTAAAAGAAAATCCTAACTAATGTTATAAATGCAAATAATGATAATGATATAAAAGTGTGTTTGTTTGTCACTCTTTCACTCCTAAACTACTCAGCCGGATCATCGTGAAGTTTTCTACACGCGTTATCAGGAATGCATAAAAGGTCATAAGGAGATATTGTTCCCGAATGACAGATAAAATTTACATTAACGCGAGCGAAGCCGTGAGCAATAGCTAGTATTTTATAAAGACGCTATTGCATAACACTAGGTTTAGGTTAAGCTTATCAGGTTTAGGTTTATCAGCTTTTTTATTTAGTTAGTTTTTTATCAGTAGGTAATAGCTTAACAATTTCTACCCTCTAATAATAATTGTAATTCAAAAGAAATTAACAAAATTATTTTTTTATATTTTTTCACGTGGATGCTTACAAATCAAGTAGAAATAAAATTACAAACTACCTTGATATAACCACCGACCAGCTTAAGTAAATTAGTGTCGGTACTAAATAATCCTTCATGTTGGTGACTTATACGGTAAGACTAATAACACTCGGTGGTAACTTCAAGTGGCCAACAAAAGAGGAGAACTAATAAAGATTAATGACGTCGACATAAGGCGCATGGTTCGTAATAAGAACCTATCCCGAGGGTCCGGTTAATTCTATCGGTGATCGTGAGCCGACAATTTATTTTTTCCTATGTCTGCTATATATGTAATAGTCGATGGGATCGATACGTACCCTTATAGGCATATCGACAAAAATAGAGGTATATCGTATTGCATGTATTATTCAAAAATTACTCTATAAATTTAAATGTGGATCAATTTTTTTGGAAGTGAAACTTATGGGCTTTGAATTTCTGATCCGTAACCTTTAACCTTCCGTTAACCTTTCCGTGTACGACGGAAAATGGTGAGGGTGAACATTGTGTCGGGTAAAGTGGCAGCAGTGTCTCGCTAGCCTTCGGGTATTGGAAAACAGTGAGACACGCTCTTCTCGCTTTCTTTTTGAAAGTTTCACTTTTAACTACACAAATGTTTTTTTGTTATTCTTCTTATCTTAGCCCTTATCTAAAAATAGATATCACAATAGCTTCATGTACTCTAAAGTTATTAAAGTTTTATGAAACAACGACATTAGGCATTTAGCGAGGTGTTTTCTTACCGTAGTGCAAGCGGTGTGGCGCTTATGATTTTTCTTCTGTAGATAAAATATATTCTTATGATGATAAATGACGCAAACGAAGTATCAGCTAATTATAGTATATAACCTTTGACTAGTTGTGGATTAAAAGTAAGTGTTACTATAAAGATTAATTTTGTTTGTCCGTAAGTACAAGAGTGAGGTGTTTCCTATAGTAGTACGACAAAGTGACGATGCTGTTAGCTCACGGTACATACACTGTAATCCAGAAGTAACAGTGACCACCTAGATATGTATAAGCAATCGGTAGTCGTTGCTGTAATGAAGCGGCCCGAAAAGCGAGGTATATATATGAGTCGTCATACTTCAAAATGAGCTAAATGCAATTTTACCCGTTCCTAATATTTTACCTTACTTTCCAAGATCTTCAAATTTTGTACATGTAAAATATGATCATAAAAAAACTAAAACCCTTATGGACGGCATAATTTGAACTTCGTTCTCGCTGTATAAAAATGTAGATTAAAAAAAAAACATGTTATATGAACCATCAAAATTGGATTTAGTTCATTTCGAAATGTAACAATATATATATCATCTCGTTATTAACAGGTTTATTAATCCAGTCGTGTACATTCACTGTACTGTCTTTCATATGGAATTATAAGTAAGCAAAATGAATGTACAATTATCAATCGTACTTAGAAACAATCAGATAATTCCTTAACTTTCGATGTTTTCTAGAAACGTCGCATGTCAAGTCGATATAACCTAAAAGCTTACGAAAATCGTGTCACGAGAAATTTTCTAGACAGATAAAGGAGCAACGGCCGATTGGCTTATCGGAATATGGAACGACATATACTTTTATAATCCACACAACATATAAGGCTCAACGCCATTGTGACTGATAAGATTGTAACATAATTGGTTTTAAATTTTCTATCGCCATCGCTACTCACGAATGTACATAGATCTTTTCATACTTAAAAGCTAGAAGTTTTCCATCTTTCGTTAATACAATGAGAACCGCCCGTATAGATGGGTTTTCTACGTAAAAGTTTAACTAAGTTTAACTCAGTTTTTAAGCGGAATTGTTCTCGTTGGGCAATTATGAATTAAATTAAATAGGGCAATGAACTCGCTTAATAATAAATGCTTTAATTTTTATTTGAAGATCACATAAGGTAAGTATTAATGTTCTTTTTATTTGTTCGTCACGCAGTTATAGGCGCCAAATTAATTTGGATTAAAAAATCATAAGCGTAAATAATTAGTTACGATTATTATTTCGACAAAGAAGTTTATGAAATGCAACCTATTGCAAAACAAGAAACCTGACAAGCTACGTATCGCAGCGAAATTTTTCTCTGCTTCGGTTAAATTCAAAATATTTGGACCTTCGCCAATAAAGCAGTTAGCAACAACTAGAGGACACAAACAGACGAATAAATTTTATTTGTGTACCGTAACATTTCGTCTTGTACCTTAGTAAAATTAAGATAATCTATATAAATAAAGTTCAATTGCTGAGTGTATGTAATCGCATCACTTCGGGACCTTTGCTCGGTAATTGCGAGAACAAGAAGGAGAATAAAAGAAAATGTTTGAAAAACGTACGGCAAGCGAAAAATTAATATTATAAAAAATCTTTATATAAAAAGTTATGACGGCTTACTTAATAGCGTGTTCGAATCCTTGTTATTTACTTGGAGCTTAACACATTGGTGAACCTTTTTAACAAACGGTTATTCTAACTATTTTTATTGGCGACACCCTAATACACTAATCGCTTAAAAATATAAATGAATTTATACTAACAGGTATAATTAATTCAACAGAATTTAGTATTGATATAGACCATGAAAATACCTCAAAGTGATTTAACAGGTTTTCTGCATGAAGTCATATTACTATCTATAAAAAAAAATCATATATAGTCAAAACTGCGCTTTGAAATTCAATCAAATAATAATAAAAGTAAGGACGTGAAAGAGTTTTCGAACTATCTATCGTTCAATATTATTTTTCTTACCAAAAGCAAAACAGTTCTGAACAAAAGCAGTAAAAGAAAAACATGATAAACCCAGCAGAGCCTTAGCTCGTAAAGTGCGAGTTGAATACCAGACCATAGGTCGTTGAACCCGACAGCAATGTAATATTTAACTATACTGAACACGGAGTGTACTGAAAGTTCAGTGCTTTAAGTGGAGTTTCTACATACTTATTTGTTCTCTCTTTCATATGTAACATTCACATTTATCCCGTAATTATTTAGAACACGCTTTGCTTTACATCGTAATTTCCATTTTCATACATATTTTACCACCGACCGACCTTTCGAAAGGGCTTGTTACATATGCGAATAATTATGCTTCAGTTGTCTAGACTATTTACAGTAAATAAACGTATGTATATGTATTTATCACGATACATCGTATATTTATAAGGCTTGTTATAAATATATTATTTTCTACTATATCGATTGGTATGTGAATGGTATATGAATTTGAAATCATTTTTGTCGATAAACAGTCATGTTATAATAATAACTACCATGACAGGTAGATCAATTTTTTAATTAGCAATATTAACTTTAATTTTATATCACTTATTGGATTTAATTTAAAAAGATAAGCATGATCGAGTTTCTTATCGGTTCTTTTGTATGACTGAATTGTTTTTAGAACCGGCGGTAGTTTTGACGTTCATATGGCCTAAATTCAATAAAGTATTTTGATTAAAAAAAAGTAAGCACTAATATTGTCATTACATTTTCCTACTTTTTTTGGTACAATCTATTTCGTTTGTCAATCAATATATTCTTTAAATTATATTGTAGCACTCGGCTACAATCTACTTTTTTTATAATACAATTATCACGTGTAGCAACAGTATCAATGATCAACGAGGTGAAAGTAAATTATATCGTGCAAGTTGAAATCTATCCAGTAGTCTTTGCGTGATTCGTGCACAAGAACAGACCTCGTATCATTATATATATATATATATATATAGTAGCTGTGCCCGAGACTCCGTCCTCATAAAACCTAATGTAAAAAAACAGTGACTAATAAAATCATTTGAACGTATTAAGTCCATTTATTTATGTACTTTTCTCTCGTACTTAAGTAATTAAAATTACAATAACGTTTGACAAAGTAAACCGATTTTAATGAAACCAAGACTAAATGTTACTCGATGATATGCTTTATGATTTTTCTGATGAGCTTTGATCATGAACGCACTACGTACTTTAGCAGTGATGCGTGTTCAAACAAACAGACAGAAAGACATTTTTAAAAATTATTGAAATGTATTTTATTAGTTATTCCAAGACATCTGCAACAATTTTCTTCATAAAAATCTAAAAAGTTCAGGCACGTTAGATTTATATCCTCATTAATAATTAATAATATGTATAGGATTAACTTTATCCGCTTATAATATGCCCGGTTTCTGAGATACTCGGTTAAACTACAAATAAACTATTGACTCAACAAAGTTATCCATGAGATAAAGTGTCAATTGTCCCGTTGAGTTTTACTGACATTTAGCGTATGATTGTGTGTTCAGAAACGCAATTTGACAAGTTATCAAACCGATAACGCTATTGAACAGATAAACTGCAATTAAAGTACCTCACAAACCAGACATAATAATTATGGTTGACATAGTAACACTATAAAAGTCAGGTAAAGGTAATTTCCGACGAGAATCAGTAATCTATACTAATATTATAGAGAAGTAAAGTTTGTGAGTTTGTGAGTTTGTGGGTTTGTGAGTTTGTGAGTTTGTGACGTTGTGGCGTTGTAAGGGGTAATCTCAGGAACTACTGGTCCGATTTGAATAATTCTTTCAGTGTTATATAGCTCATTCATCGAGAATGGTTATAGGCTATATATCATCACGCTAAGGCCAATAGGAGCGGAGCACAGATGAAAAATGTTTCAAAATCGAGATGTTTTTTTTCTTTTTGAGAGCTTCTGCTATGTGTCAGCGTTAGCACAGAGTAGTAACTATCACTACGCGGACGAAGTCGCGGGCAGGGGCTATAATATTATAAAGAGTTAAAGTTTGTGTTTTTGACTTTGTTGGGTTAATCTCAGGAACTACTAAACCAATTTTGAAAATTATTTTACCAATAGAAAGCCACGTTATTTGTGAGTGTCATAAACTATATATCATCACGCTAAGACCAATAGGAGCCGAGCAACAATGAAAAATGTTTTAAAATCAGGGTATTTTTTCCTTTTGAGAGCTTCCGCTGCGTCTTAGCGCAAAATAACTATTCCACGCGTGCAAAGTCTCGGGCAGAAGCTATTAACTAATTATATTATCTATAATCTATACTAATATTATAAAGAGGTAAAGTTTGTGAGGTTGTAGGGGGTAATATCTGGGGAGTCGGAGAAAAATGGTCGAACGAAAACGTTTCTTATGAACGCTGCCTTAATTATGAGATATATATGATTGAGTTCTAGAGAAAAGTTGTAGCTTGATAATGCCTATTACCGCCCAACGAAGTGGGCACGGGTCGGCTAGTGCAACTATAAATGTAGACGACAGAAATTATTCTAAGAGTACTAATAGGTTTCTTGCTGCTGTTTTATCGTGAACGCAGTACTTTATCAATGATGCGTGTTCAAACAAACAGAAAGATAAACAGATAGAAAGACATTTCTAGAAATGATTGAAATGTAATTTTATTACTTATTCCAAGACACCTGCAACAATTTTTATCATAAAAATCTAAAAAGTACAGACACGTTAGATTTACATTCTTATTATATCAAAATCAAAAGGCTATAAATTGCCATCCGGTTACCTTACATAACAATTATACAAGAATTTGCTAACATTATATTACATTATTAAGCGATTTTGTAAAAAAAATTATGTGACAACTGCATTATCGTAGTGTAAAAATAAACAGTCCACAATGTGAGTCACTAATGGTGATAAGTTTATCTGACACTATGGATAACAATGTTTAACTTGGAGTAGGTATGAAATGTCCGTTAGTATTCTACGAATTTAGAAATTTACTAGCAGATACTAGTGACTTCGTCTGCAATGTTTCAATATATTTTATGTACAGAAGAAAAAAAAAAGCAAAAATATACTAGTCTTATGAAACTACAACTTATTGTAATTTGGTATTTTGTAATGCTTCTAAAAATCGTGATTTCCTACTATTTTATATTAAATAAAGATATCGAGCTAATATTTTTTTTAAATAAAGATAAAGTGTCTAAGCAATAAAACTAAAAAAAAATATTGAAATTTGCCCATTACTTAGAGCGTGCACAGAGCGTCGACAGACCTCTATCATTTTATGCAATGATATTATAACTAAAAAACTGTACGTACATGATACGTTATCTACATGATATTTTGACGAAACAAATCGCACGATAACGCACACATACGTAAAATAATATTGTAATGCCGCACTGTCTTAGATAAAATGTGGAAGTAAGACGGCATATTCTCAATATCGATGGGGAAAAATAAATAGTTACATGTTGCTTAGATAAGGATGGATTGACGGGGCAACCGTCAAACATAAAACATAACCTAGCTAGCTAAGTTTTAACACGGGGCTGTCGAAGCGCTTATGACGTATCTATTACAGCTTTTTAGTTATAACGTCATTGGATATATATAATTATATTTGGATAACTGCTGTTTTTTTTGTTCAGTCGAGTAAAATGTAATGTTTCACTATGTCAACTACGTTTATTAGAATCCCACAAAAAGACAAAACGAAATATTTCGTACGAAAGTTCCAGAAGTTAACGCGCGTTTTAAATATCGCCATTCCTATAAACTGTCCACAAATACAAACAAATGCCGAATGCGTTATAATCTACTCCTTAACATTTCGAGTTACCACACTGCTACAAAATACCATATATATTACGATAGGATTACAGTATCAAGAATTTATCGGCGCCGCACAACACAAACGTATGATTGGACCATCACTTCCGTCCTCGATACATTCTTACTATATTATAAGGAGATAATACTTGTAACTAAATCTTTATATATAAATAAAATTGAATTGTCTGTTGTTGAAACGGCTAAACCGATTTCGACGATACTTAATCAAATAGAGGACTTTTCATAGTATAAGTCAGCTTACATATCACACTTTTCTATAGGGACTAAGCTATAATAAAAAAAGGTAACTTAAAATATATAAAATTGTTACAGGGGTTAAGAAGCAATTATAAAATTACAAGTAAAAAAAAACTGTCAATTTGACTAGATAAAACACCATGCAACAAGTGAACTACTAACATATGCACGAGAACGAACTCTTGGACATATACACTTCTATACAATTACCCGAGTCCAATATATGTTGGTGTATAATATAATTTAGAATTTCATACAATCACATAATAATCTATTTTGAATATAGTATCATAGTTGATATAAAAGTTTAAAATGAAATTCCAGAAAGGTTGCATCGCATTCCCGACGCGTAGGTATGTACTAAGCTGTAATCCTTTTAAATATATACTCATAGAATGTTCGCTCTTTCCGTTCTAATATTGTTATGCAAAACGAATAAACTAAAGCAATAGATAGGCCGACAGGTGGGTCGGAAAACTCGTACAGAACCATGACGAGCGTAGAATACATTTGGCACGATACATATAAAGAGTTATAAGTACTTGAGACCACATTAACTGAAGATTCATAAGTCTGTTAAAAACAAAATATTAACTTGAAAATTTCTTTATGTACAAACACCTTTTTATAGCATATAAATTGTATGTGAAAACTGTAAATTTTTAATATTGCCACATAAGAATACCAACGGTAAAGTGGGGCAAGAAAATAAATTTGAGACGTCAACGTTCTGAGAAAATATGAAGTAACTAAAATTTCCAAATCAAATTACATTAATTCTCAGATTTACATTAGTTATTTTAGGTCACAGAGCCAAAATCAATAAAACGATATGATCGATTCTCGGAGAACGTAAAATTTTTAAAACACACATACTTTGTTTATAATAAATTTCACAAAGTTTAAAAGGGTATGGTTTTTTTATACCTTATAAATCTCACCTATTTTCAACTTGAGAGCGGTAGCTAAGCAAGAAGGCATTAGAAAAAACCTTGCCACCATGTCACCACATTCAGTTCACTAAAAAAAATGTAATCTATCTAATAATATATCCATACTAGCGGGCCGGGCGCACGTTGTCCTGCCGTTTAGGAGGAGTTCAGTGACATGCACACGTACAGAAGAAATTAATATATAAAGAGAAGATACATGTATATTATAAAACAAAGTCCTCTGCCACGTCTGTCTGTCTGTTCGCGATAAACTGAAAAACTACCGAACGGATTTTCATGCGGTTTTCACCAGTAGATACAGTGATTCATGAGGAAGGTTTAGGTATATATTTGGTCAAGGTTTTATTTTATAATCAGGTTGGAACAATGTCCGCCGGGCCAAGTATAATATAATAAAAATAGTGCGTTTGAGGCAGTTTTACGTAGTAAACTAGGTACTGAACGTACATACATAGGTCATATTCCTGTCCAATGCGAAATTTTTCGTAGATCCTTCGAACCTACTGATTTTTTGGATTTCATTGACTCTATGACATTCTTAATGTCCAACGAAGCAAATCAGCTAGTATCTTGATATATAGAATTCTAAAAAAAAGATGTCGCAAGATTATTTTTTTTCGAACTCTCTACTCTATTGACCTAACAAGGTCTTAACAGCTTCATCGGACTACTAAGGCGAGCGTTAAGGCACTCAGCCGATATTATTTGACAACTAGCTTAAGGGTGCACGGCATGACGGTGCTGTTGCCTGATACATGCAATTCATGACCTATCTAAGCTAAGCTAAGCTAACTATTCATACATATATGAGTTGTTGAAACGTTCGTTACCAAGCTACATCCTCAACCTCTTATATATATTACTGCCGACCCGTGCCCACTTCGTTGGGCGGTATGGCATTTAAGCTACAACTTTTTCTGACTCATCATTTCTATAATTAGGCAGCGTTCGTAAGAAAGTTTTGTTGAACATTTTTCTGACTCCCCAGTTTCCCCCTCCCTCCACTTTCCTCTTTATAATATTAGTATAGATTATAGATAATATAAATAGTTAATGCTTCTGCCCGGCTTTGCCGGTGGATGTTATTTTGGTAGCGCAGCGGAAGCTCTAAAAGGAAAATCCCTGTTTAACATTTATTGTTGCTTGTCCTTTGGTCTGCGGGTATAGTTTTGCCTATTGTGGCTTTTTGGAAGATAGGTGTGTTCTGGTTCCCCCTCACGCCACTTTTTTTGTTTGTTTGCCCCTGCCCGCGACTTCGTCCGCCTAGTATGGCACTCTCTGGGCTCGCTGCACACAGCAGAAGCTTAAAAGCATCGTTGACATTTTTTTGTGCTCCGCTCCTTTGGCCTTAGCGTGATGATATATAGCCTATAACCATTCTCGTTGAATGAGGTATATAACACTGTATAACAAGTATTCAAATCGGACCAGTAGTTCCTGAGATTACCCCTTACAACGCCACAACGTCACAACGTCACAAACTCGCAAACCCACAAACTCACAAACTTTACCTCTTTATAATATTAGTATAGGTGTCGCAAGATACGCTACAGTATCTATGTTGTAATGTTTTATAAGAATTTTGAAAATCAGATAACGGCTGAAGTTCCATTAATCAAACGGGTACGGAGACATTAACAAAAAATATGTAACCGATTTTATGAGTGTGTATAGTAATAAGTCGTTTATACAACAGTTATATTTAGAATCAAGCTACGTTATTTGCTATCAGAATATCGCCAGCAAAGTAAAAATAAATATTGGTGTCGACAGATACGAGACGATGATATAATTTTTTCATTGTAATCTAACGTTAGTCTAAATCTAAATTAAGCATCATTCTTAAAATATTTTTACACTATGGTATATTTTATAATCTCCTTAGGGATAATTCATATTCTTTTGTTATTCAAACCTGTAAATACTACATTTGGTATTTGGAGCATATTATAATTAAGAACGAATTTCATTCGTCCTAATCATTTCACACAATTAATATTACATTGGTTGACGCGTACAATTCAATTGAATGCAATCAGGGACGTTGACACCGTTAGCAAAAAAAATACGAGCTATATTTTTTCACGATTGAGCATATGAACTAAACGTTAAAAGTAAGTTTTATTTAAATAAATAAAAAATCCATCCCAATATTATGTTTTTATTAATATGTAACATATGCGTTATTTAATGTTTCTAGGTGGAAACCAACTGTTTGATTAACATAAAATAAATATTTGGTTAAGTTATTACTTCAATTTCAAGGAAAAATCTATTTAATGACATTCAAAAAACCAATAAAAGCGGGTATTAACCAGTGTCACATATAACGCACCGAAAATGTAAAAAAGTACGAGTAAAATAACCGACGTAACTTCTTGAATTAAAAGTAAAAATTCTTCTTGATGGATCAGTTCCCTCCAAAGGATTGTCATGAATGCAGTTGTAAAAAATATTATTATCTATATTAAAACACTAGCCACTGCCCACAACTTCGTCCGCGTAGAATACTTACTTTGGGCTAACGCTAACATTAGCTCGCGACTTCGTTTACGTAGAAGGTGAAAATATATGTCATAGCAGGCAAACGAACAGTTGGGTCACCTGATGTTAAGTGATCACCACCATCCATAGATACTAATAACACTAAGGGAGTTGAAAGTGCGTTGCCAGCCTGTGTTTCGAGGAAAGGGAGGGAGGGGTAGAGGAGGGGAAGAGGAGAGGGGAGTGGAGGGGAGGTGGGCCTCCGGCGCTCTCACTGACCGAACGTAACGCAACAATGCAAGCACTGTTACTTCACGTCGGTTTTCTATGAAGGGTGGTACTGCCCCGGGGCAATTAAATAACGTAATAAACGTACGTTAACTCCGATTTTGAAACATACATACTTCTTTGGTGCTCCGCTCCTATTGGTCTTTGCGTGATGATATATATCATATATCCTTCCTCGATGAATGAGCTATCTAATACTGAAATAACGTTTCAAATTAGTAGATTTGGACGCGTTCACGCAAACAAACTTTTCAGCTTTAGGTATATTAGTATAGATTTAATTGAGTAAAACATGAAAGCTCAGTAACCGTTTGGTTACAATTGTATATTATTCCAAGTACATTGTAATAAATAAGTTCAAAAGATTAAAATAAGACTAATATGTATATTAAAAATTAAACGTGGTTATGAATAATTTAAGTTCTAGATTAATGTAGCCGGTGACCGTGTCCTATAGTAATCCCGGTTATAAGGACATTATTAAATATTCGTACAATGTGTCTATTATTTTCGTGTGCCAAAAAGTTTTATTGAGAAATGTAATGTATTTTCTGCTTAGAATATTAAATGTTAATCGTACAACAAACTTTATTTATGGCAAAGGGCAGCAAACAAGCAGAAGGGCCACCTGTTGTTAAATGTTTACGGTCGCCTATGGACAACTGCAACACCAGGAGCAATAAGCATCATCGTTATGTTGTCGACTTTGAACGCCCTTCTTGTTTCTCTTTTTGAAGAGTCACGTGTCATAACCCTGACGCTTACTTACTTATATATTTTTAAAATAAATACAACATATTATTGTACCCAGACGATTGTATTTAATTTTTATGTTTCCTTTCCGTATTTTATACTAACATTATACTTTCATGTTAATTTTAGGGTTAATCTTTAATTTATATACATAATGTTTAATGCAGAAAATACTAAATTAAACCAACACGGTAAACCGTATTGTAAATAACTCACAATGCTTATTTTCCTTGTTAATTAGATTCCATTTGCTGCAGAAAACGTATTGTACAATTAAAGCGCTTTAGACGATATAACCATTGTTTTTAATTTTACATAATATACATACCTTATACTAAATATACTTTTACATATAATTAGCCATTATTTTCTATATATTATACATAGAAAATGTCTTTAGAATGTTTACTTTATCTTTAACTACCAGGCACAGCGGACGTTGTCCCGCCCAGATAATAAAAAAAAACTTTGACGAATTATATACCTAAACCTTCCTCATGAATCACTCTACCTACTGGTGTAACCGTATGAAAATTCGTTCAGTAGTTTTTAAGTTTATCACGAACAGACAGACGTGACAGAGGACTTTGTTTTATACTATGTAATGATGATAATGATAAAGCTAAAATAGTCAGCAAAATTACAAACAAGATCGTACCATAAGATAGCTTAAGCGGCTTATTCCGTATACTGTAATACGGAAAATCGAATAAACGACGTAATAAAATTCCCAAGATTCTGAT
This sequence comes from Antheraea yamamai, assembly GCA_036509395.1. NCBI lineage: Eukaryota > Metazoa > Arthropoda > Insecta > Lepidoptera > Saturniidae > Antheraea > Antheraea yamamai. Next base: position 13,201,319 of record AP028448.1, on the reverse strand, counting down.
CATATAAACTATTACAACTATAACTATTCCCTATTCTGTACTGTCAATATACAGATAATTTCCATCCCACACGGAAGTATTCCCTATTTCTTATGCAACTAAACATTATTTATATATATAAATGTTTTGACAGGTACTTCTTACACAGAAGATGAATATATTTTGAACAAGACAATAAAAAAAAGCTTCTAGCCACTCTAATGTAACGTGTTACGTGTCACTGTTTGTTTACGAATACATTACGTATGGACATCTCAACTGTAAAGCGATATTTTTGTCACCGTCTTGGCCTCTTCGCGTTGCCCGAAGGCCTAGTGTCAGACTGTTGATATATTCTAAATTGACAGGTCTTTTATTTACAGAAGCATTGTGAAAATTTTTGATAATAAGGGTCGGTACAATTTAATTTAGTTTTTTGTTAATAATACATGACAATACTTTACAGTTTTCATTACACTTCATTTATCTATATTTCATTTTTTTTATTAACATGGGGAATTCCATTATGAATACCCACCCTCTTGTGGGATAAAGTGGGTTATGTCCGACTCGCACGGACTAAAACCCCACGGTGTACCGTCCGCCGCATGGTAGGGGCAGAAAGGGGTTGATCCTGCTATCTTACCTAAAAACCACCCCTGCGGCAGCCTGGCAAATCTATATTTCACATTCTAATACTAACTAACAAATGCGAATCTCAGTTTGCTTGTTTGTTACGGTTAACTATACGGTTTATACGGTTACTCACGGTTTAACTACTCAACCGATAATCATGAAAGTTTGCGAACACGTTGTCAGGTGTGCGGAAAAGGAATAGGTTATATTTAATCCAAAAAAATGTACTCTACCCAATAGCCCTATAACTAGTTATCTATATAAATACAAATACGCGTTGGTAGGTATGTCTAGATAAACTTTAAAATTGTTGAACCGATTATCATTAACGTGTTTCTTCATAAAGGTTTTTATTCTACAAAATTTACGATTTATTTATTCATCAGGAAGAATATTCACAAAATAAGCATTATGCTTACGCGTACGGAACCGTGGGCATAGCTAATAAATCTATAAAAATAATGTTTAAAATAGAATAATTCTATCCGGAATCTATGATTGTTAACAAGGAGAAAGTGGGCTAGGCGGAATGCCAAATCAACGAATATAACATGCGCAATGAAATATGTGTACAAAGTGAATCACATCTGCGTAAATCGACGTTCAAGTTCAAGGTGAACACCGGAAAACTCGTGATCAAAGCGTGCATACCATTATCTTTATTATATCATATGTTATTCTACGCATTGATATGTACATCTCATTCTATTTTTAATTGAATACAAACCAGCTGTGACGATCTGAATTTTATAACCGTACTCCCAATACCAAAGTTAAAATAGCTAATAGAAACCATTTCCAAGTAGTATATTATTGAAGTTATACTTCTTTTGGCGCATTAGGGAAAAATGATGAGAGTAAATTTTTAAGATGCGCGCGCACACCGTCACTAAAAACCGACACCCTGAAGTTAGCTATAGTCAACATTTTGTTTCTTTGTATTAAAACTTTCAATGTAATAAATACCTTATTACTATTGTTAGTGTCGTTTTTTCTACAAACGAAGAATAAGGCGAAAGATAAAATTTTTGAAAAGATTTTATCTTGTTACGCCAACGAAGTATAACTTCTAACGCGTGTGCGTAAGTACACACATACTTTTTTTTTCAATATTTTATATTTAAATACGACCTATGTATCGTTTAGCAAACAACATCGCTTAAGTCGAAAATTGGTGGTTTTTACTTTTAAATTTCATTGGCTAAATATTCTCTACGTTAACATACACATCACATTTTGAACGTTTCAACCAAATAAGATTCGAGACTTGAAATCAATAATTACTACATAAAGGTAAATGCAATGTAATGCAATAAAGAAAACATTTTTTCACTATCTTGTAAAATGAGTCAAACTGACTTGTGTGGTGTTGTTTGCTAGGCGACGATATGTTAACTTCTTTTTCATCTTAATGAAAATGTTGATATGCTTCTTTGTCCATATTTACCCGAATACGGAAAAGCCGAACGGAAGGATTATGATTTTAGCAGTCTATGTATGTTTGAATTTACGTATGTTCTTCCGTAACGCCTAAACTATTCACCCGTCTTTGATGAAGGATGTGTCAATCGAATCATAATTATGGCCCGGGCAACAAAGGCTATATGTAGACACAACTACGGTATTTGAATTGAATTATATAATGTTATTTATGTGGAAGTGACCGAGGATTTCAACAGAACTAAATAAATAGGCATATTTAACATATCAAATGTCTTGTTTTCCTCAATAAGATGATTATATTAAACAGCACCTAACTGGTTTTTTACTTTTTATTGATTTTTTCCGTAGTCAGGTTGCAGTTTTTTAAGCTTTTTGTTTTATTACAAGCATAATTACGGTATGAGACAAGATAGGACTTGTTATAAACAAACTAAAGTAAAAGCGAAATGGTAGAATACATTTAGATCGAATATAAGCTATGCAAATTCCAAAGTATTATACGAGATATAGTTATAATGCGGCTATTAGTGGATATTACGTGTGCTTTATACACATCGAACACGTCTGCCAGATATTCAGAAACAAAACGTTTCAGTTCCATATCATGTGACTGAGATTTAGCCGAGCACAGGGGGATTATCCTAATACATTATTTCCTTATTGTACGTACGAAAAGGCATCTTCCAATTGAGAGATACAATACGAATAGTAAGACAATTGCTAGACCTATAAACTCTAAGCCCGCTCGGTTCGAATTAAATAAGACTTTGTATTTTTCATAGATCTACTTAGAAAATGTCACATTATTGTCTTGACGGTCAACTGTAAACCGGTGGGTTATAATTTTTTTACAGAATTGCATTTTTAAAATTCATATATATCTTAAGGATGTTAAATTAAATGATTCCGATGTTAACGATAGTAAATCTTATTTATCATTAGAATATAGTATTATCAGTAAATTCATATAAAACGTCTATTGAATATAAGTAAAGTTTGTTTGTTTGAATTAATACATAACTAGTCGTCGTCCAGCGGACGAAATTCTATAATTTATTTATCTTTTTTTGGCAAATAGTGTACAAATATATTCTAGACAACGTAGATGTTAGTGACGTAAAGTATTAGTTTGCAATCTTTTTATTAAAAAATCTATAGCACGTCAGTACTTACAAAAAATAATAAAAATATAGAAAGTTAGTTGAAAAACAGTAGAGATTAAGGTACTTAACCGTTTTACCTCTGCCTATACATGTATAGATATTTTTATATTATATAATAAAAGATATCTAAGGTTTTTAATCTTCAACAGTAAACAAATGTTGGAGGGCATTTACAACTTATCACATGGCCGGCGCATGCTTTCTACGTGTTAATTGAACGCGTCGATTGATTACGACCGTCAGTTGCTATGCTCGCCCGGCGTTTGACATGTTAAACACTGAATGACGGCCGTGACCCTCTACAACAGAGTATAACCAAGACAGTAAATTGAAATTTTAAATTCAAAGTATCGTACGACATAAAATGGCAAAATACTACGATTAAAAGCATACGTGGTATCAAGTTTTGTAAAAACGTAAGAACCCTTTTCAGATTTAGAAATTTAGCATAAAATGAGAATAAAGTCGTGGTGGCCGAGTGGTTTGATCGGTGGAATATCAATTCAGTGTGGGCAAGTACGAACCCCGGTATGTACCAAAGCATTTTTCGAAATTCGCGTATATTTACTAATTTAAATTGGTAAGTCTAACGGCTGACGGTAAAGGAAAACATCGTGAGGAAATCTGAGTCTGGGAATTTTTTTCTAGCACCATCTTATGAGGGAAAAATATAGACCTGTAGATTTCTCGACGTTTGAAAGTGTTAATACGTCGTCAAGCGTCGATTCTTTCGAAAAGAAGCCTATGGCCCTGCAACGGGTCTCTTACAGAATGATGTAATAATAAATTTAAAATAACATTAATTACACATAAGTACTGCTGAGAGGGAAAATTTAAACGAATACTATACTTTTATATATTTTTTTATGCATTACAGGTCTTAGCGTTGGACCACAATCTCACATGATTATATGACGATACGATCTGTACAGTACACAGGCTCCACCTAGAGGGGAACTGTCTTGTATTAATTTTATTTTATACCTACACTAACTGATTCACATCCGATTCGTTGGACATTAAAAAAATATGGCAGATTTCATGGAATCCAAAAGATTAATAGCCTAAAACCATTTACAAAAAAATCCGCTTAGAATGATCATAGCCCTATGCCGATACTTTTTTTTTTTCGAACTGACTACGCTATTGACCTACACTATATGTCAATATATGTCAATACGATTATGTAGTTTTGAGGTGATTGAACCTCAAAACAATTGTCATTATACTCTTATATATGGAAGATATATTTCTACACTTTTTTACCTCACTTATTTAAACTCCGTTATATTACAGTTGATACTAAATTAATGGGTAGGTATTTGGTCTTTTTGCAAAGCGAATGAAAACGCTGGTAGAAAAGACTATCATTCAATATGCTGATTCATAGCATGCAACTGACTTTCGTTTACATGCTCCCGCATAAACCGTTCCTATCTGTTTATACACAAAAATGAATATTGGTTTTTATATCTGACACTGGTACACTCAAGTCTTGTTTGGCCAATCCCTGAAAGTTGGCAAACGTGAGACTGTTTCATGCAGAAAATTTTTATGTTATTTTTTATGTACTGGATACCAGGTGGCACTGCAATAATCTTCATGAATATTTGAACAAAAAAAAAATTACGATGTATCCATTTTGCTATATCTCAGACATTCTGAATTATTTATTGTCACAAATAATAACAACCACGTACGGAGTCAAGAAATTACTATTATGGTAATCCTTACTAATCATTGATATATATAAAAACCCAAGATACGCAGTCTCGAATAAAAGTAACGCTCAAAACCGTCGCCAAAAACTCACCGATATACCTAAGTAGTTATAGTCATACTATAAACTTATGTTTTTGGAAAATCAACCTTACGCGAATTATTTAAAGTTGTTTTTACAAAGCAGTGTACAAAAAGTCCAAAGACGCGAGTGACGAGAGACTATTTGAAATGAGCTCAGAATTCTCAATTGTGAACTCATTTTATGCGGCTGGGTTCGAGGCGTTGACTGTGCATCTTGTGATATATCAATGTTACTAATATAACAAACGCAAAGATGAGTTTGTTACGCTTTCACGCCTTAACTACCAAAGGAATCTTTATTAAATTTAGATACATGTTTTTTGGGTACAGGAAAGGACAATAAGGCTATACCATTAATCCAGAGGAAAAATACTGTTACCGAGGCCTAGGCCACGAGTAAGAAACTTTTTTTATAAAATTGCTTTACATGATGAAGTAAGAATTTTAAAACGTCACACATCATACAAATTTTGGATGAGAAAAACAAACTTCATAAAAAAGAAACACCTTTTATATCTTCAATCCAAAACGATAAATTTTATACAACACTAAATTGCTATACAGATGACCTGTTAATATATTTTGTTACCTAAACATATTGTCTCATAGTCAACCTACTTTCAACAATATTAAATCACTTTAAACAAACAACAATCAGTAAATCGTGTTAAAACGAGCATCGCTCACGGCGCACGATGTTTAACGATTCGAATTCATTTCGTTTTTATTTTCACGCAACATCCGGAACAACGCCTGACGGTTTCGCGGAATAAAATCAGAGTGAACTGAATTTAAAACGTATAAAAATAAACGCTCGTTTAGTTTATTTCGGGAACAGCGTTAACGCGAAAATGGAATAATTTAGATGAACGATTCTTTTACTTTTTTCGTACGACGAACTCTTTTCGTCGGACGGGCCTTTATAGATTCACTGCGCTTGAAGCATTCAGCAGCATGACAAGCTCAAGGGTGCCAAAGTGGACAAACATCGGCTTGGACTGTTGCCTTGAACATCAACGATTCACTGCCGTTGGTGTGCTTACACCTTACACGTGATTAAAAATATTGATCAAAATGTTATGTAAACTCGTGAATAACACTCTAGTTTCGTAGTTCACTAAAAGGGGCTGACAGTGATGGAGCGAGGTCTAGTATGTATTTAAAATCTTGTACAAAATGACATGAAGTTAACATTCAATTTAATATGATAATAAAACAAAATTTAAGAAACATTCGTTTTTTTTTTCGTTTTATTTTGCAATATTGAAAAAAATATTGATAAGAAGGTAAGGTTCATATGATAGTAAAAGATGATTTCTGGAACTACTAATCCCATTCTGAAAAATCTTTCCTTGGTAAAAAGCTATAATATATTAGCTACCTTTCATTGAAGCAAAGCTTTGTGAGTAATATGGAAGTGAAATTAATACGTACTAAGTCAGAGGTAGCCGCTAGAATCGATAAAAATCGATATATAACGGTACCGTGTTTTAACAGCCAGATTGTTTATATTAGAATAAACGAGTAAATGTTAACACGCAATTACAAAATACTAAAGTATACTAATAAAGTCACCGTTTTATAATATACCGCAGCTATTCCACGACAATGCCCGCGTTAATTAACGTACGTTCGAGTTATGTTTCAGAAACAGTATCTACTTATTTTTGATAAAATTTACACTATGTCCTTTTCTGTACTCCTCAAATCGTGTATGCATAATTTCACGATAATCGGTTTAGTAGTTAATTTAATTTAGATTAACGCGACTGCAAGCCACGAACAAAAGTTAGTACGTTATAAACCACAAAGTTTGCAATGTTTTTATTTGGAGTCCTACCCAGTTCAAATACCACCAACACAGTTACACATACAAGCCGAGTTTACAGAGGTATATGCCAAAAATATTTATATATTTAAATTTTACATAACATTGCCAAGAGGTTTATAATAACAATTGTTAATGTAGATACGCTCGCTCAAAATGAACAACTCATTAAAGAGTGAACGGGACGTGTGATCTCAGAATATTTGCAATACCTACTTTAACAGGTAAAACGTACATTTGTATAATACGTAACAGTGTTGAGACATATATATATAGCACGGCCTAAATTCCGGAGTAAAGTCTCTTTTGTAAATCCTAAGAAACGTTACATCGACTAAATAGGTAACATACCGCTGTTATGAAAATATATTGCGATAAACATACGGTAATGTTGAAGAATACTAAAAAATCTAGTTAAATTTAAAAAATTAACCACCTTTATCTATACTCAATATTATAAATAGATAAAGTTTGTGAGTTTGTGACGTTGTAGGGGGTAATCTCTTGATATACTAAACCGATTTTGAAATTTCTTATACCAATAGAACGCCACGTTATTTGTGAATGTCATAGGTTATATATTAACCCCAAAAATGAAAAGACTTTTTTGTGGTAATTGGATTTGCAAAGTAAGTCTGAGAAAAAACGGTTGAACGAAAACGTTTCTTACGAACGCTGCCTTAATGATAATATATATGATTGAGTTCTAGACAAAAGTTGTAGAGCTTAATAATGCCTACAAAAAAGTCAGCGAGAGCATATATCTATCTTCACGGTTTTTTTATTATCAAGGCGGGACAACGTCCGCCGTGACGGCTAGTCTTTCAATAAAGACAAATCACGTGTAATACTATAAAGCCCAAAATTGTGATTTTTTTTTATTGCGCCAATCTTGACATAGAAAAGCACTACAATGGAAAATAGAAAGAACGCTTGTTCACTTTGACTGGTCGATTTACTGCAAAACTAAAATTTATAAAATGAAAAGAAATATAACTATACAGTGGTTAGAATTATACTGCCAATAGGAGTTATTGTGAATTTTACTACGTCAACTTTTCAACTTCGTAACTGTTTTAAGATTATTTTATTAAGGAAATTTCATTTATTACATCTCTTGTAGAGAGATAACTTCAATTAAGAAAACATGTAAATCTTGCAATATAGGATTATATATTATCTTTTGCTCGCATTTGTTTAGATTTGATCTGTCCCTTGAGAACAGTACATAATTTTGGATAACAGGTACCCTATGTGCTTTTGTGGACCTAGGACAACGTCTATGCAATATTTCATGATGACCGGTTGAGTCGTTAAGACGAGAAAGCGTAACAAAAAACTTTACATTGGCATTGGTAATACTAGTAAGGATATGTATTACAAATAAAAAACCTTGTTAGTTTGAATGTTTGCCCAACAATCCCGCTCAAATGTTTGCCCAACAATCCCGCTCAAATGATTCGAAATTCGATTCCATCGTCCAGAAAAGAGTGTACATCAGTCAATTATAAACAAAAAGGTTTGCACGTAAAGTATGATCAGGTTATATATGAGTAACAATATACATAAATTATAATACAGGGTATAGTGATGATAAATAAAATAATATTTGCAAACGTAAACGTTAGAATCGAGAGTCAGCAAGTAGTTTCCACGATTTACTACCTCACCTAACGATTACCACGTGTCGTGTCGTCGCGCGTGTTGTGTTTATCACTTCAGTCTCGAACGATGTCATAAATAAGGCCTTTTATGGAGTATCGAGACAGCTTGATAAAATTACCTTCACATAAATTATAATCATCGGATATTTTTATATTCTATCGTTAAAAATTATTTCTTATGTAAACTAACTGCTGTTTCAGTTAATATACAAGGAATATAAGTCTTTAGATAACATTTACAACTTTAATTTTTTTTATAACATGACATTATATACGGAGTTAACAGTATATTGGTAATAAACGTTAATGATAGGAAATAAGATTACAGTATTTTTGCAGCAAATTCCTAGATAGATAAAACTGTTATGGTAGATTTGTTCAAATGATGTAAACCTATGATTCGATTAAAACTATAACGAAACACATAAATATTCTATATATTGATATAACATTACAATACTTTTGGAGACGTATTAAAAAAAATCAATATATTTAAAAAATATAACAAGGGTAAAACAAGCCGTTTTAATAAAAATAAAAAAACGACAACGTAAATATTTTAAATAGACCATTAATCTTCGAATGTATATTTCCCGACGACATATTTTTCAAGCGCCTCCAAAAACTGAGTCGTTTAGCAAATACTCCTTCGAAGATGATTGCCACAAACCAACTAGCGATCTAAGTGGTTATTACACGATTACAAAAAAAAAAAACTTCGATTAAGGGTAGTCAAATAACGATTATCCGGTCTAACTCTAAATCCAGAAACTAAGGAGCCTATTCGACCGCTCTAACAGGCTTTCCGTTTGAATTTCTAATAGTGTATAAAAGACCGCACGCAGAGTCTGCGCAAACATTAAACTGTATTTATTCTCTGTGGTCAACGCTTTGCAAACTTTACAGACAAAGGTCACGGAATACAATATTTGGGCAATACAAGGCCATAAAAAAAGAAACTGTAGTTACCGAGTATGTCATCCTCTTTGGCAGACTAGCTGAAAAGTTTGAATTTTTGTAAATAGAATATGTCGTTCAAACAATTGAACGATCGCTTGTGTATAAGTTGGGATTGGAAATTTTTTAAATTAAAGGGTAAAAAGAAAAAAGAAAAAAAAAGGAAAAAAAAAATATAAAATATGAAAAGAAAGAAAAATAAATATAAGGAAAAATATAAAATAATAGAAAGAAAGAAAAGAATAAAATATAAAAAAAAAAAAAAAACACCATACATGGAGTTAGAAATAAATCGCTGTCCAACTCGGTCTAGACTCCTACAGTAGTGATTCCGAGGTTCCTACAAAATCTTTTTTACACGTCATACACTTATACTATAAAATAACAGAAAAAAATAAATTTAAGCGACGCAAAACTATTTCCCATCGATAACTGCATTTTCTCAATTACCGTTGTCACAGCTTAAATCCTGAGATAAAAGGTTAACTCTCGACCGGACGAAATAATGTTGTTTTTGAAGAACGTATGACAAAGAAAGGTAACAGTCACGGGAAAAGGGAGGAAGGGTGAAAAGGGCGACCAGAAAAGAAACAGAGAGATACTGAGAGAGGTGCGTGTCTTGAAAACGAAAATAAATAGTTTTCGCTGAGGCTTGAAGTCGAAACGAGCACGCCAAGTGCCTTACGCAACGTTTAACCATTTTACACGAAGAAATTTTTACGAAAATCCCATTACTTTAAATATTAAAGAGAAAAAGTTTAGAAACGCTTTTCTAATTTTATGTTTGAAGACTTCAACACTATCACGAGAATAAAAATTAATATACAAATTCATTTATAAAAAATGTTATAAAAAGGTAATATAAATCACTTAGTCAACAAATTATTACTAAATATTAAATTTGTGTAAACAAAATTGTTTCCACTAAAATTAAATAAGCAAGTTATTACAAAGAAAACATTCACGTTTATAGTTTTTCGTAGATCCAATAATAAGAAATGATGACGAGAATATCTTATTAATCTCTCATTGTTTACTTCAAAGATATTTTTTATCTACACAAATTATGTAACCGTCTAAAAACCTAAAACAACAATAATAATACAACATACGTATAACGCCATCTATACTTACAGAGACCAAAGTAACGCTTAGTCCACACGTAATTTGAAAGCAAACTTTTTATTGAATGTATTCCAAAGAGGGCGCTGAACGAAGAAATCAACTTAATAAAAAATGTTAAAACTTACATGACTTGAACTGTTGAATCATAGAGGCACTGTCGGCGGCATGGTGATAATCGTAGAGAGACTGGCCGATCAGCTCCTTCGGACCGAATCCAAGTGTGTTCAACAGACTGCAACAAGGAATAACATAATTATAGTACAAGAAATTTCACCAAAGTCGAACTTATGGGTGGAACCATTAGTCGTTACATTTCAAAATCAACTAAATCCAATTTTAATCGTTCATATAACATGTTTTATTTTTTTAAGATTTTAAATTTCGATAAACTGAGAACAAAGTTAAAATTTTGCCGTCTTTAGTTTTTCTTTAATGATCTTCATATTTTACATGTACAAAATTTGAAGATCTTGATAAATAACGTTAATATTAGGAACGGCTAAAATTAGATTTAGTTCATTTTGAAATACAACGACACATTTGTTGTATTATTTGACAAGGTCCTTCAAGGTTTCAAGGTCTCTTTATCAAGGCCTTTATCATAAAGTTATCGAAAGTTAAGGTTCTATTTAAAATGAACATTTTCCATAAATAATTTAGGTAACACTTTCAAAATGATTATTTATTTATTATCACAATAATTATTATAAATTCACTATCTTTAACTTTCAAAAGTCCTTGAAAGAATATACATTGCATATCTACATAAATAAAAATGAATCGCAAAATATGTTGCTAAGCGCAAAACTCGAAGACGGCTGATCCAATTCGAGTAATTTTTGATTTGGTTTATTCCTTGAACTCTGAGGAAGGATTTTATGGAGTGAAAAGTTGCACAGAAAAACCTTAAAATCTGTTTTCTTTTTCTGTAATTATGAACGCAGCTTCAAATTGATATTAGCAACTTGAACGCATCCGTAATTACGATGCTTTTTTTATTTTTGATTTGACGCATGTAATTTTACCATTTTACTGCAGTTTGCTTTAAATATTTCACTTTCTCAATTTGTATTCCGGAAAAGAGAACAGTCTCTATGGGGCAGCATAGCAAATGTTCCATATGTCGGTATGCATCTACTAAAAAGTAGGCTAAGAAAAAAATCATAAGGCGAAACGAAGTTCGCGGGGCAACTAGTTTAAGATAAAAGAACATATTAGATAAATTTCGATTTATTTCTCAGGTATTAATTATTAGTACTATATACTTATAGTTTTTAAATACAAAATAATATTTTTAAACTATGCTAAATTCTGGAAAAGTCTAAACTTAACTATTATTTAACACCGACAGTCGCCGTTACTTATGGACTGTACTGTACTTTCCATCAGGTACCGTACAGTCATTTTGCCGAACTAGTTTAAAAAAAAAAAATAACTATGTTCATGTGCAGAAGCAAATATTTATTCATAATGATTAATTACACATTTTTTTATTACTTTTCTGATTCGCAGATACAAGATACACCACAGACTAAAATAAAAAGGAATATTAGTATGTAAATGCCGAGTAAGCACTTTTAATTTTATTATAGTTACATTTGCAAAATTAAATTCTTATTTTTAAATTAAGTTATATTATACAATTTTTAATTAATTAATAGTGTTTTTTGTATATTTTCAAGATAATATATCTTTTCGTAATATATGATTCGTGATAGATTCCAAAGGTCATTCCCAATGTGACCCAAACAACCATGCAGGTTATGATAATCGGTAACACGATCAACCTTGAATGATCCGTCTGTTAATTTCGCAGAAATCTGCTGCTATACACATATTTACAACTTTAAGTCGTCACAGTAATATATAACTAATTAAAATTTGATAAACTTACAATAAAACAGTTATTTAAATGTCCCGCCATTTCCACAAATATCGGGATTCAGATCACATAAATAAACAAAACACTGAATCACAATCGCACTATTAAAACTTAAGCACATTGGTACACTATTTAAAATGAATTAATATGGTATGCAATCCTTGTTCGTTTATCGCGGACTGTGTACAAAACCACCGAATCACATCATGTTTAACCTACAAAATACGTTTGAAGGTGATACTTTGTTGATATTACGCGTTCGATTTAAGTAGACTGCTACGTAGACTGAGTCGTTTATTCATACAATATATGTTTGAATTTGTTCCGATGCACGTGTTAAAATATAGCTACAACGCCATCTTTTGTACGTTTCGACAACGTTGCTGATGTTTAACAGTAGATATTTTATTAGATAATATGCAATGTATGTTTGCAGTAAATATTTATATATGATAATTTCAAACATAATAATATAACAAATTCTAATACATCAAAACAAGAGAATCAACGCACCAATTAAGTTTCTTTGTTTGGTTAATTTTTTAATTCAAGATTGATTTTCAAAAACTGAAATACGATGGTTTATTTTTCTGTAATCAATAGTAATTTCAAATTTGTTCCAGGTAGAAATGTATTACAGAGACGCGAGAGTGGACTTAAACTTTGTACATATGATATGATTTTCGGTTCGCACCGACTTCCAATACATCTCTAGGTAGTACACATATTCATATGTTTTATTTAATTTGGTTAATTTGATAAACTATTTATTTTCCGCTTTTTAGTGCCTTATGGGTTTTTGATTGATATTGAAGTCGGTTAATACTTTTTTTTGAAAATTTACTTTATTTTTCCATTTTTAGTGTACATAAATTTATATTTTACTAGCAGTGCCCGCGAAAACCAAATAACAATAAGGCGTCTCCGCCTTAAGTATATTAAAATATGCGCACCTTTCTTTTTGCAGTGTATGGTAATCTATCGGTATGGTATGCGATATGGTTTCAAATTGGTTGTACAATAAGTAACGTGCCTATTTGGTACGTCAACGCAAATACCTTATCAAATAAATCCGCGATAGTTTCATACCACCAACTCGGCTACCATCGCTTCACACATAATACACCTTAAGTAATGTAATTACAATGCTTGCGTCATGTTGCAACACAGCAACGAACATAAGCACAATAGGCTCCTAAGAATTGAAGAGTTTTTTTTTATAATATTGGTGGCAAACGAACATACGACACGAGAGGAAACACAGATGCGTTGCCGGCCCTTACGAAAGGAGTAGGCTCGTTTCTTGAAAGTTTTCTTACTTTGTCACAGATCCCATAATCAGAACCTAACCAAACTCTCATCAAACTACCCTTGAAGTACGTCCTTTCCAATAAAAAATGAATCATCGAAATCGGTTATCGTGATATTGAGTTATTCGTCTATTTGTCGTGTACATACTTAATGCAAATTTAAAACTTATACGGTTTTGCACTGGATGCCGTTGTCGGAACTGGACCATAATTTTTTTAAACGTTATATTTTTTTGTGGGACACACACCGGGAAGTACCAGCTTTCAAATCAAAAAAGAGAATAATCAAAATCGGTTCACCCAGTCCAAAGTTATGATGTGTTACATAAAAAATAAAAAAAATACAGTCGAATTGATAACCTCCTCGATTTTTGTTACATTTAGTTATAAAAAATTCGAGGCAGTCATAAAGATGGAGTTTTTGGCGTCTGTGGTGTAGTGGATTTTATATTTTATTCATAATCTAGTGTTATTTGTCTCTATATTTTGTAACATTGGTGGTGTTTTACGTACTTTAGTTTGATTACTGTGCATAAGTAAAGGGAATGGGAAATAATACGCCACCATCTAGTTAGTACATTGAAATGATCACAAGAAGCTTGTAATATCATTAGCTACTCAACAATTGCAGTAATAATCTACTAGAAGATTGTTTGCCAAAAATAAAACAAAAAAAAGGATTGCCGACGGAAGTGAAAGCTCAAAACAATGGAATAACTTTTTCCCTACCAAAAAAAATTGAGCCGTCACGGGACGCCTGGCAGATGTAAAACACATGTGTAACATAGTAAACAACACTGTATACACTATAGGTATGCAAGCTCAGTGCGGCAAGAGAGATTGCGCACAATCGCTCGCGCATGGCATCGCGTCGCCACGTCTAGCCATGCCAACAATCAGGTTTACTCTCGCCTATGGATGTTTCGCATCAATAAAAACAAAACAAAATACTTTTGTTTATCGATCAATGCCGCTAAAGAAGTTTGCGCTTCAAAATCAAACTAATGAATAGTAATTAAAAGTTTTGAAAATGAATACATACGCTTCATCGACATATGTAAATTTCATATCCAGGCTGTGTTTGGATAGGAAAGTCTTGGTGTCCAATGGTATTTCTATATTCGATGGGTGTGGTATTGGCCTGCCGACTGCAACTAGTGACGCAATTTTCAGTTTCTTGTCGTCATCAGATTTCTTTTCTTCAGTGTTATTATTATTGTTTTCTTTTTCTTCTGACGGCATCAGCATGTGACCGGTGATGTGGATCACCTGTTAAAAAATAACTATATTAAGTAAAAATGGATCGGATTGAATTATTTGTTTCTATAATAACTACTAGCTGATACGCACAACTTTGTTTGCGTTGATTATTATCTTAACAATATCTATCTATACTAATATTATAAAACTGGAGTGTTTGATTGTTTGTTTGGTTGAACGCGCTAAACTCAGGAACTACTAGTCCGATTTGAAAAAAAAAATTCATTGTTAGATAGCTTATTTATCTAGGGAGGCTATAGGCACATATATACAGTGGTGATCGTATAATTAGAAACACTACCAACACTCCTTGACATTATGTAAGATACTTCACCGCAATCGTTTTTATTTTGAAATTAAACAATAAATAGGATAACAATATGTTCAACGATGTATCATTTATTAGAAAAAACAATATAAAGCCCACTAGTGCAATATCACAATACAAGTGCAGTTTCAATATTACATTACGGACAAACATTTAAATCAGTTTTAAAATATGAACAATAATGGTCAACTAATTAGAAACAACAACAAAAAAGTATAAAAAACAATATTTTTTTAAGTATTAGTAATTAGTATTGTTATTTACGAAATAGCTACTATCCACAGCTTACCAATAGTTATAATTAATATTTAGTAGCGTATCCCTTATTTTCAATAACAGCACTGCAACGACGTTGCATTGGTTCAATCAAATTCATATAGTTTGTTTTGACCGGTGTTACGTTTGTTTGAGACTTTCTTTTTAACAATATACCAGAGCTTTTTATCGAGTTTAAATCCGGACTATTTACTGGCCAGCCTAAAACGGATATACGCTGTTCGCTAAGGAAACATTTGACGCTATTGGCCGTGTGTTTAGGGTCATTGTCATGCTGAAAGATCCAGTTTACAGGCAAATGATCGTCCGAGTAGAGAATCATTGTGTGCTCTAAGATATTTTTGTATTGCCATTGATCCATTATACCTTCAATCTTCCGAACGGGTCCAACTACACATCCGGAAAAACACCCCCAAACTTAAATGTTACCGCCACCGTGCTTGCTTATATTCCATGTGTACAAAATGTATTTTGTAATTAAAAGTAAGATATGTTTTATATTTTATGCATTTAATGAGTTTTTTATTTGAGTGGCTATATTATTGCATGATTATTAATTATTGAATGAGCATATTTTTTACGAACATTTGTACGTTGTAGTTATACTTTATTCATAAGAAGTGTTTCTAATTATATGACCACCACTGTATATCATCACGTTAAGACCACTAGGACGGAGCTTTTCGGCTCGTCCGGAGTAGTACCACCTTCTCACAGAAAACCGACAAAAACTCTTCATCTCTCAAACACAGGCCAGCAACGCACTTGCGACTCCTCTTGTGTTGCTAGTGTCTATGGACGGCGGTGATCACTTATCACCAGATGACCCACCTGTTCGTTTGACTCCTTTTGACACAAAAAAAATACGTAGTGACAACCTTTATGGCGATCGGTACAAACGGTGTTAAAATTATTGATCTTGGAAATACCAACGTTAATTTTATATACATTTATATAGAAAGAAATAGTTTATTGTTGGAACAACTAAACAATTAAATATATAATCAAATTAAATACATGCGTATAAAGAAAAGAAAAATGTCCAACAATTGGCAAACCCATACAGCAAAATATGCCGCAGTACAGCGGTAGTGCAGAGCTGATCTTCGATGGGACCCAGCCAGCAATATTTAGAAAGATTACATGTATCAGAAATATGATAGAACTAGCTATCCGCGATTTCATCTGCGTTGCTTATTATCTTAACAGTTCGTTAACAATTAATTAAAAAACAAAAGCGAAAATATACTTTGCTTATAAAAAATAAACAATGTTATCCATTTACTTCCCCTACGCACGCACCACGCCGCTTGCCCCATATCTCACATCATTGAACCCGTTGTGTTTATAGTAATCATAATTTCCTAAATTTTTTATAACTTGAAATTAAACGAAGCACTCATGATATGATGTTTTTTTGAAAAAGGAAAAATTATCCAAAATTTGTCAATTTTTTTTTAGTTGTAACTAATATAATTGCTCGAAATCTATCCAGTAGTTTTTGAGTGATTCACACACAGCAGCAGAACTATTCTCTATCTCTCTCTCTTGCTGACTCTTTGTCCTACATGGTGGTGGAGTCAGCCTTCCTTACTTCTCCACTTCGCTCTGTCCTTGACGTCACATCCAGAACCTTTGTACTCCCTCATATCCTTCAGCACTTATTATTTTTACTATTATTTTATTTATATATAGAAGAAGACATATATTTTATTATTAGAAATATTATGACGTTTTATACTATTTATCATTCTTTAATTGCGTCTATAATTTTTCTCATAGACTGAATATGCGTCATCTATAGATGTGACAGTGTAAATTAATTATACGGCATAAATTAAACGGTGACTTGTGAGCCCCACATAGATAACGAAGTTTTATGACTTTGCTTGCATAATGTACTTGCATTATAGTATACTAAATGTAATGTTTATCATTCTGCTTCAATTTTCTCATATGGTATATTGAATTAATATAATAATGGAAGGTTTACATTTAAGACGAATGTCATTATTGTGACGGGTCGTTGAAGAAAAATGGACTGTTTCAAATCTGATACAAATATTAATGTATACTGACTTTATGTGTGATTATCTGATACCCGGGGCCTTTTAAATGAAGAGGACAACGAAAAAAAGAGCTGGAATTCACCAATATTTAACTAAATTGGACTTTTAGTAGAAATGAATATGAAAACACATTTTTGCTATGATGTTTGTTCATTTGCCAAGTTATAGACGTCTAAATAACAGTAATATATATTCGAAATTCTAACTTACGGAAGTAGTTTATCGAATTAAACAAATTTAAAATAAAATAATGAATATTGAGACTTATTAGAAAGTTAATTGTCTTTTTTGATAAAATAAAACTTGAAGAACGAGAACTTTTTTAAATGTACAAAACCCGAAGTTCAGCATTTTGTAACGAAAATTTAATAACTTGCAGGATCGTTTTTTAATTTTCTTTGCTGTTTTTTATGCTTTTTTATGTTTCGGTTTGTTTATGTTTTTTAGGTATGAGTCGGCGATTTCGGTGAAGGAAAATATTGTGATAAAACTATGACATGGTGGCATCGACATATTATAAAACCCAAGGCGTACAGTCTCGAATAAAAGTAGCACCCAAAACAGGCCGCAGAAACTCCCCAATATACATACGTAGTTATAGTTATGGGATAAACTTAAGATTTTGCTAATTCAACCTTACCTGAATTATTTAAAGATGTTTTAACAAGAAAGAGAGATTCAGATTACACCTTGAAGAATGTATGTTTCAAATCTGGATGGACAATCTAGCCTCACCGACAGCCGGATTCAGAACGGTAGAAGCAATTCGCCCTGTGCTTAGGGAGTGGATGGAACGGCAGCATGGACCACTGACTTTTCGATTGGTCCAGATATTGACGAATCATGGCTGTTTTGGGCGATATTTGCACAACATAGTCAGAAAAGAAGTGACAACTAGATGTCACCACTGCCAGGAGTGTGATATGGACACAGCCCAACATACGATTGAGGAATGCCCAGCATGGTCCATAGAGCAGAGCTCGTGGTAGTGATCGGCTCTGATCTTACCCTACCAGCTGTGGTTCAATCCATGGTTCGGGAGGAGATGGCCTGGACCGCGGTCCTTTCATTTTGTGAGGCCATTATGTCACAAAAGGAAGAGGCGGAAAGGCAACGAGAGAGGAATGGCAGGGCAACAACGACACGTCGACGCGGACTCGGACGCGGAAGAAGGAGAGGCGGTGGACAATTCCACCAAAGGCCACCCTGAAGGACGTCCCAGATAAAGTAAGGGAGGGAGGTTGTAGGGTTAGGTAGGTAAGGTTAGAGCTAGGAGTAGGTCTGTAGGGATAGGTTAGATTAGAGTTAGGTAGTATAGGGATTTGGGGAAGGAAATATTGTGTAGGCTAATTTAGGCTGGAAGGTCCTTCAGGAAGGCTGAGGCGGATGAGGAGTAAACCTCGATAAAAAAATCAATCGTGTGACGGCGGCGGAGCGGCCTAGCCTCTACCGTGATTTAAACTGCCAGCCGAACCCAGGGGGCGAAGGGGCGGGGGTCCTGACTTCCCATTGCACGGGTTCGGCGGGCTGGGAGGCAGTCTTGTAACCGGGCTGCCTCAGCGGGTGCGGCGTGGGAAACGCCTGCCGCCGGGGGCGTCTCGGAGCTTGCTCACGCTACCCCGAGGCACTCCCATAGTGCGGCGTAGGTTATCGTGAAGTTTTTTAGTCGATTAAAGGTCGACTTAGTTCAGGACCTCCCCCGGGGACCTGGCAATGTCTGTGAAGAGGGTTCTCCACGTTAAAAAAAAAAAAAAAAGGTTAGCTCAGATAGGTCGCGAATTGTATGCATCAGGTAACAACCCAAGCCGAGGCGTGCCGTGTACCCTTGAGCTATGTAGTTGTCAAATAAAATCGGCTGAGTGCCTTAAGCGCTCACCTTAGTAGTCCGGTGAAGCTGTTAAGACCTTGCTAGGTCAATAGCGTAGTCAGTTCGAAAAAAAAAAGTATATCATTGTATGGTGGAAAGGCTTTTTCTAAGACCGCTTGGTTAGCTTGTTGGCTAACCCTTAAGTTAAAAATCTGTCGGTGTTCCGACAGCTGCACTTGAAAGCCAGTCTTTTGTCTAGGTTTAACATGTTTACCATCTTACACCGCATTATCATTTAACATCAGATGAAATTGTGGTCAAACGCTAAAACCTATAAATAAAAAAAAAAAATGAATGCGTGTAACCGTCACACACGATTGAAGTAAAACTTCTTTGGTGTTAAGATAAATAAAAAAAAATGTGTACTTTTCTGTATTTTATTTACTTTATAACAAAGAGATGGTAATAATATTTCCTGTGTTATTTAAGTTCCGAATTAGCTGATAGATGGCGCTACAGACAAAGAAGCTTTGATTTAATTTGTTACTTACTTACATTGAAACCAGATGGCAACACGGTCGCGCGGCCATATATACATAATTGATTCTATTGTATGATATTTATTATTATTCAATTTGATATTTTTTATTAATTTTTGTTTTTTTTTTTTTGAAAATGTTTTGATTGAATCGTTTATAAACTATTTATTGACAAAATCAAAAATATTTAAAAACCGGATGGTACAGAAACGTGACGCCATATTGCCGTAACGGACTTCCGTTGCATTGTCGTTCAGTTACATCCTAGGCGCGCCCAAAGAAGTTTTACTTAAAAAATATATCCGAAACAAACGCGTGTTGTTTAATTTTATTTATAGGTACTTATAGATTTATACCATACTTGATCTTTGACACCGGCTTTATAAAAACAAAGATAAATCATAAAAAATAAAGTCCTATTCTGTTGGAATATAGCAATTAATAATGAAAATATTTATACCCAAAGCGTGTACAATAATAAAAACTAGTTAGAGATTAATAAACAAAACCAAATAAGTTAACATATGCCATAAATACGGAAACAGCGTTTTCCAAACCGGATTACAAGTGAAAATTGACGCCTTTGGCATACATTTTACACGTGGCCGATCATAGATTTTACCAAGTAGATGGTAAGTCTTAATAGTTAAGGTTTATATTTGTTTGACCGAAAATTATGCGTTGTTATAATATTCAGTAATTAATATTATGATAATTCAATTAATAGATGTTACTGTGAATTCTGATTTAACGCATACGTTTCTAAAAGTGGATACAATGAATACGCAGTTTATTTTTATCAATAACACACATTCAATTACTCATTTAGAGATTTGTTAATGTGACCGACTTGTCGCAATTATAAAATTTTGACAAAACAGCAGTAAGAGGGTAAAGAGGGTAAAGGTATTCTTTAACACTTTGACTGCCACGTTGGTCATATATAACCGACTACAGTGGTCGGTGGTGACTCGACCGCCAGATCCTTTTGGAATTGTAACAACTCATGCGTGCCGTTCTAAAAGGAATATGTGATAACGCTGTGGCAGTCTAATTGTTATTTAAGTTTAATATAATTCGTTTACGATTTACAATGCCATTAACAGAGTGAATCCAAAATAAACATATATATGCGAAAAGTCAAGAATAACGTGGCAAAATTGTAAGGTATATGCTTCACAACAATAACGATTAACTATTAATGACACTATATAATTAACAGTTGTTTATATCTTAATGGCAGTGTTTATCTTCTTATACTTGTAAATAAAAAATAATTGCCGAATGTGTGTAAGGGCATCGCTTGAAAACGAATGCACGTATTTGACTAATTATTTTTCTGTTTTGTTAATAATTGCCTGGAAAAGGTTTGTATGAAGAATGTTTTTAAAATCAGGAAGGAAAAGTGAAAAAGTTGGTACAAAAATCACCATATAAAAAAATGTACGAGTAAGTGAGATAGAAGAGAGCCTTAAAAATATTGACAATTTGACGTTCAATAGGTCAATCGCCGTTTTATTTCATGGTCGAGCTGTAAAACGAAGGTTTGATCTTATTTTTTCATTAGTACACCCGAGCGAAGCCGGGGCAAGCGACTGGTTAATAATAAAAATGTTAAATTCGGATGTCTAATATACTGCATCGAGATCACTTATTAAGATTTGACTTTACATACAATATGGACACATATTCTAAATACTTTATAGTTTTTAGCGTTTGATCAGTTTCATCTCATGTCAAATGACGATGTGGTTCAAAAATATAAATACTCTAAACCTAGATAAGACTGGGTCTCAAGTGCAACTATCGAAACGCAGCTATATGTGCTTGGTGGTAGAATTTCAACTTGAGAGTTGTAGCTAACGAAGTTAATTTGTAAAAAGCCCTACCACAATACTACGGTTTTATCACGATATATTCCGTCACTGACAGTTCCGAATCATCCGCAAGGATTCGAACCTAAAACCCCACGGTGTACCGTCCGACCGTAATGTTGGGGCGGCAAGGGATCGTGCTGGCTAATCACCTTGTAGAGCCGCCCCAACGGTCCGCCCGGCGGAAGGTGACCGCCGGGCTCCTACCTATAAAGGGACAGACCGGGTACAAGGATTCGAACCTACGATGACAGATGGCCACTATCGCTTCACGATATACTTCGGAGAAATATAGAGGACTTGGTTTGTCTAGTTACACGATATTTAACCACCGCTTAATGTATATCCTCGTCTTTTAAGCTAAACCAAAAAATCTTGTAATAGTTTATAAAGATTTTCTGTGACGCTGATCTCAATATAAGAGTATAGGACTGGATAATATGTTCACTTTAAATTCCCTTATCTCTACATATAATAAGAGTGTAAATTTAACGCGTCTGTACTTTTTCAATTTTTATAAAAAAGTTACTGTAGTTGTCTAGGAATAAGTAATAAAGCACATTTCAATCAATTTTAGAAATGTCTATCTGTCGGTCTGTTTATGTGATCACGCATCACTGCTAAAGTACTGCGTTCACGGTAAAACCTTACCAAGAAAATCATAAAGCATATCCTCGAGTAATATTTAGTCTTTGTTTCATTAAAATCGGTCCACGCTATCAAAAGTTATTGTAATTTGAATGACGACGCGACTTCAGTACGAGAGAAAAGTAGATAAGTAAATGGACTCAAGACGATTTTATTAGCCACTGTTATTTTACATTAGGTTCCAGGCGGACGGAGTCGCGGGCACAGCTAGTCGTTAATATATCCGTGATGACATAATGGCTATGTAGTTACAATAGTATTGTTTTATTACAACCAATGTAACAAATTATATTTGAGGCATAGTGCAACCATAACTGTGTACTCACCTATTTGCATTTAACGTTTTAAAAGTACACCGAAAAGTGCAATTAATTTTAGCATATAAAGAGAATTCAAAACGAGCGCATATAAACTAGTAAACAAATGTTAAACTTTACGTAATACATAAAACAAGCAGAAATATTAAATTTAGTGTTTATTCTAACTCCATAGATCCATTCTACCGTACAAACAAGTTATAATAAGTATCGACTATCTAACAACATTCTCAGAATTTTTCCAACTTGACCAGGGTTGGCATGAACCACTACACATTATATAACAAAGTCCTCTGCCACGTCTGTCTGTCTGTTCGTCCGTCTGTTCGCAATAAACTCATAAACCACTGAATGGATTTTCATGCATTTCTCACCAGTAGATAAAGTGATCCATGAGGAAGGGTTAGGTATATCATTGATCAAGGTTTTTTTATTATTATGAGGGTGGGGTAACGCCCACCGGGCCCGCTAGTTGATATTACAATACAAAATATTGACCTATATCATCAATATTTGCTTGTTAATTAAACTGCTAAAGGCCTTTTTTGTTACTGTATGACGTATAACAATTTTTTTTATTAGAAAATAACTCAGATCATAGACATGTTTTCGCGTGATTCGGATATTTTATGAAGAATGATATTAGCTTTAAAAGTTAACAATTTCGTGACACCTTAGGAAACGATATCGCTTTTGACGGCAATTACACTGGCAGATCGCTAAAATTACAGCGGGTTACCTTAGGCTACTCTAATTTACATTAGCTGTTAACCGTGGCTTCGCCCACAGTGCTATCTCCAAAAGGGTTCGATCGATTTTTACGGGACTTTCACTGGCAGATAGCTGACCATATCGGAAGTAATTTAGGTTATTCTATGTAGACTAGCTGTTACCCGCGACTTTGTCCGTATGAAATTAAGCAAAAATTCTTTGTTCACTGTAAACATGTGCGAAAGACGTGCGTTGTCCTGGACTCCAAGAATAAATATAATTAAAATTCATATGTCTGTATCTATGTATGTAATTTGAATTATATTGTCTTTTTAGTTATTTTGGCGGCCATTTTTTTTATTACCGCGCTTTCATCTACATAACTCAATAACCATATTAACATATAAGAATATTGTATCGAGTTCAATGAGCACTATGTAAATAGTCGAATATTAGAAATTGATTAGACAGATATAAAGTTTTATATCTTGATTTATATTTGTGCTAGATTACTAGACGTCAGCTCAGTCATTGTTTACAATTCAACATTAGTAATAGTAATTTTGAAGATAGAAGGGGTCTTTCTAATAAGATATTAGACCATAAACGTATTAGTTATTGACAATATAGGCATATTATATCATTATAATAACATCTTTAAATCATTGTTTCATTAGTTCCTTGTGAAGTGTAAGTGAGCACTGAGGTAGTTACATGGTGGGTTAAGGTTCCAAATTTTTTACTGATGATAAACCTTATTTGACACACTGTTAGTATTTGTATATCTAATGTATACGTTACATGTTACTATAAGTGGCGTGCGTGTCGTACTTACAATTGTTTTTAAACAGCATTTCTATAATTGTACATGCTCTCACAATTTTATATTTTTTTAATACAATTTAAAAAATGCCGTGCGTAGCTGTGGGTAAAAGCTAGTGTATAAATAAATGAGTATTAGAGACAAATGACTTTCGTTAATCGAACACAAATTCGAATTACAGAAACGGGAATCACATGAGTACTAAGCATTTTACACAGCATTAATATACTTGGGGTTTTAATATTGAAATTCTAATTAAATAGGTTATTGTTAACTAAATTGTTTTTTTATCACGCTTTTATTAGCTTCACCTGTATGTATGTATGTAACCGACCCCTTTGAGCTCGATTTTGTCCTACTTTGAACGATCAGATTTAATTCAAACTTTGCACACCTGTCAAAGGTCGATGACAATGCAATAATCCGAAAAAAAAAGTTAAATAAATTTAACTAAAAAATGAAAAATAAATAATAGTTTAAAAAAACTAAAAAAACACGCTTTCATAAAAAATCCAACTAAAAAACAGAAAATAAAATTTAATAAATTTGGATTAAGAATAGTGTAAATTAGAAATAAATGTATATTTTTGTAAAAAGTGACAAAAAAATGATAAAAATACTGATATCTGGAGGTGCTGATATTAACATGCGATGCGTCACTGTTTACACTATTCTTAATTCAAATTTATTAAATTTTATTTTCTGTTTTTTAGTTGGATTTTTTATGAAAGCGTGTTTTTTTAAACTATTATTTTCCAATACCTTCCAAGCCCAAAGTAAAGCTTCGAACTGGAAAGTACAACCCTACCAAATAATCCGACCGGCAAGCGTCCACTTTCAACTCCATTTATCAAATCATTACAAACGATTTTTTTTTCCTTAAGTGCGCGTAACTTTACGTAATATATTTGTATTAAGAATAATATACGAACAGACACGAACGTGATTCCTTCTACGGTTGTGAGATAAGACACATTCACGTCGTTTTAATAACAAAGAATCCATTAAATATATAGGTAATGGTAAACGAGAATTGATTTTAAAGACACGTATTGCGAGTTTAGAATAAATTAGACATCAATCACTCTATGAATATTATGATCATTTTCTGTTTGTACTAGCTACACGTATCAAAGAATGCATATTACGAATAAAATGTTATTGAAATCCTTCTCCGAACTTCGATCCCTCTTTGCCAATTATACACTGGTCTGTAATGAAATCCTCTTTAAATGAGAATTATCATGTATGTATATGAAGATTTCAATACATTGAATCTCCTTCCCTTTTCCTCTATCACCTCTAGATCTTGCTGGCAACTTTACCGTGCCACTTTTTGAACTCGATATCTTTTTTATTATTAGATATGTATCGTAAGTGTTAGATGATAACATTTATGGAAAAATATCGTTTCTTAGAAAAGAAAACTTAACGTTACGAAAGAAAGTATGTTGTGTGGTAAAGTGTGGTAAATTTTTTGTTTTGTTAAAAAACGATTTTTGAAGATCAAATATAATATAATAATATGTATAAAAATTGTAAAGAGGGAACAAAATATATTTTTTCAGACTACTGTTCTTATATTATCGAATAAGTTTAGTGACGAAGCATAAAAAAACATACTTTCACATTTGTATATTAAAGTAGGTAGTCATAAATAAATTATTCATAAAATTCACAAAAATGTTCTATTATTTTGAACTAAGATTATTTAAAAAAAACTCTGCGTACAATTTCCTCTAACAATGTATTACACTTAGTAACATTTTTTTTTCGGACTGACTATGCTATCGACCTAGCCAGGTCTTAAGAGCTTCACCGGACTACTAAGGCGAGTGCTTAAGGCACTCAGCCGATTTTATTTTGGTAACTAGCTCAAGGGTGCACGCACACCTCGGCTTGGGCTGTTGCCTGATTCATGCAATTCGCGACCTATCTGAGCTAACCTAAGCTAAGCTATATATTCATACTTATATGAGTTATTGAAACATATATGTGTACCAAACATACATACCGCAACAACTGTTATATGTATTTTGTGTCGGATAATTTTTCTAAGCTATTTCAGTTCGATAAGGGAAAAACAAAAATAAAACCTTTCCACTTTCATGTGTAAGCATGTGTTTGTGCACGTGTGTGGAGGTGAGAAGTGTAACAAATATCATCGAAATATTTTCGAAGTTCAGGTCCACAGAAAAATAGAATAATTTTTTCAATACTAGTTTCATACATTTGTATTTTCGAAGTATGTTAAGAAAAATTTATAACAAAATTACAATGAAAATGATAAAAGACGACATAAAATAGATAGAAAACACGTATTTGTCATGAAACAACAAAATTATTTTCACGTGACAAGTTGTCAGTTCGTGAAATAATTACAATATACAATGTCTTCTACGAAAGAAGCTTCTATGTTGGGATAATTCATGCCTTAGAAAGTTACATTACATTTTAAATTCCACACTTTTCATAACTATTTACCCGATTGACAGAGTTACTTTAGATCGGCAAACACCGGCAGCTATTTTTTGTAAGGAAAAAAACGTAAAGCTTTTATTCTTATCAGCTTTTAAAATGTCACCCGACAAGCATGTCTACTTAAGTAGAAATATAAAAAAAAAACTTTGAATACAGTTATGGCTTATAAATAATCTTTCTTTATTTCTGTGTTCCTATTACCCAATATTTAAAATAGGTTGACCTAAATTACGTACAATAAAAGTACATAATAAAAAATGTATTGAGTTTATCCTGGTCACTTATCGGTTTTATTGTACAAACACATTACTCGTAACATTTCTATAGAGTCTATATATTTGTAGGGTTCAATTTAACAGTACAGCATAACTGAAATGATAAAATATAGGTTAGCGTCGACGAATCAGGGTTTCCTTTCGAATTATTTACCGCTTTTGCAATATGTGCAAATATTATTGCGTAAACATTGGTGAATGCGATTTCTCTCAATGACGACAGTTCAAGAAAACAGAGATGAGTAATTGTTGATAAGTTGTTTCTTCACAGAATATTTGCCTAGTAACAAATATCTCATATATCCTTATAGCAGTTATCCTGTTAAGTAATCTAAATATTTAATCCGTTGTGTATTTACCACCGAACACGTTTTTAATTTTTTTTATAAAAAAAAAAAAAAAATTTATTTTTTTTTTTTTTTACTATTCTAACACAAAAAAAAAAAACAAAAAAAAAAAAAAAAAAAATAAAAATTTTTAAGAGAAAAAAAAAAAAGAAATATATAAAAAAAAAATTCTAAGAAAGAATTAATATAAACAAAAACGAGGAGGCGAAAAAAAGAAAGATAAATATAAAATAAAAAAAAAAAAAAAAAGGAAAAAAAAAATAAAAAAAAAAAAACAAACCTTAAGAAAAAAAATATATAAAAAAATTAAAAAAAAAAAAATTATATAAGACTAAAAAATTACACTTAAACCTTCTATCATAGCCCGAATGATGACCACAAGGATAAATTACTTTTTTTATAAAAAAAAATGAATTTATTCCTTTATTTCTTTGCTACGCTTTCACACCGTAACTACACAACCGATCATCATACAATTTTATATAAACGTTCTCAGAGGTACAGATATAAGGTACATTTAGAAAAACTATTCTCTAGCGATAGGTTTAATCTAGACAAACGCGAAGCCGCGAACAAAAGCTAGTTAGATGTAATATAAAAGTAAGACATCATTCGGACAAAACACCTATAAACAAACAACCTTACCTCTTTATGGTAATAGTATACATTAGCTCTTAAATAGTACACTTATTATATGCAAAGTCTAATTATAGATTTTACTTAAAAATTATATTTAAACCTTCTATCATAGCCCGAATGATAACCACAAGGATAAATTACTTTACGAAAGCTCAAAGGGGCATGTTAGCGTCTGTCCCGAGCGTACCAAGAGTAGAGTAAAACAGCACAAATTTATTAAAATCATAATAAAGCATTACGTAGATAACGCAATACATAGATATAATTAATTATTATTATTCAACTCACTAAATTACGTAAACAATAGCGAGCGCATACATAGCTACTGTATTAATTACACGAAAAACACCTGGACATCTGCAATAAATCAAACTAGCAAGGACGCGGTCTGCGTGAAATCAAATACCTAGTAGTATTAGAAACTGATTATAATAAGAAAACAATACATTATTAACTAGAGAAGAACAATCAAAATACGAAACCTAAAATATTTTATTCAATTTAGGCCCTAAGAAGGCGCTTACGATCGTCAAAACTGCCTCCGGTTCGGACAAACAACTCAGTCATTGAGAAGAAACGGCAAAGAAACTCGATCGGGTTTACCTTTTCAACATGTACGTGTATTTAAAATACATAAACGTTACAATTGTTTTTAGTGGATGAACAGAGAGAGGCGTCAATTCCATCGTTCACATATTGATCCACACTACTATAGCATTTAGACACCAAAACCCGCTAGATAATGCTTCAACTTACAGCCCGGCAAATCGCTTATCGGCAAATATGCTTTGGGACGTTGCTGTAAAACCTAACATTATTACCTAAAAAACTATTACTGGTTTTACTGAGTCTGAAGCATGGGACGACCTTACGACTGATAACTAATGTTATACATTTTTTTTTAATATTCTGAGCAAGTCAGTCAATGATATTTTACGAATCCAAAATATAGAGGAAAACCGACGAGTCCTCGCATCACTCGTAGTATTCATCGCGTAGTTTCAATCATTTCATTATATTTATTACTAGCTTCTGCCCGCGACGTTGTCCGCGTGGAAAATTTACTTTGGGCTACCGCTAACACGCGGCGGAAGCTCTCAAAAGGAAAAAAAACCCCGAATTTGAAACATTCTTCATTAGTGCTCCGGTCGTGGCGTGATGATATACAGCCTTTCTCGATAAATAAACTATCTAACACAAAGAATTTTTCAAATCGAACCAGTAGACCCTGAGATTAGCGTGTTCAACCAAACAAATAGCTTTATAATATTAGTATATTCGTCGATTACTACTTTTCTCTCGTACTTACCTCGAACCGTCATTCAAATTACAATAACTTTTGATGGAGTGGACCGATTTTAATGAAACCAAGATTAAGTTACTCCCGCAGATATGCTTTATGATTTATAAGTATTTTTTATTGTGATCCCAGTACATTAGCAGTGATGCGTGTTCATACAAACAGACAGACTTATTCCTAGTATTTAATACTTATTACTAGATACCTCTAACAATTTTTTTCACGAAAATCGAAAAAGTACAGACACGTTAGACTTACATTCTTATTATATGTATAGATATAACGAGCTGTGAAATGGATTTTGATTTATATAGATAATTTCTGATTCAAATAGTAAGCATTACATTTCGTTTTGCAACGTATATTCGTTATCATTACTTAATATTACAGTATACCTACTGATGTATACTTTAATACATTATTAATTAATTTAATAAAACTAGAGTGATTATTTTCTTATCATTGGGATGTACGATAAAAAAAAAAACTTATAAACCCATGTTGAAACAACACAAAGTAACCAAGGATTTACGTGTAAATCAAAGACTGGATATTTTGAAAAAGTCCTTAATTTGATTAAAATGGATTACTGAGTTAGGCGTGTTCGGACACCACGAGCATTGACGTAGGTTTGAATTCTTGCGTATGAGCCGAAACTTTGGGTAAAGAAAAATGTCGTGGTACGCTTGGTGGTTAGTTTACCAACTTCAACTTGAAAATCCATCGCCAAGTACCTATAAGTGCGCTCCGTTAGATGTACTTTTTGAAGTAGTTTATTCTACGAGACTGCTTCTGTTACTAGACGTATGTATTCTGGTAGACTGACTTTGCAGTCCCTTCTATGTATAACGTGTTTGCCTTGCCATCTTAGATCACATAGCCATTTAACATCAGATGAAAATTGTAGCCAAACACTAAAACATATAAACCATATATTTTAAAGCAAATATATCATCATTAAATAGTATTAAACAAAGTCCCCTACCGCATTTGTCTGTCTGTCTGTTCGCGATTAACTCAAAAACTACTAAACGGATTTTCAAGCGGTTTTCACCAGTGGATTAAGTGATTCATGAGGAACGTTTTGGTATATAATTTGTCAAGGATTTTTTTATAATCAGGGCGGGACAACATCTGCCGGGCCCGCTAGTTTATATTAAAAATAAATGAATACATGAAGTTTCTAGAAGTATTCAATTAAGTATTCGAACCGAACAGAACGAACCTTGAGATAATCGACATACATATTTTCATTTTATACACTTATTCAACCGATAAAATAGAAAACAATATTTTGTTGGCATCATATGTATTTTTATCATTTTTTATAGTCTCCCGTTGTAAATATTTACGATGTAATCATTATTACTAAGTGTAAAAGCTAAATAATATTAACCTTGCCCCAAGTATATCTTAATCTTGCTTGTACACGGGAACTACGTACATTGAAAATGCAGAAATAGATCGCTACTACGTACTGTAATAAGAACACTTTGAGATTTATGGCACAGTAGCTTTTGCTCGCGCCTTCGTTTTTCGTGTATTTGATTTATACCTAGCTAGTACGGCAGCGATAATCGCCAAGGGATTGCCGGTCCTCTTGCCGTTGCTGTGACGTACCGCAACTAACGTGTATATCATATTCCTATTATAAAACCGAGTATTTCGAACAACTTATAATATGGCGCCTCACGAATCATTAAAGTCTTAAGTTTCAGATTACATATCTTAACTCTGCTCTCCCACTACCTTCTTCATAAACGAATGTACATCCGTAAAAACTTAGAAAAACTGGATTTAGTAAAAGACCGATATAGTTTGAGTACCAGAAAGAGTGACAAATTCTTAATCCCATATTTTGGGTTCAGTAAGAGAAGGAGGTTTTTTAGACAATCGTGTTAGGTTTTACAAGTCCCAAAGCACGTTACCGATTTACCGGATAGTAATCTCTAGCACCGTGTCAAGTGGGTCTTGATATCTAAAGCCTATTATAGACTAGATCAATATGTGAATGATGGTGAAGTCTGGATATAACTCCTTTCTGTGCATCCATCAAAAACGAATTTAACTATTATAATATTTTTATAAACATATATTCGATCAAAAGACAAACTAGATCGAGTATCTTGTCGGTTCTTCTCGATGACTGGGTTGCTTTCTCAACCGGTGGTAGTCTTGACGCTCATAAGTACCTTCGTTGGGCCTGATTTGAATAAAGTATTTTTGATTCTCAGTGATTAGCGTTGATTTTGGACTGTACTGCACTTTATCATCAGATACAGAATCTTCACTTTTTCGTGCTACCATAAAAAGGTTAAAAAGCTTCACCAATAATAGAGGACCCATGACTAAGCCTTGAGGGACGTCTGTATCTAACGGTGGGTTGAACAGTTGATAGACTTTTGATACCTAATGTAATGCTTTTAGATGGTATAGAGCTTGTGTTCATATTATGTCGACTTTATTTACCTAATAATTATATAGCTGCACGTCGACATGAATTATTTAGCACACGGGCATGTCGTACGGTAGCATATTTCTACTCACCCCTCATTCAAATACTTCGACATCTTAACTAAGTCTTGATACAGTTCCCACCAGCCGACTTGTAATTGCGTGCTATTTTTAAGATTATTTTTAGAGACTGGACTGCTCGCAGAGTTTTATGTAGATTTTCTTTTTGTTTTATGTTAATTAATACGGCACAGGATCAGTTGATCCCCGCCCTTGTAATAAAAACCACATTTTCTGATGCAATAAGTTTACCTACTTTGTTTATGTATTTGTTCATTACACATATCGCGTGTTTAGTTTTTATTCGTCATAATCTAAATTTATATGAAACTAGCTGTCCGCTCCGACTTCACCGTACTGACGAAGAAAATGAGACTAAATCTTCCTTATACAGTACGACTATGTAATGAAATAAAATAATAACTGAACTTAAACCTGTCAATTCTGAGAATATTTTTATAGATCACCCTATTACAATCTTAGTCTCATTCACTCACTTTTGATACGGAGATTTGGTAACTCAAATTTTTCAAAATTACAAACTGTTAACAATAAGAGAATTAACTAAATAAGTGCATCTCTTCGGAAGTAATACGTTTACATACATTCGACAATTGATTTTTATTTACATTAGTTTCATAGGCATACTCTTTAATGATTTCAATTCGATTTTGAGCTCCTGCAATAATAGAATTCTCTCCGTGTAAATAAATTAATGATAGTCTCACACACACAACAATGTTAAAATATACGATTTTAATTGAAATTAAAAACTATACAACGGTACGTAATAATTTTGTATGCGACCCCCCACTTAGTTATCACAAGTTTAACTTTCAATTCTCGAACTGCGCACTCGACTACGCTTGATTGGATTACGTTACGCTGCTCTTTAGTAAAATAAACAATACGATTATTCATAATTTATTATCACAGTACAAATCAACAACCGAAGGTTTATTATTAAAATCACTGCTAAATACTCCTTAGTAATCTGTCTACAAACTGACGACTTTGGTTTGTATGAAATAGTTAATATCCATACTAATATTATAATTGCGAATATGAGTTTGTTTGTTACGCTTTCACGTCGTATCTACTCAGTCGATCACCGTGACATTTTACATACACTTTGTCCCGCGGTACCGGAAAAAACATAAAGGTATCTTTCGTTCCAAAAAAAATTACAGTGCCCGGATAAATCAAAAACCTACATTGACGTGAAAGAAGCCGCGGGCAAAAGCTACTATTGTAGTATTTATTTGAATCTAAAACAAGAAGCGAACCATTCTGTGTAGTAAATAATACGAGAAATTTGAGAAATGAGATTAATCGGTCTATAAGAGAGGACGGGGGCAAAATTGTGATAAAGAGAACGGGTACTTTAGATTTACATAAGATATGGTAAGCATAGTTTTATATTACTGAATGAATGTATTGCATAGCAATGAAATCTACTATATTTGATAGTATTACCTACTAGGGCGGATATTACAAGTAAACAAAATAAACACATGACGGAACTTACCCAATAACAAAAGGTATGTATTAATATTTATTCGACGTTTACAAGAACAATTCTCGATAAAAACATACTGAAATATTATATTACTTGCACTTGAAATTTACATTAAAATTATACTATCGAACTTATTCTGATAATTCTTACAATGATAGAAATCTATATTTAAACTGAGTATTTGCTACAGTTTATTGTTTTACATTATCACTAGCTGCACGCCCCGGGTTCGCACGAATGTACTTAACGAAGGTAACGAGATCAAATCTTCCTTTTACGGTGCGACCATGTAACGAAATAAAGCGACAACTAAACGTCAATTTGTCAATATTTTCAATCTTCCTTATTATCGTCTGTCACACTCACTCTCTTTTAGATATGGAGATTTATTAATCCAAAATTTCCACTTTCCTATATGGTTTTTCATACAAACAAACCACGTCCTGACAATTACAGACACAAAAAAGAATTCGGCAAATAGGTGCAACTGTTGTGAAGTTATTGATGCGTTTACATACTTTAATTATGTAGATTATCGCGTATGAAGTCAAAGGGTACTACGATACGAAATACATATACTAGTTATTGAGGTATACATATTTGGTACACATATCTATATTTCACAAACTCGTATATATATGATATATAGCTTAGCTTAGGTTAGTTCAGTTAGATTTACGTTTTTGCGTAACCTAGGCAACAGCTCAAGCCGAGGTGTGCCGCGGAACCTTTAGTTAATTGTCAAAATAAAATCGGCTGAGTGCCTTAAACGCTCGCCTTAGTAGTCCGGTGAAGCTGTTAAGGCCTTGCCAAGTCAATAGCGTAGTCATTTCGGGGAAAACAAAATCAAAGGGTAAAGTATAATGAATCGTACATCATACCTTGTAAGAAGCAGATTTGAGATGCACATTTCTGCCTTTGCTCGTGAGTGTGCATTTCAGACGCAGCAAGAGATCTCGACGAGCACTTCCATTGTTAACACGGAGCGCTTCCCGGATTTCGTCGTGATCGCACGGGTGACTAAATTCAAACACGCTCTGACCCATTATCTCCATCTGGAATTACATTAAATTATTTGCGTTTTGTGTACGGTTAATACGAGTATATAAAAAATTGGTTGTGTGTAAAGTCGGTTCACGGACTATAATTTTGCGTGATAACGTCATAAGAACACATTGATGAAAAATTGCATACTTTTATGAATTGAATTATTCTATATATGGATAGATGCTATACAAGCCGAACGCTTAGGCCGATCGCGTCTTTCTATAGCTTGTTCCACGCTCTCGCTTGCACGCTCGGCTCGGGCGGCACGTGACAATGAGTCATGCTTTTTTGTGCGTGCAGCCGGCGTTCATCGATTTATAAGACGTTATTACGTTAATGAACCTACCAACGTTTCTAAATACGAATGTGAGTTGCATTCCCTTTCACAACTGAACTACTAGACTGATCATATTGAAATTTTACATACACGTTCTCAGGAGTACAGAAAAGGTGTATATGATACCTTTCATCTAGGAGAAAGGAACAGTCCTTTTAATTTAAATATCAATTAACACTAGCAAAACCGCGAGCAAAGGTCAGTCTTCATATATTTAAAAACGTTAATCTTATACCTAATTTTTTTATTAATCACTAACTAAAAAACGCTATTTCTGTTTCAACAGGTCGTATTGATTTCAAAAATATTCATTACTAGCTTCAGCCCGCGACTTCGTCCGCGTGGAATAGTTACTTTGGGCTAACGCTAACACGCAGCGGAAGCTCTCAAAAGCCAAAACAATTTTGAAGCAATCTTCATTGGTGCTTCGCTCCTATTAGTCTTAGCGTGATGATATATCCTACCCTATATCCTCGATAAATGAGCTATCTAACACTCAAATAATTTTTCAAATAGGACCAGGATAGTTCTAGATATTACCCCCTACAACCTCACAAACTTTACCTCTTTATAATATTAGTATAGTATGAATGTATAGAAGTATACCTAGACAAACCAAAGTCTAAGCAACATTAAGCTGTATATAGTTTTACATATTTAAAAGCAAATATGGGTTTTAACCATAACTCACATTTAATGATTTACTACATAGATGTAATACTTTCAAGTATTTGTTCATATTTACCCTGTATAGTAGTGTCATGAAGTGCTAAATAGGGATCTAGAATTGATTTGTGTTAAATGAATACAAATACTTTATGAATAAGTGTGTCTCGCTAGTTATTTACACATTTTACCTTTAAGAGAATCGTATAAACACATAAAATATTAGCATTAAAAAGTCTTCGTATATTAGAATTAGAAGTGTGTTTTTTCTATTCTACAATTTCTGGATTGTTTAAAAAAAATCAAAGTTATTTCCGTTATTGTATTTTAATGAGGTTTCGTTTTATAGATACCATAAAAGGCGGGTCGGTCTTAACCCTTATGTGAGCGACCGGGTACCCGCGTACCCATCTCGCCACATTTTCGATCGAAACTTTCTGAAAAAAATTATTTTCGATTCGGGCCTCCGGATCTACAGAGTTTAACTCTTTAAAAAGAGATTCCTATAGCTAGATCCCGAAAAATTTTTTTTTTGCAATAGAAAACTGGACTCAAAGTGAGGTTAGTCCCGGGTGCATCCAGGGTACCCGGGTACCCACTAGAGAAAAATTCGATATATTCATTTGTAAATCAATGTTAATGTTAATTAATGTTTTATTGGGGTGTTATTAGTTAACAAATGAACAAATACGATAATTTATGTTGTAAATATGATGAAAATTTATTGATTTTTGCAGTCAACACATGTAATTTTCGCGACTGAATGCTCATCGCATACAGGTCTCTTGCAGTTTTTACAACTTTTTCGAGTTTTCCTGCGTCTTTTTATTGTTAGTTTATGACACACATGGCATGAGCCAGTAACTACTTTCATGCCCGAATTATCTCGAGGTTCAGCTTCTCTAACAGCAGAAGTAGAAGCATAAATCGGGGCTCCTATCACGCTTTCGATCGCGAGTCTGGTTGAATGATGCCGAATTATTTAGTTATTCAGAGAACGATCCTCAATCGATGATTTAGAGAGTTCTTCGCTCAATTGGCGCAAGAATGTCCGATGCTCATTCGTCTTTTTCTTCAGCATACTATTATTCGCATAATAAATAATATACGCTGCAAGAGCGCCGATATCAAGCATGTTGAAAAAGAAGGCAAGAGGCCACCTGTGAGTGCGCCTATGCGTGGTGTACCGCGTCACCATTTGGTCCATTGTATCGACGCCGGACTTATATTTATTATAATATTGTATCTATTGTATATAAAAGGAAATCAGTTTATTTCGATATAACGTAACTTCCAACGGCTTGTATAACAACTTGGCATCACTGACGGCTTCACTCTACTCGCACCAAACCTCGTGTACACGTATAAGACTTCACATTTTGACTGCTGGCTTGTAACTGACGAAGCGAATCCGTTACTGCCGGACTATGGTACGCTTGGGAAGGGAGAACGCCATCTAACTACCACTTCCACAAACATTTGAAACATTTGCAGCTCGTGAAACCCAAAAATTGGCTCTGGAGCGTTCAAGAATCCCTCCTTCGTTCTCTCTTTGTAGTAACTACACGATATTTTTAAACGTAAATATAGCTTAATTCCTTTTCAAATATGTTTAATTATTTTAATAAATCGATTCATAGCGATTCTGTTCACACCTGAACTCAAAAAGTGATTAAAACTAGTGGTGGGTACCCGGGTACCCCGGATGTACAACAACGTTGGTAATGTTGGTTGCTCATATAAGGGTTAATGACGTCTGAAGATTAATAATTGGTATGCGAAACACGTGGTTAAAACGAAGGGACAATAATGTATAATAGCAACCAGAATAACTATATATGTGACTATGGAGGACAGAAGAATATAGATTAATTTGTATATAGTAGCAAGATTTATGCAGGTGAGTGAAAAATTAAGGAAAAATTGACCTTAGAAAAAAATGTTTATAAAGTTGTTTTTATTTTGCTGTTGCCAGTTTCAGTTAATTGAACTTTGACACAGATAAGAATTAAGAGCATAAACTGTATGAAAACACCCTCAATAATAATATCTTGTAAATCCCTAACGTATGTCTTCGATCATATTTTAAATTCTACTATTAATGACATTACTACAATTTAATTCCCCATGTTAATATTTTAGGAATTCTATATTTAAAATATTCAAAATTAATTGATTTATGAAAAATAATCAGTAAAAAACGATTTTTGCAACTCCACGAATTAAATGATAGGAACAAAGTTAAGCAACTTTTCCTTCTTTTTTATTCACAAATCACGCGCACATAATAAGTTTCATTCGGCGAACCGCGGCCATTAGTGACGTCAAGGCAATGGAGGCGACGACCTACATGCGCCGGCGCGTCTCTATGTAGCATGCGTGTAGTAAAACCGCGTGAAACCAACCAGTTTATAAGGAAAATAGTATTAAAAAATATCTAGATCTATTAATTCAGACCTCTTTAAATTGATTTTGAAAATCAAACACATTTCTTAATGTTATTGCATGGTTTAAGTGTGGGGTTGATAAACTAATTTTAATATTTTCTAAGTCCTAAATACATTTACATTAATGTATCGTTTATTACCCTTTTTTTTATTTAGCCTCATATTTTTTGTATTTATTAGGTAGGTTTATTATTAATAGGTCAGCATGGTAAGAGCATGTTATGGAGAAGAAATAAAACAGATATGGATGGAATGTGTGATAAATTATATGTGTAATACTGAGAAGACATCTGACAGGGGAGAGTGTAAAAGAAAAACACGTTGTGTCGATCCTACCTATTTGGGAAAAGGGTAAGAAAATTGATGATTGATGAATTTTCTATTCAAAAATGATAAACAAATATTTACTAATGTCTAATAATGCGATATCAATTGCCAAACCACCATTGTAATGGCGTCGTTCTGCGAACGTATTATGCATTGACGCACTTCTAAAATTGTAATGAGTTTACACCATTTAGTTCTGCGTATCGTTATCATTCTAACCGCCGAACTGTCGGTAGTTTGGCCGGAGCCACCAATGGCACAGAATTTAATCTAACATTAATAATCCTATACAATACAAACTGAAATGAGCTTTACTACACCCAGAATAAAACGTATAATTCAATTATTGTTAGTTACGAGAATTCTAATTTGCTGTTCCATGTTTCCACGACGCATTTTCGGGCACTGCTACCTCGTTTACAAAACTGGTTTTACAGGTTTTTAATAATATACGAATGTAAAAAAAAATATTTGGGTGTTTTGTTTTAGAGGGAAACTAACACGTATTTGGTGAGATGTTTAGTGGAGGACAGATGTGTAAGTTTAAATAAATACGAATAGGTGAAGTAATCTGTTTTGCTCGAACTTTCAGTAATTAAAACTAACGGTATTAGTAATTTTACTTTTGAATAGACATAGTCTTTTACCTAACAACTGTACCTAATGTATATGGTTTATATATAGCGGGTTCGAATATCGAGTCGATTAACGTAAGTTCGAATCCTAAAAGAAGGCAAGCGTTCGGTGAAGCAGAACGTTATTAACAGGGTGGCAGAGTTTTTAGCGGGATCATGGTCTGCCACGTAGTAGATATTATATTTTATTCATAATCTTGTGACGTTTGACTCTATATATATTTTGTAATATTGGGTGTGTTTTATGTAATATAGTTCAAATAATCTGCACATGTTAGCAAGATGGTAAATAATACCACGAAGCATGAATTCTGAGATGCCACAAAAAACCCATGGAAAGTCATAATCGAGGGAGTTTTGTTAGGACATTGAAATTATCCTCAGAAACTTGTAATAATTATTACATACTCGACAATGGCAGTAATAATATAGAAGATTGGTAGCCAAAAATAAAATATGAAAAAATAAGAGAGAACAATGTGGTAGGGTTTTGTCTAATACCGGTCTAGTTAGTTATCACCCTCAAATTGAAAATCTGTCGCTAAGAATTTGTATGTGTAATGTAGCAGTCATATTTGAGAGCTCCCTAAATTCAACCGGTGTTATTACAAAAAAGTTAAATACGTATTGCATACTTGCTTTAAAAAAGTTTGGGTACTTACGTATTAAATGCACCGCGCTCGCCAAACTTTCGACATCTTGCTCTTTTATCTCTGTTTGGTTAGGTTAGGTTAGCCTTGCGAAAAGGATTACACGAGCATGCCGCGCAGCGGTCGGCGATCGCGGTGCATTTAATACGTAAGTACCCATACTTTTTGAAAGCAAATATTCAATACGTATTTAACGTTTTTGTAATAAACACGGAACGTATTTACCATCTGAGACCACATCGTCATTTAAGGTCCCATTCGCTTGTGGTCAAACACTAAAGGCTTGAAACAATGAAATATATTTTGGAATACACACTTAAAACATCACCTTAGATATTTTAGATTAAATTTAAATTGTTCCCGTTACTATTACACTATTCACTAAACACATGTTTCTTTATAAGACAAAGATTTTCGTAAACATTTTCATTGGTAATAAAAATACTTGACCTTCAGATCATCGCCCTCGGCGAGATCGATCAACAAGCTTTGTATTGTATGTAGCATTTGAGACATGACTATTAAATAATTATTAAGTTTAATAACCACTATATAGTATAACTGTTAGTTTATTAAGATTGTATCACAGTTTACCTAATAGAAAGCCCGTTTACCTTGGATATTCTGTATTTAAAAAAAAATAATTTAGTAAAATAGTATATATGTAAAAGGTATATATTTGTAAAATGTAATATATCTTCTATTCTATACATATAATAAAAAAGAAAGTGTCTGTATGTAATATCAAAATAAAAATTTTTTACTATTTAGGTACGAAACTATACACGCTACTGATAACAAAAATGCAATTTTTAAAATTTTTGTCGGTCTGTCTGTTTGTTCCGGGTAATCTCCGAAACGGCTGGACCGATTTTGACAGGAATTTCACTGATAGATAGCGGAAATTACAGTGGGTTACTTAGGCTACATTAAATTAGACTAGGTATTAACCGCGGCTTCGCCTGCAATGCTATCTCCGAAACGATTGGACCGATTTTCACGAAACTTTCACCAGCAGCTAGCGGACATCATATCAAGTGATTTAGTCTATTTTAATTTAGACTAGTTGTTAACCGTGGCTTCGCCCACAGTACTATCTTCAAAACGATTCAACCGATCTTCACGAAACTTTCACTGGCAGATAGCTGACATTATAAAAAGTAATTGAAGCAATTTTAGTTTATACTAGCTGTTAACCGTGACTTCGCCCGCAATGCTATCTCCAAAACGGTTCGATCGATCTTCAAATAACTTTTACTGGCAGATAGCTGATCTTTTAGAAAGTAATTTAAGCTATTTTAGTTTATACTAGCTGTTAACCGTGGCTTCGCCCGCAGTGCTATCTTCAAAACGGTTCGATGGATCTTCAGATAACTTTCACTGGCAGATAGCTGATCTTATAAAAAGTAATTCAAGCAATATTAGTTTATACTACCTTCAAACCGTGGTTTCGCCCGCAATGCTATCTCCAAAACGGTTAGACCAGTTTTCACAAGACTTTCACTGGCAGATAGCTGACTTTACAAAAAGTAATTTAGGCAATTTTAGTTTATACTAGGTGTTAACCGTGGCTTCGCCCACAGTGCTTTCTCCAAAACAGTTAGACCGATTTTCATGGGACTTTCACTGATAGATAGCGAACCTTATAAAAAGTAATTGAGGTTATTCTATTTTAGACTAGCTGTTACCCGCGACTTTGTCTGCAGGAAATATAGCAAGATTTCAACTCATTCTTTATTTTTAATAAGAGAAATAATTATCAGCTTATTGTTTACAATAAGACATTATAATTATTAATAACATTAATAATATAGAGGTCTTCCTAATAAGATCTTAGATTATAAATGTATTACGTAAAGAGTTCCATAATACAATTTCTTGCGGAACAGAGAAGCGTTTATTTTTTGTATAGTCACAAAATCTTAATTATAATAATGACAATATTAAATGTAATGTAAATCTTTATAATAATAGTTTAAGTTATTGTTTTATTAGTTCCTTATACAGTGTAACTGAGCACTGAGGCAGTTATATGGTGGGTTAAGGTTCCAAATATGTTGCTGATGACAAACCTCATTTGGCACGCTGTTTGTATTTATATCTAATGTACACGTTACATGTTACTTTTAGTGTCGTGCGCGTCATACTTGCAATTGTCTTTAAAGAGCATTTCTGTAATTGTACATAGTCTCACAATTTTATAATTCTTTAATACGATTTTAAAAAACGCGTGCGGAGCTGCGGGTACAGCTAGTCACACATATTTATCAAAATTACAACTGAAGTTATAAACACTGATAAGAATCGAAATATTAAATTCAAAGCCAACAAGAGAAAACAATTGTTTCACAACTATAGACATCATACTTCGAAGATAAATTTTATCAATATTGTGATTCTTCTTCGGTATTAATTTAAATTACATATTTGTAATTAATTATTTGGCATAATGATATTGCATTTGTGATTGTGACGCTTTGCAACATTAGCATTAAGATTTCATACGATTCAAATAATTATTCCCAGTAATTAAAACCACAATTATTCATAATGCAGTCAATCGACTAACTTTGACCAATCCTAAAAGTCCGTCATGTTTTATGTTTCTTTTTTGAAACTACATCGGGTTTGGTTAAACAAAGAATATATAGAGGATTTATAAAGTGACTTTTTATAATTAAACTAGCGGGCCCGGCAGACGTTATCCCACCCTGATTATGATAAAATCCTTGACAAATTATATACTAAAACGTTCCTCATCAATCACTCTATCCACCGGTGAAAACCGCATGAAAATCCGTTCGGTAGTTTTTGAGTTTATCGCGAACAGACAGACAGACAGACGCGGTAGGGGACTTTGTTTTATACTATGTAATGATAAATAAAATATTATTTCTGTTATCGTCATATTGAAGATAAAATCAAATTGCTTAATTATACAGAATACGACTGCAGCAAAAGTCCATGGTCATATTTCAATAACAATTTGT
Source organism: Antheraea yamamai (assembly GCA_036509395.1). Lineage (NCBI taxonomy): Eukaryota > Metazoa > Arthropoda > Insecta > Lepidoptera > Saturniidae > Antheraea > Antheraea yamamai. The sequence continues at coordinate 13,158,703 of AP028448.1, read as the reverse complement.
GTTTATAAAGTGTGAAGAAGGAATATTGTTATCAAAAATTATGATATCGTAAGTAAACAACAGAAAATGTATGTCAAATAATTAACCATTATTTATTAATGAGGTTCAAAGTTCTAACTAAAAATGTTTTTAATTTCCATAAAGTTTTATATTCAGACAACTCCTTGAACATATTTGAAATGAAATCATAATCTTGATATTTATAATTGGTATACGATTTCTATGATCGTAGTCTAACCATTAATTAAAAAATGCAGTAATTTATTTTATTACAGTTCACACTGTTATTATTAAATTATAAATATCATGTCATGCTCCACCTACCTGCGACCAGTAAACATGTACCGGGAAACTATATTTTATAAGAAATCAATAAATCATTAACTCGGCTCATTACCTGTGACACACCGAGGTGATCGGCAATGTTCTCGCTGCAGTAGACGATGTCACCTTGCTGTGACATTACCATAACGAAACCGTCTAACGCTTTCATATATGACAGCTCGGTAGAAAACTCCTCGAGTCCTTTGGGATTCTGTACTTTCGACTGCTCCGTGTAGACATCGGGAACTAAAAAAAAACAGACTATTAGCTTGCACGTATATATCATACTTCATCAAACTGAAGTTAATTTAAAAATTATAGTGACATTTCAACCTGCATATGCTATGTTGCGTAACGAGTTGACAATGAAGAAAAAATGGCAGGCAGTTAATGTTACACGCTTTGTTCCTATATTAGTCACACTTAGAGAATATCACATCCCACTACTAACATTGTCGTGTCTTCACACATACTAATAAGACAGTAGGTAACAATATAGACCGCAGATCATCTGCACTATCGAAATAAATCATTTTTCTTATTAAGTATGCAAGGGAATCAAATTCTAAAATGCAAAGACATAATCTTAATTTAGTTTGCCTCTATAATTACATAATATTTTTATTAACCCGATTGAGTATTATATGCAAGGTTAAATAAATTTCAAAAGTAAATAAATACATTTTGTTTCATTATAAATAGACCCCCATATATAGTTTCACTGACATATAAAACATACCCAAAAACATTGCGTATGCATTTAATGTTGGTATTATATTACCAGGCACGTAGCTCGTTAAAATTTATCTATTATAAACAACTTGGTATCGCGAAGCCCAAACAGTTCATAATTAAATATCCATATAGTACTGTGCTAATTCGATTACATAATTTTTTTTTATATCATAGGATGCAAACGAACAGGTGAGTCACTTGATGTTAAGCGATCACCATCGTCCATAGACACTTGCAACACCAGGGGAGTCGCAAGTGCGTTGCCGTCCTGTGTTTGGGGGGGGGGGCGGGGCGGAGGGTAGGGGGAGGATAGGAAAAGTGGTCCTCCGGCGCTCTCACTAACGAAAGGCAACAATGCAAGCACTGTTACTTCACGTCGGTTTTCTGTGAGAGGATGGTACTACCCCGGCCGAGCCGACCCATTCTTGCTGAAACCAGTAATAGATTCAGCGTGGCTCTTGATTGGGCATTGATTATAACATGTATATTGGGACAGATCCTTGAAAAGTCCAATATATTTTCCACTGAATTAATCTAATAGCAAAACGATACAGATAATAATAACATATTCTAAATACTAGCGACTCGCCCCAGCCTCGCACGGGTGCAATGTAGATATCCATTTTAATGAAATACCGTTAAGGGAAGTTTTGATCTACATGACATGTACAACATATATAATGTATTTAGTTGGATAAGGAACAGAAATACTGTATTGTATAAAATAGCTTAGTAAATAACGCATAATTATTCTTGTAAAAAGATAAAAATGGTGGGTTATCCTTTAGAGATAAATATATATACCATCGCGGTACCACAATTCCGTAGTACATTAATTTGATCTATCTTGTAAGGTTTAGCCAGCGTTTGCGATTTAAGCGCACAAAAATATGTATGTTACGACAGCATATTACACAATCATTGAATTTTTCGGCTTTTTTGTACTATAATATGTATGTATTATACACATAAACCTTCCTCTTGAATCACTCTATCTATTGATTTGTATTGTATTAAAATCCGTTCGATAGTTTAAAAGATCTAAGGGAACAGACAGCATAAGCATTAATTTCCCCTATATACATTATGAACCGTATTATTTTTGTATATTACTTACTATCTATATATAATATATTTTATAATTTTTATTTATATTTTTTTTTTTTTGGACGGGGATTGTTGGTCAAAAAATAGAAGAAAAGAGGAGGAGACACCATAAAAAAGAAAATTTTTTTTTTTTTATTTTTTTTTTTAAAAAAATTTATAAGCGACTTCATTTTATACTATGTAAAGATAGTGTTATGGGCTGCTGAAACGGTGACATAATAAAAATGTTTATTGGACCAATCGTCAAAAATAATATTGATGACATTCTGATGATACCTTTGATGTGCTAAATATTGCTAGCAACACTTATGGCGACAGTGTTCGATTATGCACTTAAATCACACTTAATTGAATTATACATATAAACTTTGTATAATATCCTGTTTTGTTTTCGGCCTTAACAAAGTAATTACAAGAAATAAGACAAAACGTCTAATAACATCAATTACTAAATTAGTGTTTACAAATTCTTTGCTTTGTAAAAAAAAGTATTGTACTACAACCAAATAAATATATCATACAGATAATAAAAACAATATTATTCATGTAAATAAAACACATTCATAATATGACGTCCCAAAAATTGTTATAAATATGGATGCCAGATAGATATATAGAGATGTATAGCTATATAAGGCAGTCATGAATAAACATAAAAGAAATAAAATCCATCTGTAATTTTGTTTTGATTAGCAAACGAACCACTAACAATACTAGTCTTTAGTTTAAAGTTTATTCGTCTATTTTTACTTTTATGTTTATATTACACTAGCGGGCCCGGCAGACGTTGTCCGCCCTGATTATAAAAAATCCTTCGCAAATTATATACTAAAACGTTCCTCATGAATCACTTTATACACTGGTGAAAACCGCATGAAAATCCGTTCAGTAGTTTTTGAGTTTATCGCGAACAGACAGACAGACAGACGCGGTAGCGGACTTTGTTTTATACTATGTAATGATTTAACACTAAATTAAACATTTTTTATTCAATATATATTAACATTAAGATGGACTTTATGTAGAAAATATTTTCTATTTATCTTCACAATATTGTAAAACTACTTTCTCTTTTAATAGGACAAAATACAAGTTTTTGCCAGTAGTACTAATATGCATCAGCTAATTAAAATATGTTGCTTTATAGAGAGACAGTTAGTAATTAAATGATGATATGAACGTCCGTTTGAGTTTATTTATAGCTTTAGTATCCGAGGTTGGATCTAGTATGCTCGTTAATTGCCAATTGAGGGACAAAGCGACCACTTGATGATTATACACAGTATAGGTACTGTTCCGTCTTCTAAATCGGTTACTTAACTTTACTCAACTCGAGTAACAATGTATACTTCATAACATCTAAAATAATATGTATACATATAATAAGAATGTAAATCTAACGTGTCTGTACTTTTTAGATTTTTGCGAAAGTAAATTTTGCAGGTGTCTAGGAATAAGTAGTGAAATACATTTAAATCATTTTTATAAATGTCAGTCTGTCTGTTTTAAAACACATATCACTGTTAAAGTATTGCGTTTACGATAAAACCGCATCAAGAAAATCATTAAGCATATTCTCGAGTAACATTTAGTCTTGGTTTCATTAAAATGGGTTAACTCTATCAAAAGTTATTGTAATTTTAATGACGACGCGACTGAATTACGAGAGAGAAGTAGGTAAATGTACTTAATATATGTATTTATTAGTCTCTACATTTTACATTAGGTTTCACGCCGACGAAGTCGCGCGCACAGCTAGTTATAAATAAGAATGCGAGTTTGACGGTTTATTTGTTTCCCTGGTACGCTTTCACGCCTCAACTACGCAACCGATCATCATGGCATGCATACCAGTTGTCAGGGGTACAGGGAAAATAACATAGTCTACCTTTTATCCAGAAAAGGTACAGTTGCTGAGGTATAGGTCCAATCTACTATAACGTGAGCGAAGCCATGGGAATAAGCTAGTCTGTTATAAAGTAGATTGTAGTAATGATCGGTAATGTAACTTACAACGTATACCGTGCTCAGTATAAACAGAGCCTTACCCGGCAGTTTAACGACACAAAAAGAACTCTAATAACGAAATAAGATTGGCCCATTAGTGGAAATATTTCCTTTTACGATGGGCATTACACGGTGATATCTGTAAATTACTGTCGCGTCTGTAAGCGTTTTTTGTCCACTCTAATATACAAAAAGTATCATTTGAAAAGGTAGCAACTTTGCTACCAACAAAATCTTTTTAGGAATTAGATACGTTCAGGTGTCTGGTTTTTATACGACATGCAATTTCAGATGTTCAATTTCTTTATTCCGATATTTCAAAATCTGTTCTATGCTAAATCTAAGTATAGAAATGTGATACTTATTTGCAATGAAAGCAATCAAATTTATGATGCCGATGTTTTTTTATTTATTTATTCTGCTAGTATTTTTTTAAACAATTATTTACAATAAGCATATATCCGGAATGATTATTTAAATAGGTTTAAAATTATATCTGACACCTGCATGATATTACCATTTCTCAACTTTTATAACCGGATTTTAATCTATGTAATAAAAGAATAACTGACTGACGTATCAACGCACAAGCCACACTATTGAGACTAAGGCCGTGGCAATTTGTATGCGGTTCCTTTTACACTGTAAAAGGATTTTTGAAACTTAAATCCCTAAAGTGGTCGCAAGAGGGCTGGGAGATTAATGTTTTTATGAAAGTTCATCATTCTTCGATTAGTCAGCCATCAGTCAGCTATTCTTATATACTTA
>AP028448.1:13000758-13152475 GCA_036509395.1 Antheraea yamamai | reverse complement strand
TACAATTTACTTTTATATACTGTAGATACTAAAGAGAACTACGTACAGAGATAAAATATACTGTTACGATAATAAGCAACGTAGACAAAATTGCGGGTATCACCTAGTCCATAATACTTTTGTTAATTTTTCAATATGATGATTCATTCGTCGTTTTATTAAGCAATATGTCAACAATGGCGCCTTGCGGTTGATGCGTGTATCACACAGACACGTGTTCATAATACAAATAAGTAGAATATATAATAAAGTGAAATACAACTTTGCAATTGAAATCAAACGAAAGAACACAGCATTAAAATGATCAGTGAACAAACTTATTTCAATTGAATTGATTACGCAACGTGACGGTCATGTGGTATTTACAGTATAAAATTAGTGCTATTATAGAATCACCTAAGTTTACTGCTTTGTTATATTAACAACTAGGTTTTGTGCGCGGCTTCGCTCGCGTTAATGTATATTTAACTTATTCATGCGGAAATATATATTTTTGAACTGGTACTTCTGATGGGAGGATGGACGAACCGTGGTGGGGATAAACACTGTGTCGGGTAGCCTGTTGAAAACAATGGTCCAATCATCGAAGTTAAGCAATATCGGGCGCGATCAGTACTTGAACTTGGACTGCCTGGGAACACCACATGACGTTGCTTTTTGTTATATTTTTTAATTATTTTTTTTTTCTGTGATATAAATATTTCAATTCTATCGCGTGCTTTTACGATACATCCTATTTTTTATGGATGAGAGGTATTCTATGCCCTTATTTGTACCATTGAACACAACGTATATGTAAAATGCATGTATTTCATGATGCCCCATTGAGTAGTTAAGGCTTAAAAGCGTAACAACAAACACATTCGAATTTATGATATTAAAAAGGACAAGGATAGTAAGTATTATTACAAGTATTTCCTAGTTTAAAACTAAGTCGAAATATATTTAAGAAACTTATATCTACTCATACAAATAAAATTGAAGTTTTTTGTTTGTCCGGGTAAAGCTCCAAACAGTCTGAATCGACTTTATTACAGTAGTCGTTATATACTTTTCCAAAGAGGCTGTGCAGTAACGAATTTAAAAAAACCGCAATTTTAAACCGGAAAAAGCGTTATAGACTTTATAAAATAGAGAGAAAATAACAAAAAAAAATAAAACATTGTCTTTAAATGATCTGTATAAAATTATTTAAGTCCCAATTAAACATTATACGATCGTCGAATGTTTTTTTAAAAACCAACGTTTTCTTCTGACAAAAAAACATTGCGAAATATTTACACATGAGAACTTTAATTATGTGTTTCAAAGATGGAACGACTGCATTGTACCTACAATGCAACAATGTCACCTTCGGGCGTTCACATTTTTTATCGGATTTCTTTCCACTCTCATGCCATTTTCACACCAATCTCGAACGTGAATGTTTTTACAAGAAGTAAATATCAATGGATAGTCCACTTTTAGGACACGCAAACTGAACAAAAACTGAACCACTAAAACATAACTTGCGCTATGTCGCGCCGCTATAAAATTCGTTGCCGCTAGCAATAATTGATCTCTAAACTTATTTGTAACATACACCTTGATCACTAGACCATGGAGGTTATACTCTATCACAAAAACAATGAACTGAAAAATAATCTATACTAATATTATAAAGAGGTAAAGTTTGTGAGTTTGTGACGTTGTAGGAGGTAATATCTGGATCTACTAAACCGATTTTGAAAATTCTTTTACCAATAGAAAGCCACGTTATTTGTGGGTGTCATAGGCTATATATTAACCCGAAAAATGAAAAGACTTTTTTGTGGAAGTCGGATTTGCAAAGTAAGTCGAAGAAAAAACGGTCGAACGAAAACGTTTCTTACGAACGCTGCCTTAACGATGAGAGATATATGATTCGAGTTCGAGATAAGTTATGATAATGGCTACAAAAAGTCACCGACAACATATGTCTAACTTTTATATTTAAGTCACAAAAAGTAGTTTTTTATAAATGTTTACCGCCCAACGAAGTGGGCACGGGTCAACTAGTAATTTAATAATGTGCAACAAGAACGTGCCTAATTTAATAACAACTTTGTTACTTGTAGCTCATGTTGTAGTTGTTGTAATTTCGCATTTACTTTATAGAAACTACACAATAGCAACGGTTATTCATTATCATAGACACTGTGCGGATATTCTCTAATAAGCGATAACGAAGATTAGAAAATGTCCAAAATATAATATGAATTCGTTCATACTGAAATATTTATAACATTTATCTCATAGTAGATATAAATAAAATATTCTGTAACACAGGAAATCAATACATTATAAAGTACCTACTAATAGAAACAAACTGGGAATTTATCATAATAAATCAGTTTCAATAATCACTTGACACTTGATACAGACACCGTTAAGTACTTCTGCTCAAAGCGCTGTACCAACGCAATTAGAACATGATCTAAATCTACATCTCGCTTTTATGAAGTGTTTCTACTGAGACACGAAACTCAATTTGTAAATGCATAATTTACTGAACATTACTCTGAGATGTAAAAGAAAATATAGTGATTTGGAATTTAAGATCTCTTCTTCTTACCCTTATCCCAATTCCCACCTAAGTAGGGCCGACAGAACATGTTTTCTTTTTTCACTCTCCCCTGCTTTATGTCAGCTCAGTATTCACACCTTTTACACACATATCATTCCTGACACAATGCATCCATACTCTTTTCGGACTTCCTTTACTCTTATATCCGTCTACTTTTATAATGAAAACTTATTTAGAATTTAAAATCTCTTGGAGGATAAATAAATGACTTATTACATCGTAAAAGATAGCAAAAATATTCTGGATCTAGATATTTATTTATTACTCGCTGCATTTATTTATTCGCACGGGTGTACTAACATAGAAAATGAGTCCAAAGCCTTCCCTTTACAATACGACCATGTAATGAAATGAAATAGCAACTAAACAAATGAACGTCAATTTGTCTTTTTTTCCGAACTGACTACGCCATTTGCCTAACAGGCTTTTACAGCTTCACCGGACTACTTCGTCAATTTATCAGTTTAGTTAAGATTTTTGAAGATCTCCTCTATTTCCTTCTATCTCACTCACTCTCTTTTTATATGGAGAGTAGCCGACCCGTGCCCACTTCGTTGGGCGGTAGTAGGCATTATCAAGCCACAACTTTTCTCTAGAACTCAATCAAATATATCTCATAATTAAGGCAGCGTTCGTAAGAAACGTTTTCGTTCGACCATTTTTCTCCGACTCCCCAGATATTACCCCCTACAACCTCACAAACTTTACCTCTTTATAATATTATTATAGATAATATAATTAGTTAATAGCTTCTGCTCGCGACTTCGCACGCGTGGAATAGTTATTTTGGGCTAAGACGCAGCGGAAGCTCTCAAAAGGAAAAAATACCCCGATTTTAAAACATTTTTCATTGTTGCTCCTCTCCTATTGGTCTTAGCGTGATGGTATTTAGCCTATGACACTCATAAATAACGTGACTTTCTATTGGTAAAAGAATTTTCAAAATCGGTTTAGTAGTTCCTGAGATTACCCCCTACAACGTCACAAACTCACAAACTTTACCTCTTTATAATATTAGTATATAGATTATAGCCCCTGCCCGCGACTTCATCCGCGTAGTAATAGTTACTACTCTGGGCTAACGCTGACACAAAGCAGAAGCTCTCAAAAAGAAAAAAACATCTCGATTTTGAAACTTTTTTCATCTGTGCTCCGGTCCTATTGGCCTTATGATATACTAGCGGGCCCGGCAGACGTTGTCCCGCCCTGATTATAAAAAAAAAATCCTTGAACGAATTATACACTAAAACGTTCCTCATCGATCACTCTATCCACCGGTGAAAACCGCATGAAAATCCGTTCGGTAGTTTTTGAGTTTATCGCGAACAGACAGACAGACAGACGCGGTAGGGGACTTTGTTTTACACTATGTAATGATATAACCATTCTCGATGAATGAGCTATATAACACAACGTCACAAACTCACAAACTTTACATCTTTATAATATTAGTATAGATGTACAGATTTTGTAAACCAAATTTTCACTATTCCGTAAGATTTTTAAAACATTTTTTTTCCATACAAATTTTGTCTTGGCAATTACAAATACAACAAAAAAGAATTTGCAAATTGGTCAACTGTTCTGAAATGATGTGCTCACATACATTTGTGCAAGTGATTTATATAGATATCACGTCCATCTATATTCTAACATATATCATATCTATAATAATAAATATCTCAAATAACTGCATTATTTGAGCACAGATACTAGTAATCATTTTTCTTGCAGTTTTTTTTACTATCGAGTTGTAGATAATTATTATCTTTAGACACGCTATACAGTATTTGCATAAAACCTACTGCATTTCAATTCTAGACAGGCCGAACCTTGAAATCAGACAGTAGGTACTTGTTAAATCGATACAGTCGCTAAGCGCAATCTTTTTGCCTTATATTTTAAGGTCGATTAGAGCAGGCGTAGCGCCTGTAAACATTGTAATAATTAATAAAATGTGAACAATAAATAATCATTAATAATCACGAGTTATAAAAAAAAACCGACGTACAAAAACATTAGTTTTATAGTATTAAAGGAGTTGATCATTGATTTAAGCACTGATAGAGAAAAACATTTTTTATCTAACCTCTCTTTTTGTTTCACAGCCTTCGCAGTTCAATATCAGATAGCCTATACCAACCTATGACTCTAACGATACCGCATATGTTAAAACCCATCCATTGAAGCTACAAAAGTTTACTACAAAAAAATTACTCCAAAAGTTAAAACGAATTGTTTTTACATTAAATACATATTAGTTATTCACAGTACCCGATATTGGTCAAGGTTATTTAGTTCTATATATAACTCACAACACTTCAAGCTTCCAATAGCTCAAATCGGAAAAATCTAACTCAACTCTATATGAAAAGACAAACCTGTCACGTTACGTTTTAAATCTACCTCTAAGTTTTGAATTATACTTTGAAAATATGCTCAAATGATTAAACTGGATACTCATTAAATTAATAACCTTTATATTAAATGTCGGATATTTTAAGTCCTTTTATAGATTGTACAAATCCGCTAGAGACAAGTAAAAAATAAATCAATAGCGCACTGACGTCACCATTTTAAGTTATGGATGCCAATACATACAACAAACATTATTTATACCCGGTTTCTATACTCGGTTAAACTACCAATAGTTATTGACTCCACAAAGTTATGTGTATATAAGATAAACTGTCAAATAGCCCGTTGAGTTTTATTGACAGTTATCGTATGATTGTGTGTTCCAAAACGCAATTTGACAAGTTACCGAACCGATAACGCTATTGAAATGATAAACTATAATCAAAGTACCCCAGAAACCGGGCGTCAATCAATGATAAATTTTCTTTTTTTTATTATTTAGGGGCTTTTGACTCTAGTCATACCAGCTACATCATAACCCAACTATACTAAAGTTAAAACCTTTCGTTCGTCTTCTTTTATAAAATCATCTTTCAAACATTTAACGTACCATTTTAGCAACCTCACTAGAAGGTTTTGCTAAAATACTATGGAACATACCGACGTCCAGTTTATTCAAATTACAATTTTTAATTAAAATTGTTCTAACATTATTGTTCTTGTCACATTCTACCAGAAAATCGTGAACGTCATCTATAATGTTGAACAAATTGGTGAAGAACATTTTTTTTTTTCATCAAATATTCAAATTTTTATGACGGATAATGTCCAGAACGGAACCTATGTAGTAAAACGACGTGGGACCTCTTCAGTATTAACATCACAGAAGCATGGTGTTCGAGGAGGCTGACTTTGTAAAGTCATCTACCAAATACCCTTTTCTTTAGATCTCTCATCAAAATATTCCTTCCACATATTACAAATAGTTTTTTCACATTATAAATTTCCTATTCTATACTTAATATCTGAAGCTTTAGACTCTTTTACGGTAATCAGAATCATTGTATATAAATACATTTATATACAAATTGTATATAAATACATTTATATACAAATTGTATATAAATACATTTATATACAAATTGTATATAAATACATTTATATGAAATGTCTTCTTTTTTCCATGAACAAATTTGCAAAATACATCTACAAGAAATTTATTTCTTATACTCATTTTCCACTAATTTGATTCTGTTTTAATTATGTTTGTACTATCGAGTTAAATATTTCCACATAAGGTAATAGCATTACTAACGACATATCCAGTTCAGGCTCATTGTCGTTAGAAACCAATCAATTAGCTCTTCATTAGTATGACACAGTTAAATAACAACTTACTTAACAAGATACTTACGCATAGATACAACATCCCGAGCGCGTAGGTACGATATAGCTAGACGCATGACGGAGGCTTTGTCCAGTTGTTCGACCTCCTCCTTCTTGGCGGGAAGGGCCGCAGTCAGTTCCGAGAAGATCTGCATCTCCTTGGTGCGTCGACATCTTGCTGCGACGCGTGACTTCTCCTTCCTTTTCTCATTGTTCCTGATTGACAAAGATAAAACACATATGAGTTTTAACACACACATTTCAAAATAAGTTAAATCCAATTTTAGCCGTTCCTAATATTTTACGTTATTTTTCAAAATCTTTAAATTTTGTACATGTAAAATATGAAGATCATTGAAAAAAAAAAACTAAAAGCGTTATGAACGGCAAAATTTAACCTTCGTTCCTGATTTAAAGTGGAAATCTTAAAAAATGAAACACGTTAAATGAACAATTAAAATTGCATTTAGCTCAATTTGAAATGTCTCACGCATATATTTTCGCCACTGTAATAATGTTAACTACTAAAACAAATTTATACGTTGAAATATTGAATAACGATATTTATGTGATTGAAATAACTAGTACCGTTTAATAAACTAGCTAATTTCGTAAAAGACGTGCAAAGCAAACTGCACAAGAACACTCATCGAGAATTATTGAAGAATTGATAATTAATTCATATTTTTATAAAATATACCTTTTCTTCACGCAACAAAGCTTATCATTACTATTAAAAATCTCTGGAGCACCCGGGACACACATTTTTCAAAGTTACAAATTTAAAAAATCATTCAACTTTTTGTTATATTTTTAAAAGAAATATTCAAAACGATTGTTCCACAACACAAGACAATACCATTCCGTACCACTGAGCGGTATGGCCAGTAAATTACTTAACTTTATTCCATTAATTCCTCATTAGGGCCCCGGCGGCCGGCACATTATCTGCTGCTCCAAAAAGTGTATATTTATGAAGTGCGTCATAAATGCATTTTTAGACGATTCCTACCAAATAAGTCAACAAGTCGTTAGGGACGATCCCACCATGAAGTTTACATTCCACTCGCACAACTTTTTTTCTCTCCTTATTTATATTTGGAGTACAAATTAACCTTGTCACCCTGATGCCTACTACCAAAATGTAGTGTGTACTTTTCACAATCGATAGAAATAAAATTTAACGGTATTTAATGCCAAACATAACCAGCCTGTAAAGCATTCTTGCTACCTCGGATGTCTGGAAATGTAATAACGAGTCATTAATTTTATTTTCGAGTGCTAATCTTAGACCTTGGTTATGTATACATTCTGTCATTATATAGTATACATTAGGATGGGCCAAAAAAATCGACTATTTTTTAAAAACTTTGTTCTCCGAAAAATAGGTAGACACCTCAAAAAAAATCTCTCCAAGTATGATTATTGATGATGATGATGATATAAGAAAAAAGAAATCTGCTTGAAAATAATCAAACTTCAACCTTCCATAACTTTGAAACGGTGAATTTATAAAAAAAATGTAGGAGACCTTTTTATAGAAAATTCAATTTCCTACAAATATAAGAGACGAGATATTTTATTGAAATAGTGAATACCGAGATATGAATTTTTCTTTCTAATAATAAGGAAAACATAAAAAAAAAGTGAGAGGCGAAAGACTTTGCTATTAAAATTAAGAGCTCATACTTACAGAGAATTTCTTGAGGTGTCTGCCAACCTATTTTTCAGAGTATAAAGTTAAAAAAATAATAGTCGATTTTTTTGGCCCACCCTAATATACATCTACATTACTGCATAACTCAGAATTTGTTAACGACTTCACTTTTACTGAATACAAAAAATTCTTCAATGGAACGGAGTGGAAAGACAATAATTAATACATTTTGACTGACTTTGAGTTTGTTACAACAGATAAAGCGCATATGAAATATATATAAGAGTTGTTGAGGTATGTATGCTTGGTACACATATATGTTTCAACAACTCATATATGTATGAATAGTTAGCTTAGATTTAGTTAGCTCAGATAGGTCGCGAATTGCATGTATCAGGCAACAGCCCTAGCCGAGGTGTGCCGTGCACCCTTGAGCTAGTTGTCAAATAAAATCGGCGGAGTGACTTAAGCGCTCGCCTTAGTAGTCCGGTGAAGCTGTTAAGACCTTGCTAGGTCAATAGCGTAGTCAGTTCGAGAAAAAAAAAGATAAAGCGTAGTAAAGTAGATTGTAAGGTTTCCTACCATGTCTTTATTAACTGATCGCTCATCGACGTATTCCTTCCACATTTCACGACAATGTTTTATTATATCCATCTACAAACATTTCATATAATTTAATTCTTAAATCTAATCAGATTCCTTTATCGTGCACAAATGGAAATAATATGGATTAATAACATATAATAATCCATTACATTGTTGCTGTTGATTGATACATTAAATATGTCGTTGCTATATCGGTGTGAGATTGTGTAGTTCTAACGTATGGCGTTGAATACCATTGACGCAAGTTTCGAAACGTGAGCGGATTAAGCGAACAGTTTAGAGCTGTGAAAACAGAATACATATTGGCCACTATAAAGTATTCAATTGTATAATTGATTTCCAATTGTGGTTTCAATGTAGAAAAAATAGCCAGTTCGCTTATAATACATATACTACTATTATAAACAGAAAAGAATTGATTTTTTCCTGGTAATAGACAAACACAAAATATACTTAACAGATTCTATAAGTTCTTAAATCTATACAAAGGTAAATTATCGACGCCTAACATTTTATTTTCAAAATCTGCATCTGCGAAGCCTCAAGCAAAATCTAATTACTTACATTCATTCGAATACAACGTAACTAAACTTAGTTATTATAACCATACCGATATTTATATGTGAACTAGTTTTTGCTCGCGGCTTCGTTCGTATTAATGTAGATTTGACATAACTCTCGGGAGCAGTATTTTTTTAATTAAAGGTATTTTCTATATCCGTGACAAAGCGTATGCAACATTTACCGACGATCGGTTTAGTATTTAAAGCGTAACAAACAAACTTACAGTCGCATTTATAATATTAAGTAAGGAAGATTCCATTCATTTTAAACCAAACAGATAGATTGAATAAAATGCAATATAACAATTCTGTTATTACCAACAAACGAGAAGCGAATGTCAAAACGAATTTATTAGATACCTTTCTATAAAATGTTTATTTGTATAGAGTAGGCAGAGTGTTATACATTATAAGAGTGAAATAGTTTTAAAACTTATTTTAATAACATACCACTCTATTTCCAAAGTAGCTGCTGTCCGCGACGACATTTCCGTAAACATCGTTTTGTTGCGTTTTGAGAATTATGTTTGTCATCTAAATTAAATGTGGGTTGTCATTAATTTTCCCATTATTTCTAGTAATTCCGTTATTACTAATCAACTTAGTCCTTTTATAGTTTTTAATTACCTCTGCTAATCAGATCATCACTACTTAGCACTTACGGAATAAGTCTAATAATCAGACAAATCTTCTTCTATCTGTTAATAAATGTTCCATCAAAATCGATCAAATTGTTTCAAAGATTAGCTCGAACAAGCAACAGACACTCGCAACTGTATTTAAATGTTCATATTCTATCTGTACAAGGGAATACCGAGTGAGAGTATATTGAAGAGGAAGATACTGAAATATATAAGTATTTTAGTAGGTGGTAGAGCCACGCTGAAGTTATTACTGGTTTCAGCATGAATGGGTCGGCTCGCCCGGGGTACTACCACCCTCTCATAGAAACACCGACGCGACGTGAAGTAACACTGCTTGCATTGTTGCGTTTCGTTCGGTCAGTGAGAGTGCCGGAGGCCCACTTCCCCTACCCTCTCCTCTCTTCTCCCCCTCCCCCCTTTCCCCCAAACACAGGTTGGCAACGCACATGGTGTTGCTAGTGTCTATGGACGGTGGTGATCGCTTAACATAAGGTGACCCGCTTGTTCGTTTGCCCTCTATGATATAAAAAAGAATATATATGTATATAAAAAAAATTAAGCAATTATGAAAATTATAGATTTTTTTTATTTTTTAAAATAATTTTATGTTCATTATAATTGATATTAAAAAACTCATTTATCTCATAAGTCCCACAATATAACACCCAACAAAATAAACAATACCTACCACCACGTTATATATTTTACACAAGAGTTATATATCGTTTATTACCAATTAGTCATCAATTACGTGGTAAATACGTTTCAACAAATAATTGGTCTTAGGGAAATTAATATCATAATTAAGTTTTACATTAAAAAATCTGTTACTATATATGTTTGTTTTATAGAAGAAAAACAAGAGCTTATATAATACCAAAATCAACGGAAACGAATATTAAAACATTATATAATATTGCACGAGATATATCCTATATAAACGATATTATAACGATCTGCCGTTGTGCTCTCAGCATGCAACCAATTTAATTTTAAATTAACTTAACAGACACTTAATCTATAAATATCACATCTTCATTTAATATAATGTTTTATGCAAACAAATCTTTATAAGCACTACGAGTTCAGCGAAGTGTCAAGTGGTGCAATCGGTGTGGTGTGCATGCTTAGGAGCGGGGATTAAACGAATAACATTGTTTATAAAGAAATTTTGTAAGCCAAGTATATTTTCGTATTGTTTTTTCCTGTGTACCTAAAATCAGTTGTTAGGACAATGCAAACGAAGTCGTGATTTTATCATATTTCTGATACATGTATTTTTCGTAAATACTGTCTATATCAATCTATATAAAAAAAATTAGCCGTCACGGGACACCTGGCAGATGTGATATATCGAAATTGATCGAATCGAACGAATCGAGAATTCTCGAATTCTCAAATTACACTATAGGTATGCGAGCTCAGTGCGGCAAGAGAGATTGCGCACAGTCGCTTGCGTATGACATCGCGTCGCCACGTCTCATACAATCAGGTTTGCCTATACATGTTTCACATCAATAGAGACCGATTGCCGACTGTATGTAAGCGCATCGTTCTTTTTTTGTTATGTTGGTAATTGTCAGGACAACGTTTGTATAAAAGTAAATATTTGAAACAACGTATGAAAACGTGAAATATTTAGATTAAAAAAATTCCATGTACAAAAGCGAATAAGTGGTGAGAGAGATTACAGTAAGACCTTGAAAAATATTGTCAAAATCCACAGATTAACGTTCAGTTGCCATTTTATTTAATTTCAATAACCCGGCCTAAACACAAATTATTTTGTTTTTCGAATTAAATTTTAAAATCGCTCTCTTTGGTCTATGAGAGTATCTGCCACAGACAGCGCACTCTCTGTATATACATGACATTGGCGGAACTGTCTATTACTTACACACAGTACATGGTCGTACTCTAAATGGAAGATCAGGTCTCATTTTCTTTGTTAGTACACCCATGGGAAGCCAGGGCGAGCAGCTAGTATTAAATAAATCTTAACAAATATTTGGAGTCGATCACTTATAAGATTAAATTTCTGGAAAACGGGCAAGTTGTTTCTTATTATCATTTCTATAAATTATACGTCAGACAAGAATAATCATAAACATACACCAATTTACATATTTAAATTACATAATTTATTAAAGATCCGTTATGAACTATTAAGCATTTTAAATGCTTGAAACAATCTTGAACCTTATAGACATTACAGAACAGGTTTATGCCATATTAAAATGTATATATTGACCGACAAACAATATTATTTAGGAAACGATAAATGAATTTCGGTGTTATGACCGATAAGAGCGGACATAATATTTGATGAGCGCAATCGTATGAGGAAAAGTGTCGAAATACTAGAAACCGGGAGTAGCGAGCCATAAGCAACGCGCTATTCTTGTAGACCTAAATACTGTTAATATTAGTAACAAAAATGCGGCGAATAGTTTCCACGCTAGGATTAAACGTTATGCATGACAGTTATTAATAAACATAACGTTATAACGCTTATAAATTAACGAAAAAAACCTTACTAATATTATACACAAATCCTAATGCGAGTTTGTTTCTTTGTTATGCTTTCACGGCTTAATTAATCAATCGATCACCATAGAATTTTGCATACATATTGTCAAGGGTACAGAAAAGGACTTACCGTTAGGAAAAACCGTCACACGCGATTGAAGTAAAACTTTTTAAATATTTTTGGTTTTGTCAATAAATAGTTTATCAACAAATCAATCAAAAATATTTTTTTAAATATTACATTGAATAATAGTAAAAATCATACAATAGAATTAATTATGTGCAATTAAATGGGTGCGCGACCGTGCTGCTATCTGGTTTCAATGTAAGTAAGTAACAAATCAAATCAAAGCTTCATTATCTCTAGTGCCATCTATCAGCGAATTTGGAACTTAAATGAAACCGGAAATATTATTAGCAACTCTTTGTTATAAAGTAAATAAATTATAACAAAGTACTAACAGATTACTATGATAAGTAACGAGTTAAATTAATTATGATTTAATAGAAGTTTTGGTTATGTTTAATTATTATCTAACCGGATGGTATAGAAACGTGCCGCCATATTGCCGTAATGGACTCCCGTTGCATTGTCCTCCAGTTACCTCCTAGTCGCGCCTAAAGAAGATTTACTTCAAAAGTACTATTCGTGAATGATAGATGAATGCTACATTGATACGAGAATAACCACGAGAGAAGGCTAGTAAGTAGTTTTTCTCTAATAATTAGCCCAAAGTTCAGAATACATGAGTTTGTATATTCTCCATAGATGTAAGATACTTAGCTATCATCGGCGTCAAACAAGAAGAAATAAAGTAAAATATTAAACCAAATATCAGTTCACAACGAGAAGGAATAACTTATTGCGCCGTCCCTACTCAGCTTGGCCAAGTGTAAGACGAAAAATTAACATATAATCTTGACACTAGTTAATTTTTATAAGCCTTAATTCATTCCATATCATAAATCACTTTAACACAAACTCTACGTCATTTACAAATAAATACACACTTCAATCTTTCAAATACTGTATTTTGCAAAGTCTATAAAGAAATGCTTATAGTACTTTCTCACTAAATATTTATGGCATTTTGATATTGTGTTCACGCCCGACGTTCTAGTACGTTCTTCAACGTATGCATTGTTCTGATAATAAGAATATGGGTCACGATTCACCATATCGATGCATTATAAAAAGCCAACTAAAACAGCAAGATTCCGACTCAGTAGTTCTGTGGTTTAATTTGGAAGATCTAATCGTTAAAAAAGGGAACAATTTTTTTTTGTAGTTTATTGTATTAGAATTAGTTTTTGTATGATAACTTGTCAAAATAACTCTTCGTTACGGTAGCACAAGACTAACAGTGCCCTCGGCTCCTCGAATGTTTTCTTTTTATTGTAATGTCAATTTTTTTGGAATAAATAGTTTATTTAAGTTTACCGTCCTTCATCGTAATCAGATAAATTGTGTAAGAATCTTTGATGTGTTATATAGTACTATACAGTCTTGTTTCGGTAGGTGGTAGAGCCACGCGGAAGCTATTACTGGTTTCAACATGAATGGGTCGGCTCGCTCGGGGTACTATCTCTCACTGAAAACCAACGTAATAGTGCTTGCATTGTTGCGTTTGGTTCGATCAGTGAGAGTGCCGGAAGCCCATCTTCCCTTCCCAACTTCCCCTCCCCAAAACACAGGCTAGCAACGCACTTGTGACTCCCCTGGTGTTGCAAGTGTCTATGGACGGTGGTAATCATTTAACATCAGGTGACCTACCTGTTCGTTTGCCTGCTATGATATAGAAAAAAAAGCAAAAAAAGAATAGATGTAACTGCTATATAATATGTGGACAATGTTTGATAGTTTGTTTAAATTTAGACGATAATAATTTTCTTAGGAGAGAGATAACAATCTATACTAATATTATAAAGAGGTAAAGTTTGTGAGTTTGTGACGTTGTAGGGGGTAATCTCTGGATCTACTAAACCGATTTTGAAAATTCTTTTACTTATAGATAGCCACGTTACTTGAGAGTGTCATAGGTTATATATTAAGCTGAAAAATGAAAATACTTTTTTGTGGTAGTCGGATTTGTAAAGTCAGTAGGAGAAAAAACGGTCGAACGAAAATGTTTCTTACGAACGCTGCGTTATGGACGAGAGATATATAATTGAGTTCTAGAGAAAAGTTGTAGAGCTTGATAATGCCTACAAAACAGTCAGCGATAGCAAATGTCTAATTTCAAGGTTTTTTTATTATCAGGGCGGGACAAAGTCCGCCGTGATGGCCAGTCTATTATACAGTAAAACGTTAAATATTGAAGAATACGCTTATAGCAATTATCCAAAATTCTTATCACATATGATTCATCAGCTATATCAAAAATAAGATATAATTAATACAAACTTTCATTATATTAACAAAGATAAGTTCGTTACAAAATGAGATAAGGGTAAAGTATTGAATTAAATAATATATGGAAATGGTCGAGTGGTTTTCCCGGTGGAATGTCAATTTGATGAACGCTGATTCGACATGCACCAAATAATTTGTCAGAATTAGCGTAATAATTTAAATTGCTAACTCTATCGGCCGACGGTGAAAGACATTAACGTGAGGAAACCTAAGCCTGTGAAATGTTCTTGGGGTACCACGGAATGTAGAAAAATATACAACTGAATTTCTCTGAATTTGAAATAGACAATACGTCGTGAGTTGGCGTGGTGATCATGCCTATAACTTCCTTTGGGCAACGACTTATGGCATTGCCGTGGGCCTTTTACAATCCAATATTAATTTTTGTCTTTCGTATATAGGTGATGTTCCATGTGTCGAAATATATCTTCTCAATATTTTACAAAATTAATAAACCAGCAATGTGATCGTACTCAGTTCATTTTACTGTAATGGGCACCACGTGTTTGTTTCTCTTGAAATCTCCTATTTACATTGAAGGCTTATTTAAACAATTGAAGGCTAGACAATGATTCAAATATTTTTTTTTTCGAGGTAAACGATTTGAAAAACATCCGCCATGTATGGGTTCGAGGTTAATATGAAACGACCGAGACAGCCAATCATGTATAGTTACAGACTAGATGCGGCCCAACAACGCACGTAAGCGGATGACAATTGGCGTTGATTGCAAAAATAATCGCGTCCCCGTCAACCAATTGAGGGCCTGTGACGTAAATTCTGCAAACACGTTACGACCGTTGTTCATAGTAATTCGTTCCCTGTCTGGTTTAGAGGCCAACATTCAGAAACTTCATAGGATGTCATCTCTATAAATATATATGCGAATAAAAAATTACATAAAATAAATCAAGACAACAGGATCCCACAAAAAAGAAACAAAATAGAATAATGACATTATTATGTTTGTCATGTTTGATACACATTACAATAGTAGCAAAAACCTTCGACTTCCACCACTTTTAAATTACAATCTAAAGGTTATAAACAAACTAATAATATATATGCGAGTGTTAGTTTGTTTATTACGCTTACACGCATTAACTATTCGATTGATCTTCATGAAATTTTACACACACTTTACTAGGGGTCCAGAAAGGACATGGGGTGGGGACAAGGGTACCTTCCATTAAGAAAAATATACTGTTCCCGAGAGATAGCGTAAAGTACATTAATGCTAGCGAAGACTCAGTTAAAAGCTAGTATAATATATACGGTGTAAGTGTAATTGACTAATGCCCAGAGACAGTCAATGGCTCTTTAGTACATTAGCCTTTCCCTCATCGACATAACGTGTTACTCTAAAGAACGCACGTTCTGTTAGTGATTTTTTAATTCAATTAGTAGTTCCAAGAAATATACTACTTGTACTTATAAATGTAGTAGATAGTACTATCACACTGTATTAATGTCTTTTAATTATATTAGGTTTATATTGTTGATAAGAAATAGTATAGAATGAGTAATGCGAGGATTAGCACTATTACTATAGAAACGTCTTACTGGGATAAAAAGCAATACGAACAAAGGCGAAATATATCTGCTAAAACAAATAGAGAATAAGACGTCGTTTATACTACCCATTTAAGTATTACTCGCCACTAGACAGCAATTCAACTTCTGTATTATTGAACCGACTGTTATGAAAATTTGGTATGCATATATATATATATATATATATATATATGTATATCTCTTCAAAAAAATATGCCATCAGTTACCGGTACGAATAAAAACATTGATAGAAAATATAATGAGTTATCTAGTGTTGTAACAATAAATTGTAATGCATGATGGACAACTACGTCGAAATGTATACGGTGAACATAGAACGATATCATACATTATGTGATGAATCATTCGTGTTCATTCAGTTGATTAGTGAACAACTAAATGTAGAATGGACATTAGCTAGTTTTTGCTTTTAATATGCTTAGTATAGGAAATGTCGGAGAACGTTGACATGGTGAATTGACAAAAAAATCCTTAAGAGATTGTGTATTAGATGAAATTACGAACGACAATTTTCTAAGAATAATTAAGAAGATATATCTCGTAGATATTATTAGGGTGGGCCAAAAAAATCGACTATTTTTTTTACTTTATACTCTGATAAATAGGTTAGTAGACACCTTAAAAAAATTATCTCCAAGTATGAGCTCTTCATTTTAATAGGAAAGTCCTCCGCCTCTAAATTTTTTTATTTTTTCCTTATTATTACAAAGAAAAATTCATATCTCGGTATTCACTATTTGAAAAAAATATCACGTCTCATATATTTTTAGGAAATTGAATTTTCTACAAAAAAGATCTATTACAATTTTTTTGTAAACCTCACCGTTTAAAAGTTATTGAAGTTTGATTATTTTCAGGCAGACTTCTTTTTTCTTATATCATCATCATAAATAATCAAGCTTCAACCTCCAATAACATTTAAACGGTGAATTGTACAAAAGAATTGTAAGAAACCTTTTTGATATGAATTTTTCTGTCTAATAATAAGGAAAAAATAAAAATCTGAGAGACGGAAGACTTTCCTATTAAAATTAAGAGCTCATACTTCGAGAGAATTTTTTGAGGTGTCTACCAAACTATTTTTCAGAGTATAAAATCAACAGATATAGATACAGAGTTCCTTTGGAAACATATTTAAAAGGTATAAAAATACCGAATCAAGTTTAGACTGGATACTATGTGCAAGCAACGGTTGCCCGAAAATACTGTGCACCTACGTTGATTATCGTAACAATTGTGGTAGATAAAAACAAACAATTGTAAAAGTAAATAAGAAGCATTGATAGCTCGTTTGATAGCGTGTTCGGACACCCCGTCGAACGAAGTAACTTCCGAGTCCTTGTCACCAAGTCGGAGCCTCCAGTGAAAAAAAACATCACGAAGAAACCACAGTGTTATGATAAGAGTTTTTCTAAATCCGCCAAGCACCTGTTGGTGTGTTCCGGCAGCTGCACTTGAAATCCAGCCCTCTCTAGGTTTAGCCTGTTGACTGTCTTAGACCAACATCGTTATTTAACATCAGACGATATTGTAGTCGAGCACTATTATGGCCTAACCGCAACCTCTGTACCGCACAAAAGGTACGCGAACGGCGAGACGGAGAAATTGTGTCAGACGCACATGAGATTAAATATGTAAAGATGGGTCGTATGTTATGCGTTAAGATTTTACATTAACAAGAATCAAAGATTCATTTAATTTATATAGATTTTTTATATGTACTTATCTAAAAATCATATTGAACAAAAACACGTATTGGATATAGTTATACTGGTAAATATACAGCTTCAAAAAATTGTACTCTCATATCGATCAGTGTGACACTACGAATTTCATGTGAGTTCACGCTCTTTCCTTCCCACTCCCCGCGCATACCTAAGGGGCAGTACAGCGGTTGCGGTAAGGCTATAAAACCTATGAATGTGCCCACCAAACAAATTAAAAGGACTCAATGAATTTACCTTATTTTTTTATTACTAATATAAAGCGAGACAATAGTTAAAATGACGAATCTCGACACATTAAGGTGTTTGTGGCTTAAAATATGTAGAACAAACATGGAAAATCAGGTTTGTCGACCAATAAATTATATCATAATAGGATATAACAAATGCAATAAGGAAAACATATTAAATTCGGTTGTTACACAGATGGTATTATTAACCGGTAAGGACAATTCGTGGAACTAGATTTATAGGTAACAATAACATTTATTAAACACTGTGTGATATATTAATATTCATTTTAACACTGTAAACAAGACTATAATGTGAATCTTGATGTTTTCCTTAATCATTAGTCAGTTTATGCTCTGAAAACTATTATAACGCAATTAATAAACGATTGATCTCGTTACAAAAAACGAATTGGACGGTGAGGGGATATGCAGTGAGGCTTGGAAGCTATTTTACATAAGTGATGACGTCAGAACCATTATTGTCTCGTTTTACGTAGGTAGGTAGGTAGGTATTTTGAAGGTCAAAGATTTTAACTATCATTATAAAATCGAATATGAGTAACTACACAACCGATTATCATAGAAGTTAGCATACACATTTATAAAGGTACGGAAACGGGTAATATAACTTTCAACAAGAAAAAAAGACACTGTTCCCGAAGGAACGATACGGCGATAATGTCGTAGTTAATAGTAACTGGCAACATAAAAAAGGTTATTTTTAAATTATATATGTCATGAGAATTTTATATTTATTGTTTTTGTCTTTATTCATATATGTCACTGGTATAAGTATCTCTTCTTAGTATACCGCGTGAAAGGTTACTCAGTCGCAATATTTACACAGATTATGCAGTACTCGCTTATCGTTCTAAATCAATTAAAAAAAGAGGTGCTTAATATTTGACCTAATTATCTAAAGAAAAACAAATCTGATATACACTCCTAACGCTTAGTTTACGTTACGCGCGAGGGTGCGTGCTACCACGCCCCTCCCGCTACCCGCCCAGCGCGTCACTCTAAACCGTGCCTTAGGTAATTTTTCGTTGAAAGAAATAGTTTACGCGTTACGTAATGTTAAGATTATTCACTCCGGATGCGCCCTCGCGATTCATCTTCACTTTTCTTCACTTCACTTTTGTTCATTGGTGGTTTCACTTTTATAACCATACTTTTAAAATTCTTAGCACAAACTTTAACTAAGGTTCTCTCTGTTGTTTATTAGTATTTGTTTTTATATTAGTATGTTATATGTTAAATGTGACCACTAAGTATCATTTCCTTGAATATTGCTTCTCTTTAAACTTGCACTCAGTATATCAATAATTAAAATGTTATTTTCATACCCGATATACAACAGATTGGGATAATAAGGCGAGCTAAAGATAATGATTTATATACTATATACAGAATAGTAACTTAGAACAAAAACTTTGTAACGGATTCGCAGGGTTTGGTTGTTGTACAAGTTTTTATATATAAGAAGTATATAGGAGTATTAGCTATAACGATTATTTACGTTTTGATATATACTATTGTATACAGATTCTTTTACATTTTTAAATGTAAAAGTATTAGTTTTCGACTGGCTAAACTACCCAGTGGGTGGGTTGAATAAAATTGATAACTGGATTATAACCCGGGGGATAGTTACCCATCTTTAAGTACGAGTATGCGGATACACAAACAACGTAATACTCATTAATAACACCGTAACGTAAGAAAATCATCGTCGAAGACATAAAACGCAATATAAACATGTATAAGTAACGAGATACCGTGTAACCTCGATATAACAAAACTGAAGGGAATTAGAATATATTCATCACACCAAGTAATTCGTTACAATGAGTTTTGTTATATAGAGGTTATGTTAGGCTGTTTCTTTTTAACAAGGTAAGAAAAATTGTTTCTTAACATTATGTGGATACTATCTGCTTACCCTGTTAAAACTATGACTATCTTACAAAGAATTTAACGTGTCTGAACCTGTCAAAAGACAAATTATTCTTAAATAACATGGAAATAACTGACAGGATACGTTATATAATGGTTATAAGATGAAAATATTCGTTAAATCGGGGAATACGTTATATTATGAAGTTGTATCGATGTGATAAAGTGTTGTAGGTTTTCAGTCTAATATGCTCCTTATTATTGTTATTATATTATTCATAGGACTGTTGACCGTCGCAATATCTACAATTGTAAATAAATAAATATTGAGCCTCCTTATATTAAGTTTACACTGTATTTTTCTTGTTTTAAAGTATCAAAAGTGTGTTACACTACATAAATTCATAATAAACCGTGTTTCCTAGTAAGCATTTCGTTATTTGTCAGAACTAGAACAAATCACATTGACTATTTTCACGGATTCATCGCGTGTTATTTTCTAGTTATTTAGCTAAAATACTGGAATCAGTTGAATATGTTTTTTGTAGTATTCGAATTCATCTATCTATGTATAAATAGGCAGACTCAAAACAGTCAAGTACATCTTTCTTCTTTATTTCTCAACAGAATTTCTTACAGTGAAACTTCTTACGAGAGGAATTTGAAAATCTGATCCGCAGCCATTTTGTGCGGCGAAAAGCGGTGGGAGAGGGGGGAGGGTAAACACTGTGTCGGACAGAGTGGAAGCAGTGCCTCAATTGATTTTGTGTAATAGGGAACAGTGAGACATACACTCTTCTCGATTTCATTTCTACCGCATTTGAAACCACAGACAATTTTTTAATATTTTTTTTTGTGTAGTAGCTATTATCGAGTTTTATGTTATCACTGAAAAAAATTATATACTTTGTTTTTTTTTTCTTTAATATTGAAACTTAAATAATCCATGAATTATGGTCGAAATTCGACCGCTAGATGATTTATTGACGGTATAAAAGAAATGTACATAAGTTGATGTTAAGAAATTAATTTATAGCAGTTGTATTTTTTATCGTATAGTTCACAAAAAAAAGAACAGCTGAGAATCAGTACATTAATTGTGAATGCCAAATAAACGAAAAGATTTACTCATTCGTTCATTTTCTGGCACGCTTCTTCATTTATTCCTTTGCGCCTTAATCTACGATCAAATTAACCGAATAACCATTTATTTTAATTTATAATCCCATCCGGAACTATTAATAAAATAAATATTTAACGTCCTTGACCGAATTTGTCAGACGTAAAACAGAGAACATTGTTTCAAAATCTTATTTCAAATAAAATATCGGTCAAAATAACATCAACAATTGACTATTGGAAACATGAAATGAATGAATGAATACTTTATACAATACAAGGCATTTTCTTCTAGCTAATAAGCGGTATTGTTATTTTCTATACATATAAAAAGAATGTAAATCTGACGTGTCTGTACTTTTTCGATTTTCGTGAAATAAAATTGTTGCAGTTGTCTAGATATAAGTAATAGAATACATTTCAATCATTTTTAGAAATGTCTGTCTTTCTATCTGTTTGTATGAACACGTATCACTGCTAAAGTACTCGGTTCACAATAAAACCTCAGCAAGAAAATCATAAACCATATCGTCGAGAGTCACTAAGTCTTTGTTTTATTAAGATCGGTCCTCTCTATCAAAAGTTATTGTAATTTTAAGGATGGCTTGAATTAATTATTAGAGAGGAGTAGTAGTAATTTATATCAATATTATAAAGCTGAAGGGTTTCTTTGGTTGAACGCACTAATCTCAGGAAGTACTGGTGCGATTAGAGTTAGTTAGATAGCTCATTTATCGAGGACGGCTACATACACGGATCACCCTAATACAGCAGTGCAGTGGAGCCCCAATAAAGAATGTATGAAAATCGTTTTTTTTTTTTCATTTTGAGTGCTTTTGCTGCATGTTGGTGTTAACCCAAGGTAACTATTCCACGCGGACGAAGTCGCGGGTAGATGCTAGTAATAAATAAAAATTATTGTACGTAATGCAAAAATATAAAAGAAGAAAACGAGAAATGAATAAACTACAAGGAATCTAAGAATAAACAACATTGATATATCTATATATTAATACGTGAGGCGAAAACTTTGTACGCTTTTTTAAGCGAATTGTGCGAACGGATGAATGTGAAATTTGGCAAAGTTAAAGTTTACATAGAGGAGAAGTGCACTAAGCTATTCTTTTATATATAAAATGCATTAAAATCTCATTACATTAATTAAAATATACATTACTCACACTACTGCTTGAATAACACACAACAAAGACACACATGTAAATGAAAATGACGTTTCGCCATCCTTCATTTTACTCTTACTTTCCATACCTTACATGCCTTAATAATATACATTAATAATTAATTGATAAATAATTGATCTTTAGTAAATTTATGAAACCATTGAAATAATAATAATTCTCTTTGGTCTTATTGAATGTAAAAGTGAATTATGGTCGAATTTCGACCACTAGGCGACCACTAGTAATTAAAAATACATAAATAGTGTATTGAGTGGTAGTCCGGTGAAGCTGTAAAGACCTTGCCAGGTCAATAGCGTAGTCAGTTCGAGAAAAAAAAAGTGTATTGAGTGGATAAAATGAATATATGGGTGACAAATATTGATATTTTTCTTTTTTCACTTTCACATATCATGTCTATTGACGTAAGTTCGAAGCCCTGCTAGGAGTCGGAGCTGTCGATAAAATAATACACCCCGATGAAAACATAGCATACCATGGTGGTAGGCTTTTCCTATAATCGCCTTTTTTTATATCATAGGAGGCAAACGAACAGGTGGATCACCTGATTTTAAGTGATCACCACCGTCCATAGACTTGCAACACCAGGGGAGTCGCAAGTGCGTTGTCAGCCTGTGTTTTTAGGGAAGGGGTTCGTAAATGGAGAGGGGAAGGGAGGGAAGGCGGTCCTCCGGCGTTCTCGCTGACCGAACGAAACGCAACAATGCAAACACTGTTACGTCACGTCCGTTTTCTATGAGAGGGTGGTACTACCCCGGGCGAGCCGACCCATTCATGCTGAAACCAGTAATAGCTTCAGCGTGGCTCTACCGCCACCTACAAAATCCTCGCCTGACTTTACAATCCTCAAATTAAAAAGCCGTCGCCAAGTACTTTAAACCTATTCTATCCCTATTGTTGTCTGTAGGTTTACCGTGTTACATCTTAGACCATTTCGCAGGTTAACATCTGTTGAGATTGTATTCAAACTCTATCACCTATAAAGTGTAAAGAAATCCCCATCCTATGGCAACCTGTTTGAACTGATACCTTAAATATATTGAGCAACAAGTTAAGACGTTTAATCTGCATTAATGGGGGGCATTCGATTATAACTCATTGTTTTCCAATATTTAAGAGTTTTTTTTTACCAAATTGCAGATAGAAATTGTGAAGTCTAACAAATAGAAATAAGGTGCTAAGAGAAAAAAAGTATAGAAAGTCATAAGGACGGCCGACATAAGTAAAAAATCAAAACTGAAATAAATGTATTCTCTTTTGAACTTTCATATGAATTATAGTGTTAATGACAATATTTAAATTTCAGAATTTGTTTATTGAAATTATTAACATTAGTGTTGTTTTCATACCTATTGGCACTCGGAGCAATAATTATATACATTTTTATAAAGTATATTAATCAATCATACGTATAATGAACTCCAAAACATCAATATTTAATGTACACAGGCCCCAATACTACGCGTCGTTAGTCTGACGCAAGCTACGCAAGCACAATACGGTCGCTCATGCTTACGTAGCATGTCATGTCGCGAAATTATAAATTTATCTTCAGCCAAAAATACCGCTGAACGCGCCTAAAGTAGTTTTCATTTAAAAAAAAAACTGTTTCCCATTTTTTTTTTTCTTGATAACATTGAAACTCCTCAATATCTACTAAACTAAAAAAAAGAAACTCCGTTTCAAAAAAAAAAGGAGAAAAAGTTACTGAAAATTGAAAATAGCTATACAAGAGAAAAATCATAATTGAATCGCTGTTGAACCGTCATTGACTGAAGTCATTTGTAGCGAACTCTCTTCATAGCAGACGACGAATTTCAATTTTGTAATTTCGTAACAAAACAGGAAATCTTTTATATTAAGTATATTATACAAAACAAATAACACACCTAGAATGCTACAATTTATGCCCTTGCGATTACACTTAGAATTATTATTATCTCTAAAAAAAATTAGAAAAATTGCAATGACAATTGTCTCAACCACCGTTTCTGAGTATTCATTAATTTTATATTCATAATTTATAGCTAAAAATTACAAAATCAATTCATGCTCAAAGTTCACAAGAACGGCGCATAGATTTCCAGTAATTTGATAATGGCAGAAAGTATTAAGCATTTACATAATGACCAAAACATTAAAAACTCATACAATTAAACTTTGAGAATATTTATCAGTTTCGCGAAACGTTATCAGGAAAACATATAAGTAATGTTTAGGTCAGCCAAAGTTTAAGGCTTTATTATTATTATCGCTAATGTCAGTGTTTGTCAAATATAATATATTTGTTTGCTCTATACACATATCACATACAATTCTTCAAATAATAATATTAATTAATTGTTATTCCATTTGTTATTTGTTACCAACAATACATTAAAGTTTTCCTATTAAACAAAAATTGCTAATAATATTGCAGCTGGAAATAATAAGAAACGTAATAAAGCAGGTATGTCGGTCACGTGGACGATTGTCGCGCTGAAAGTCAAAATATAGGCATACATAAATGTATGTATATGTATGTTTGTTGCAATGGGAAGAATTAAAATTGAAATTAATTTGTAACCAACAAAATAAATGTTCTTTACTGAAAGTAATATACATTATTCCTTCACCGAAAATCATCAATTATTTTTTTTAATAAAGTAAAAATTAATTAATATTCGTAATTCATATAAGGTAATACCAAACTACTACTGGTAAAGCGCCTCCTAATTAATTCAGATTAAACAAATAAATATTCATATTAACTATTATACTATATCTAATTAGTGTAATACAAGTCAGTCAAAACAGGAGACTATTTCGTAACTAGACAAGTCACAAGATTATCACGTGCTTTAATCAGCTGATAAACTTTCGAGGTAGTTTGGCATAAATCCAGGTATTAGTAATACTATAAGTATTCCTGAAAACTAAAAGTAATTCATCGTCTAGAGAAATTACAAGCCTGTGCCTAGCCTAGTTAATTGCCTAGTTCATCCCAGTTAAAACAACGGAAAATTTATCCAATTCAGGACCTTATTGTAATGTTCACAAGCGCCCAGCCATCATGGCAGGAAATTTCCGATAAGATAAGAAACACTTAAAAACAAAATTTATGTAGGTCACAATTATTTAGACGACGAAATTAGTAGTACCAAAAAGCGATATTTTATGAAATTATACTAAATATTCAAAATAAATACATCATGATTTAATTATCTATATATAACCAAAATAAAGTTCCTTTGAGGCTCAATCACGTCAAAACTACTGAAAGTATCGGCATAAGACCTATGAATATTCGATGGGAAATTTCTCGTAGATGTTTCTAGACTAAATATTTTTTCATTCCATTGACCCTATACATTTTAATTAAAAATTTATATAATGCACTGTTAAGCGGGCAGCTATGTACTACACTACGTCAAACCGTATCGATTTATTGATAATATATAAATAACAGCTATTTCTATACTTATCAATCATAACCTTCACATGTGTTCACTTTATCAGGAGATCTGAGGGAATTTTCTTGAGATGCCATCTCTTTTACACTTTCGATTATTTTCTTCCATAAATCACTAAATAACATGTTTCGCTCTAATTTTACAGGCACTGTTTTCAGCACTGTGTGGAAAATAGATATTCGTTGACGATTTTATATTCAAATGAGCAGTAAAGTTTTTCAACAGATAAATCTGATATCAAAGGTGTTAGCTTTTATAGTAAATAATAACTTCAAGTTAACTTACATAAAGTCCTCTAAATCAACGACAGACGTATATTGACAAGGTTGACCATCTACGTTGTAACAATTCCTACTGTAATCCCACAGCCCTGTTTGCTGACATGGTAAGTTTTGAAGAACTCCGCGTTGAACATAACCGACCGGCTGGGGATACTCATTTTGAGGAACGTAATACTGCGGCACTACAACATTGTTCTGATAAGTGCCATTTCTATAGCACTGGACAGGTGGATAACTAGGCCCGTAAACACTGAAACTGCACAAATTATCCACAGCGTGCTTGACCCATTGGTTTTTCATAGCAGCCGGCTCACACCATATCCAGTTGGATTCTCCAATGTGCCCGACCGCCGCCATCTGTTCAGGACTATTGCCATCGTATTTATTCACGTGCATTATAACACTCGGATCCTAACGTCAGACGCAACCACGGAGTAGTCCATCGAGGTACGAAATCAACGAACGACTGATAACAATAAAGATGGTCTTATCTCGCGTATAAAAGGCATGGTAGCAAAAAATTGATAATACCAATGTATTAGATAAAGTTTTATTTCGACCATGGCCGTACGTATCAAACATTTTATCGTTGTTTTATAATAATTTTTAACATTAAAACCTTTTTGATTTCTTGTATTAAATTATTTTCCAATGGTACATACATATTATTGAGTAGAGATAACCCTTGCAGAATACATACGGGCTATGAGTCTTATATTGATATAAGTCTTGACCCCTTATCGTTTTCGGTCAGTCAAGTGTCTAACTTATGACAGGAAAAATAATTATATTGTTTAGCAACTAGAATATGAGCTATAGAACTAGTAGTAATAGTTCTCTTCTAAGAAAATGTTGTTAATTTTATCGTGTTTGTAAGCTAATAGTAATTTTGAGATTGATAATTGTATATTCGACTGATTGGTTTATCTTCCTTGACTTATATACGACAGCGAATCCTGTTATCTTCGGGAATAGGACCGAAAATCGTGAAATCAAATTCTAAGTTTAACGTCTACATTTATAAGTCTTACACTTTAACTAACCATCACAATTTAAAGCCTTTGTTCCTAAAGTGGTTTAGGTGGACAGCCAGGGGTCCACGGGAGACTCGACGGGGTCTATGTTGGCGTGACAAAAAAATGAGGTTTCACTATTCGTAAGCGGGGGTCCACAAAAAGTTATCTGCTTTCGATAGTGAGGAACTAAAATATTTCCATATTCAGTACCAAGTGTCGAGAATATGGGTATAACTATATGGGAATATGGTAGAAATGTAGCTGCAAGTGGTCCAACGGAACCAGATAAATTTTGAAAGTAGTCTATGGGAAAAAAAGTTTGGGAAACTCTGGTTTAAAGTATGAACATAAAACAGTTTGAGGTTAATTTTTTTGAGAAGGCATTTGTATAGAGATGTTGTGTTCTATGGTTTTTTAAAGTAAATCCACTGGTTTATTAAAAAAGGTAGCTCAGTTTGATGTTATTATTGCGTGAGCTTTTTCCACTCATCCTTTGTAATGGAAGCTACTGACGATTAAGACTGCTTTTCTATGCTTTTGCCGGAATGGTTTGATAGATATTTAGACATACTCGAGTATCTCATACATATAATCGCACCATCTCAGATAACCTTTAATAAGTACTGATTCAAACCTGGCTTGATACAGGATTTCCTAATTAGAGACATGGTCCCAAACACGAGTTGTTTGATTGAATTGATCGTTAATACATTTCATGTGAATTTTTAACACACTACAGGGAAGGGTTCCTATTATTTTGCTTTTCATTTATTATAAAATTTAATTATATGCAATTATTTATTAAAACTACAAAGATTAAGATGAGAAATACCTATGTATCATAATTAAATTTTTTAACACAAATGCTTGTATGTTACGCTGAGATGCTTTAACTACTCCACCGATTACCGTGTAATTTTGCATACACTTAGTTCGAGGTACATAAAAGGACATAGGGTAACCTCTTATCCAGAAAAACATACTCTTCCCCAAGGAGAGATCAAATATACATTACCGTGAGTGAAGCCGCGAGCAAAAACTAGTGTTTGTATATAAATATCTACTCATTGGAATATGCATTTGACAAAAAGTAAGACCAGCGAGAAGTTATTGTACTGTGTACGTTGTTGAAGTTATTGCATTGTATACTGTTAAACCGATTTGTAACTAATGAAAATTTTCTAAAAAAAAACAGAACTATTGAACCACAATCCACGCACACGTCGACCATAATGAGAAAAGAAAAAAAAACATTCAAACATGTTTATCATTTACAATAATGTACTACTTTATTATAAGTGTACTTAAAAGAAGAACTGCCTATATAATTTTAGATAATAATCAGCTTGCACTGTCAACAGGAATTAGGTAAATGTTGTTTTACATGTATTATATTGCCATTAAATTAATACTTAAGAACGCCTATATTTTAGTAGACGAATAAAAATTTAAGATGATACACTATGTAATCATGATAAAACCTCGTCTCAGCAGCCACGATGTCAGTATAATTTAATTTTATCAGAAATGAGAACATCAAAACAAATTTATCAAATTCGTTGAAAAATAACTTTTTAGGTACGTTTTTCGAGATTTAGTATCAAGGAAAACGCGTAATCTTAATAAGTCTACACAAGTCTCTTGGCCTTATGGGCCTTCATAGCTTCACCGGGCTTTTAGGGCGAGCGCTTAGGAAACTCAGCCGTATGACAACAAGTTCAGTACCCGGCTTTGTATTTTCCTCGTCGAGAAGAAGATAGGGATAGTCGACTAAAATCGGTTTTGTATAGCGTTAGAATTGTCTATTGCAGACATTATGCTGTGCGATTGAGGGGGAACGCGTTACAAAACTGAAGCAAACCGATCTTAGTCGGACGTCGTCTCACTCTTGCATCCGACGCGGTGTCATATCAAATGTCAGGTACATTAGTAAACATATGCGTATTTAATACTAAAGGAGATGATGCTTCTCTCAGTACGTTTGGCTCCCGAAGTGTAATAATCATCAGCCTGTAAGAAACCCACTGCAGGGCCATAGGCCTCTTCCCGAAGGCAGGTAAGGCCATAATCACGATGTCAAACTAAGAAAAATCGACAGTAATACAAGAACATTTCTCAGGTTCTCAGGTGTAGGTGGTAGATCCACGCTGAAGCTATTACTGGTTTCAACATGAATGGATCGGCTCGCCCGTGGTACTATCAGCCTCCCATAGAAAACCGACGTAAAGTAACAGTGCTTGCATTGTTGGGTTTCGTTCGGTCAATGAGAGCGCCGGAGACCCACTTCCCTTTCCCCCCTCGCCTTCCCCTCTCCCCGGCACTCTCTCTCTACCCTCAAACATAGGCTGGCAAGGCACTTGCGACTCTCCTGATGTTGCAAGTGTCTATGGACGGTGGTGATCACTTAACATCAGGTGACCCGCCAGTTCGTGTGCCACCTATGATATAAAAAAAGGTTCAGGTTTCCTCACGATGTTTTCCTTGACAGGCAGCCAATAGTATTAATAAAAATTCGTTGGTACACACCGAGGTACGAACCAAGGTCCGCAACATTGGAATAATATTCCACCGGTCAAACCCAACGCTCAAACTTTTGATAGATTGGACTTCTTGTATAACTAATAAGAACAGAGCATCAAAAATGAAATATAAATGAGTATCACTTATCGATCCGTATCATGCAACAATAAATCCGATATCATATTATTTCCACGGTGGTCAATCATTGATACTTTATCGAATTACGTCAATAATATAGTGCATTTCAATGTCCTAGAATTATCTAACCGCAAATAATATTGATATAGCTGAAAGCTTCAACGCCATGTCTGGAGGCGTCCATTTATTGCAATGTAACCGTTATATTTGTATTTTTTATCAAACTGTCACATGTTTACTCGTAACCAATTATGTAATACTAGCTGACCCTTGCCCACTACGTTGGGCGGTAAACATTTATTTAAACTACTTTTAGCGACTTAAATATATAAGTTAGACATATGCCGTGTTTAAAAAAATGAATAGTATTAATACTCTTTAAAAAAGTGGGACTTCAAATAAAACCCCGCCCCCGCGCGGGCAGGTGCGTTTTTTTTCCAGCTAAACTAACCAACCAAAAAAAAAAAAAAAAAAAAGAATTAAGTTGGTGTATTTAATATAATATATAAACTTTTTTAAAGCAAGTATTCAATATGTATTTAACTTTTTCGTAATAACACGGATGCTGTCGCTGACTTTTTTGTAGGCATTATCGAGCTTTACAACTTTTCTCTAGAACTCAATCATATATCTCTCATGGTTAAAGCAGCGTTCGTAATAAACGTTTTCGTTCGACCGTTTTTTCTCCAACTAACTTTACAAACCTGTGGCAAATAACGTGGCTTTCTTTGGTAAAAGAATTTTCAAAATTGGTTTAGTAGTTCCTGAGATTACCCCCTACAACGTCACAAACTCACAAACATGTTGTCGCGCCCTAGTAACAAAAAAAATCTTGACAAATTATATACCTAAACCATCGTCATGAATCACTTTATCTCACTGGTGAAAACCGCATGAAAATATGTTCAGTAGTTTCTGAGTTTATAGCGAACAAACAGACAGACGTGGCAGAGGACTTTGTTTTATAATATGTAGTGATTCAGTTATGAGTGAATTCAAATATGCAAACTTGTATTCTTGAAGTAAACGTGAAGCTTCGTATGGGACGGCTTTGAAATTCTGGCCAGCAACCTTTTTGTGTGACGAAAAATGGTGGCGATAAACACTGTGTCGTATAGAGTATTTAAAACACCAATTGTCGTCCGATCACCGAAGTTAAACAACGTTGGACGCGGTCAGTACTTGGATGGGTGACCTCCTGAGAAAGCCGCGTGACCTTGGCTTTAGTCGTTTTTTTTTTTAAATTAAAATCGTTTCCTGTAATACAGAAGCCTCATTTCTATCCTGTGCCTTTACGACACACACCCTGTTTTTTTTTATTCTTTAAGGGTTTTAGCGTTTGACCACATTCTCACGTGATATTAATTGACGATGGGACCTAAGATGACATGGATGGTAAATACGTTTAACCTTGACTTGGGGCAGGAGAAAGGACTGCTTTCGTATACATCTGCCGGAAAACACTTCTACGTATTTGGCGATAGATTTATATTATTGATCGTGGTAGCTAGCCAGGCGTCTAATACCTATAGTAACTCGTACCACCATGCTATATTTTCACCTTGATATTTACTTGACCAAACGCTCCGATTATGTCAACATTTTTAGAATAATCATCATCATCATTATCAACAGCCTGTAAGAGACCCACTGCAGAGCCATAGGCCTCTTCACGTAGAAAGGTATGGGCATAATCACCACGCCAGCCCACGGCGTATTGGCGATTTCAAACTCTTGAGAAATCCACAGTTCTATATTTTTCCCACATACAGTAGTACTACAAGAGCATTTCTCAGCTTCAGGTTTCCTCACGATGTTTTCCTTCACCGTCAGCCGATAGTGTTACGCATTTAAATTAGTAAATGTACACGAATTCCGAAAAATTCGTTGGTACATGCCGGGGTTCGAACCTGCGGACATCGAAATAATATTCCACCGGTGAAACCAGTAGGCCACCACGAATTAAGAACCACATTTAGAATAGTGAAAGAATCAAAAGAATTGAAACACAGCTGTAAGAACTCCTTACATATTGTTTTGACATTTTTTTTTATATTTTAACGCTGGTATTTTTCTAAATAAAATACAAGAATTAATTTACATTTTTGACAACCAGTAACTCGCCACTTCATTGTAGTGAAAATATTTGTTATTTTACAAAAACTATCTGTTTAGTAGAGATTAATAGTGGATTGCAATCTTTTAAATGTAACGTTACAATTATTAATTGACCCCTATAACTCACTTATCGACTTTCAGTTACACCTATTAAATTTTAGCATTCCTGCTTATCCACTATAGAAAAGCGTAATGATATATAGCCGCGATAGTAATATGAAAATATGTCCCTTATCTACTCAGTAAAAGTCACATTAAAATCGGTTCAAATGTTGCGCAGATTAGCCTGAACAAACAAAAAACACTTTCATTTTATTTTTGTGTACAGATTATGAGATGTTTATTTCTCATAGTATAAACTAGCGGGCCCGGCAGACGTTGTCCCGCCCTGATTATAAAAAAAAATCCTTGACTTTTCCAATTATATACCAAAATGTTCCTCATGAATCACTTTATCCACTGGTGAAAACCGCTTGAAAATCCGTTCAGTAGTTTTTGAGTTTATCGCGAACAGACAGACAGACAGACGCGGTAGGGGACTTTGTTTTATACTATGTAATGATATAGAATTATTGACCTTAAATTGAAAATTTTAACGTTTATAATATCTGGTTATCGAGATGCTTGGAGAAAAGTGTTTTTCACCCGCAGCAGACAGTAGAAAAAAATCTAGTTAGAATAATATAAAAAAAAACGGAAAACAATAACTTTGAATACATAGTATGTGATATCAGAATATGTACAGCGTTAAACAGTGTACAATATAATATGTCTCTTGTAAGTATGCCATAAAGATTGTAACATTAAAGACATGGAAATTACAAAGTTATTTATTTTTTACCACTCTTAAAATGCAGAGATTTAAAATAATATGAGCGGACATGCTCTTATCATTTGGTTAGGTAGCATTGACGTCAATTAACGTATAGATAAGTAACCTACTCACTTTTTTTTGGTTTTATTATTAAAAATATATTTTTAAGAAAATGGACTTGTCTAGAGTTAATATGTCTATGGACTATAAAACAACTATAATTCGTTTTTTTCCAATTTTCATAGTTAGTTTTTTTTTTTATTTAACATTTTATTATGATAGCTCAGTTGATGACAATGCTAATCTACATATTCTCTATACCTTATGATAATAGTAGAGAAGGATTACATAAATGTGATAATAGAAAAACAACAAGTTACTTGACCTGTAATATTTTGTTTGCAGAAGGAAATGTCTGCAACTACAGACGTGATTTTTTTTGTTTCACTAATTGAAAACTACGTTCATGTGAGTAACATAGTCTACGTTTTATTGAGTTTTATATTTTAATCAAGACTTACAAACACACAGGCGATTGCTAGTTTTATTATTTTCTTTTTCGACCCGACATATCACAAAGGAAAATGTGAAAAAAAGTGTGTGTGTACTTATGTACACGCGTTAGAAGTTATACTTCTTTGGCGTAATAAGATAATAATTTTCATAAATTTTATCTTTCGCCGTATTCTACGTTTGTAGAAAAAACGACACTAACAATAGAAAAAATACATTGAAAGTTTTAATACAAAGAAATACAAACAACAAATACAAAGAAACAAAATGTTAACTTTTAGCTAACTACAGGATGTCGGTTTTTCGTGACGGTGTGCGCGCGCATCCTAAAAATTTACTCTCATCATTTTTCCCTAACGCACCAAAAGAAGTATAACTTCAAAAACTTTCAATATTGTTGATATGATAAGAAAACGAAAACTTTAGACTGTAACATTTTGACACTAGTACTATAGAAGTACGAATATAAAATTAAATTAATTTAAAGTGCCTTAAACCTAGGATATTTTTATTCTTAAACTAGCTGTGCCTGCAACTCCTTCCGCGTGAAACCTAATTTAAAAAATGAGTGACTAATAGAATCTTCTGAATGTATTAAGTTCATTTACTTATCTACTTTTATCTCGTACTTAAGTCGCGTCGTCATTAAAATTACAATAACTTTTGATAGAGTGAACCGATTTTAACGAAACAAAGACTAAGTTATTCTCGAAGATATGCTTTATGATTTTCTTGGTGAAGTTTTATCGTAAACCCAATACTTTAGCAGTGATCCGTGTTCATACAAACAGACAGACAGACATTTCTAAAAATGATTGAAATGTATTTTATTACTTATCCCTAGACACCTGCAACAATTTTTTTCACGAAAATCGAAAAGTACAGACACGTATAATTTACATTCTTATTATATGTATAGAAGATATTACAATAACAATTTCATGAGCCTATATGTAAAAAAAACATACTATGTTAACATTAGTTGCAAATATGTTAATAGTATGTTAATTTTAATGACAAATAAAGTGAGCGAACACATTATAGGTGGTATATCCTCCAGTAGCTCATTGCTTTTCCTGTACACTGTTAAATGTTGTGTGAAACTACAAATCATTACATAGTATAAAACGAAGTCCCCTACCGCGTCTGTCTGTCTGTTCGCGATAAACTCAAAAACTACTGAACGGATTTTCAAGCGGTTTTCACCAGTGGATAAAGTGATTCATGAGGAACGTTTTGGTATATAATTTGTCAAGGATTTTTTTATAATCAGGGCGGGACAACGTCTGCCGGGCCCGCTAGTATTTAATAAAACAAAACATTAATAAAGTTACAAATTAGCGTTTTACCAATACAGTGTACAATACAATTTTAAGTAATCCACCAAATATGTCAGGAAAGTTACTAAGATTACTTGTAATTTTACAAACTTCATATAAGAATTCCACAGGTAATTTTACCAAATCAGTGAATCAGTTTCCAATAACAGAACCTGTAAAGTTATATAAAATGATTAATACGTTTACAAATATTTTTGTACTTTTAGAACGTTGTCTTGATAAGTACGTGGTGCGTTGTAATTTCATCATTTTTTTTTTATTTCTCCTCGACGTTTTATAACTTACCCGAACCATTGGACAATTTTCAACAAAAAAATTCTTACTCTGTAATCATTATATCGCCAAGACAGCGCTGCTCGTTTAGTTAATATGCCAATATTATGTTTTCGGGAAACGATATAGTTTTTTTTAATTTTTATAATATTTATCTTCTACTGTATACTTCAATATTTTTACTTCAATCTCGATCGAGTTACAAGAACGTCCTGGTTTTGGTTTTGTACAAACATAAAAATCTGCGTGCTAATGACAGAATATATTTTAAATTATTTATTACAAACACATTAATCATTGAAATTTATTACTAGTTTTCGAGAGTCAGTCACGCATTATATGATATTATATTATCTCAATTAATACTTGGTAAAACTACAACAAATATACATATTGTGATTTCTCAAAACGAAGATAGCATATTACATATAAAAAAAAATACAAAATAATTTCCTTAAAATTTGTTTCATAAAACATTTGTAATTTTCCTAAACGGAGTTGGACTAAGTTATGCAGTAAATTTTAATATATATATATATACTAGGGCCGGGGGGAAGTTGTCCTGCCTTGAAAAAAAAAAAAATAAAAAAATAAAACCGGAGCGCCACATAGGGGGTAAAATTGAAAATAAAAAATTTTCTGGGATACAGTGAAACACACAAAAAAATTATAAAAAAATGGGTAGTGGTTTAGGGGGGATTAAAACAAAAAAAACAAAAAAAAAAAAATATATAAAAAATAAATATATTTATTTTATTTATATTATATATATTTATATAATATATACAATAAATTTTATTATTGCTATATTCTTGTCGTAAAATCTTCATCTTAATCTGAAAAAAATGACTAGATTTTTATACAGTGTATGTATAGTGGTTTCATTTAAAATCTCCACGAACATATTAAATTTTACCATAAATAAGCCATGAGAGACTAGTAAAAATATTGTGAAATCCCCAAACAAAATAAGAAGAAAAGGATTAATGGATCTTAAAAAAATATAAATATGTACACTTTTTCAATAAGATTCTTCGAAGACGCACTTAAGAAATTATACAACTAATGACCCAAAGGTATAAAGTATATTATCTAAATTATAAGAAGCACCATCACGCTTTAATATCAAATATAAGATGAACCGAGTTTGAAATAAACTACCGTGCCCTAAAGGATCATTTTAAAATTGTCATCTTATAGAAGATAAAATAAAGGAACACAAACCGGACCGTTGGATTAAAATAGTTTGGAACGACGTATTCTAAGTTCGAAACTTATTTGGAAGATTTAAATGCCGTAGTATCTTGGCAGTTGTACTTAATCTTGATGCTGCTTATCCACTTATCTACATTCTGGTAGAGGTTGTCGAACCTAGTCAAGCTCATAGTGTTCTGATTTATTGAAGATATTGTATTATAAGAACTTATTTAAATTTTCTTCTATAATATACTGTAAATATTATTCATACGTGGTAATTATATTACATTTTTGATAATAGAGATATAAAAATGGGACTTCACAGAGAGTCATGTATAAGTGTAATAAAAATTGTATTTTTGGATATTGATATTTTCTGCTGAAGAACCACAGGTATGGATAATGGTCTTGTATCTTCACTAGAATTTCAAATGGCTCAATATATTTTTTTATTGTTTTTTGAACAAAATAATCTCTGAAACTACCGGTCAGTTTTGAAAAAAATAATGTT
Source organism: Antheraea yamamai (assembly GCA_036509395.1). Taxonomy (NCBI): domain Eukaryota; kingdom Metazoa; phylum Arthropoda; class Insecta; order Lepidoptera; family Saturniidae; genus Antheraea; species Antheraea yamamai. The sequence goes on along the minus strand of AP028448.1, from coordinate 13,115,795 downwards.
TTAATTTAATACTATCTTTATTGAGGAAGAATACAATATTTTTATAATTACGCTTCGACTCGTGCAACTGCATCATTTACCATAAAAAATGTAGATCAGTAAATACGCTAAGCGATGAACGAAGTTAACAGTGCGGATGGCCAAATAGAACAGTGCGAGGTATCAGGGACCAACGCGAGGGCGGGAAAAATTAATTATTTGTAACTACGATCAAACTATATAGAAAATAGACGAAAACTATTTTATACCTGTGGGTGATCAGGTGGTCGAAATTCGACCATAATTTATTAATGTTTTATTTAAATTTCTGTTACTTTTTCCCAAAAAGTATATATATTATAGTTTTATACTTGACGTAAAGGTCGTGAAGTATACCAAAGAGGTATATAAATAAAGGCTTCAATTTGTTGATGGCAAAGAAAAATCCCTAACTGGTTCCAAATTATCTTCACTGGTAACACTAAAACTCACCAATAGCTACTAAACAAAAAAACAATAACGAAAATCGTTTGACATTGGTATTCAACTGTTTTATCACCGCATTTTTAAATGTACAGACATTCAAAGAACATGTAGAACGTTTTAACCATTCAAAACTTCAACTATATTAACTTTATATGATTAATTTACAAATGTAGAACTTGTATTTGACAATTCATATTCTGTGGGCATATACTGGTAACTGACAAAAAAGATAAAGATCAGGATGGATCTTTATATTGGGTCGTATACCATTAACAATTCCCCGGACAGCACAATACTTAAAATTCGATGCACCTGCCTTCAATTTTATCTTGTCTTTTAAACTGAAAGAGTTCTTTTAAAAGCTTTATATAGGCTGAGTTTTTGTATATGTTACGGTTATCACTTTTTTAATATTTCGAAACAATAGTTTATTCGGAGCGCACATAATCGTTCTTTTGTTAAAACAAAAGCAAATTTGATGTATCAATCCACAGCGTGGCAATACAATAATATTCATTTATATACTGCCAGGAACTTTCCTACGTACACAGAATATTTAAAAAAAAAGAAAAATTAAAACAAAAAATTGAATATCGACAACAGCGACACCTACCCGATCCAACTACAACTAAGAATCATTCAATGTGCCTCATCAGTACAAAAAAAGTTGAGGCAGTCATAAGAACTGCCGCAGAAGTCAAAACTCAAAGCAAATGAGTAATTGTTACTCTTTTTTTGAATTTTTTAATCAATTATATTTTGAATAATTTAATTATCATAATTTGTAAATTGAAATTATGTATTAACATTAGTCAGGTTTTAACATTTATTAGCACTCCGAGCCGTAGTTATATACGTTTAATATAGTCTATTAATTGATAAAAAATATGATGGCCTGCATAAGCTAAATACAAAATATCAATATGGCAAACACAAGCCGCTATAATACGCGTCACTACACTGACGCAAGCGCATTACGTCAGAAGCATGTCGACGTTATCGTTACGCGAAATCACAAGATCTTAAACAACCAAAAATTCAAACACGCAGGTGATACAGTCGAGTATATAGAATGTAATAACAAGTCGAGGTTATAGGTTAAGCGAATCCATAAGTTATTTTCCCTTACCAAAAATCGCTCAACACGGCTAAAGAAAATGTTCACTTCAAAAACTTGTCAAAATCGGTGAAACTGTTTAGGAAGAAAAGAATGACCAACGCACGCACATGGATATTTTATGGATAAAGATTTATAAATATGTGTTTGACATGAAAGTTTTTTAAATTTCCGTTTTATCCGTTACTAGTTGCTACTAGGCTCTATTTTACTGTTATAACGGGAAAAGACGCCGGCGTCTGCTAATACTTAAAAAAATCTCACCCCGTTTTTTCCTCAAATCACAAAATAACTTCATTAGGTACATAATTGCATTCGATAAAATTAAAAAGAAGACTATTTAAAGATATCATGAAATGTCCCGTTTATTGATATTGCCATACAACATTATATTTTGTGAATATTGTTTACTTGGATATGAATAGTTAAATCACGTTACCGTATTATTATAAAAAAAGTTACACATATGTTGAATACTTGCTTTAAAAAAGTTTTATTACAAAAGAGTATCTTACTCTTATTTACAGACGGGCATCATTAAATGTAAATATCCCCTAACACTTATCTAAGTTGACAGTTCTTATTTTATTATTGTGATTTATTGTATTTCCATTTACCGGCGAAAAACGTTTCGTAATAAATAAGTTACACAGTTTTAGAGATTCACAAGTAAATAATAAATACTACTATATGACACCATTGACATTTGTTAATGTATCTGACAATTTATTAATCTAACATTACTCTGTTATTCTACCTCACGCACTTTGACGTAATAATTTAATCTTATAGATTGCTTATTTTACAATTACACCATTTTCTTTTAATCGAAATGTCACAATAACGGTAACCAATTTAACTTACACTAAGTAAATTTTCTAAATAAAGATCTGAACAAAAATATTATTCATGAATTGGAATTGTTCGCAAAATACCGTATGTAATGGAACGTTTTTGAATGATGAGGTTAAATTCAACGAATGCTATTCAGAGTTGTTAACATAAAAACTTACACGAGATGTTTATCTAGAGACACGCTTTGGTAATAAAGTATTTCAAATACGAATTCAAATAGGTTTAAAATTTTAGGCACTGCTTAGAAAAATTCGTGTTAAACCCGTGTTCATTTTGTTTTTGAAATAAGACCGATAAAGTTTACAACAAATAAATGAAATAATTCTTAAAGGCAACCCTGCGAAAATTAGGACCAGTTTATAAACATTTTGAAACACAATATCCTTCATAAAATTTCAATGACACGCAAAATGGCGGACTTGTTAATTAAGTACGCATTGGTCTTGTTTCTACGCAGTTACATTTTGTTTTTACAATGTTTCCAAACGTGGACAGAAGGTTAAACTTTACCGCTAAAAGTCTAATTTTTCCCTTACGTATACGCCATGTTTTTAATTACAATCCCTCTTTTTATCCGTGACTGAGACATATCTCAACTGAATCATTATTTCTTGTATAAAAAAACATATTTCATTCTAAAATATATCATAAATAAATTTCATAAAATATCTAAATACCACAGTTTAACTTAACAACTATACTTTTAATTTATAAAGCATACCGGTTTAATTTATCACAATATCCATTTAACCTTGACCCTCGAAACAGAACTAAGCATCAGTAAAAAAGGCGTACTAGAAAATTGTGATAACAAATATTTTGTAAACACATTAACATACGTGCTATAGTTTAGTATATTTATATAATTTAGCATAATAATGTAAAAGGATAAAAACTTGTCGAATTAATAACGATAGAGGAATTTTGTGAATCACCTATATATAATAAGTAAAAAACAAAGACGTAACACATTAATTTGTAACCAGGAAAACACGAAGAAAAACTATTTTTATATATTGACCTTTTTAAATCGTGCTTTTGGCTTGGAGACAAATGATTGCATAATAGAAAGGGGTCGTAAAAACTCTGTTCAGAATTTTCTCGCCGTCTAATAATAACCATTGTACATGATAGATCGGTGAAATTAGAAATTATGGTCCAGTCGTAGTTCGGACGTCGCATCAATAGATGTAAGTTCGAATACTACAATGATCCTGAACTTTCAGTAAAATACTAAATCGTGATGAAGGCATAGAGTGTGGTGGTAAGATATCTTCGGAATGGCTACAATGGTTAAATTTAAAATTTGTTGCCACGTATCTACTTACCATACGTGTTTTACGTTTCAACCACATCATCTTTTAACTGTTAAATTAATGTAATGTAAACATTTAATTTTAAATTTAACTGTTGTTAACACATTCTTCTTCTTCTTCTTCTTCTTACCCTTATCCCACATAAGTAGGGTCGGTACAACATGTTCGTCATGTTGTGTTATATGATTTGGCTTAATTTTTACGATCGGCCGCCTGCCTGACTTCAACCCTACTTGGGATTATTTTGTTGTACGACTGTATTTATGATTATTATTATATAGTTACGAAGTCTGATGGGATCTTTTAGCCTTACAATTTCTTTAAAATTCTGTAGGCTTTAGCTTTGGTAGACTACTTATAGTGTCTGCTTGAGCGACACCACCGTTCCGGTTAAAAACGAATGTTGTTAACACATACGGGCCGGCAATTTTACATATAAATTATATCATGCCACCGGGTCTCTCTACTGAAACCTATGCTTCGTGACCTAGCTACTTCTTGTAGATTTCTTTTGTGATTTACGGAAGTGATTTGCCCCTCTGAAGATTCTTGGACTTTTATATTAGTATCACTTGTTTTGCAATATTCTTTATCGCTCTGGGTGTCATAAATTTAAATAGATAATGCAAGTGCAATAACGAGTTACCTAGTCGCCAGTCATCAACGTTTGGACATGAAAATACGATTTTTTTTAGTAGACTACGATTTATGTAACTCGGTTTCATTACTTATAACATAGCAGGTTTTGCTTGCGACTTCACTCGCGTGAATGCAGATTTTATCATCTCTCGGGAACAATACATCTTTTGTGGATAAAAAATACCCTATGTCCCTTCTGCATCTCTAAGAACCTGTATTCAAAATTTCATTACGATCGGTTGAGTAGCTAAAGCGTGAAAGCGTAAAAACTAATAAACAAACTCACTTTCGCATTTATAATTTTAATTAACATAGGTATTAACAATACCTATTCCAAAACTCACGACGTAATGTAGTAAATATGTTAACTTAGCAGGTGTATGAACTCACACACATATTACGAATTAAGTATTCTCTTGAAAAAACCACAAAGACTACACAATAATTAAAAAAAAATATTAAATTCTCTTCGGAAATACTAATAGTGGGGGATTAACCGAGATGACGGAAAGAGTTACCTTTCAACTCTTAATATAAGAAATATTTAGATGACAACCTGGCATAAAAAAGTCTTAGCAACAAACAAAGGAAAAATATTTCTTTTTATTCTGATAAAATCTGTAAACACCAAATATATATCGATGACTTAATGCGATGCTTCGTGAAAAATACTCATTATCTTATCTCCTCCAACGAAAACTTGTACATTTCAGGTGATCAATGGATAGATATACGTATGTACGTACGTACATAGATATGTGACACGTGGTTCATTCGTTCGAATCTGACGCAACAACGTAATGCACAAGAATTTATAAAGTTCATTTGGACTTTAAACCCGAAAACTTGTGATATACCAACTTATAACTGTGTTCTTGTATAAATTCAAGCTTATCAATTTTTAAGAGATAAGTAGGGTTGCCACCTGTAATATATTTTGGTAATTTTGTACATTCATAACAATGTTAGGAAAAAACATAATATCTACGTAAAACAATTATCATTACTAATTTAATTGCCTTTATAATGCGGAGATTACACGTAACAAATTCTTTTCTTGACAAAGATCGATAAGCATTTTTTATATCAATTAATTGGCTGAAATCTAGATACGATTCTTTAATAAAACTGGATTTATTACCTCTTCTCTGTCAATATTTTCCCTATACTTGAAATACTATTTTGCATCTCTTTAGAAAAGATGGCTTCCCTAAATGTACTCTTTACTTATGTCATCATTATCTTTTATTCCCTAAACTTATCTCTGCAGATCTTTACAGCAACTGAAGGTAAGTTTAAAATCAGTATCCAATGAAATCATATAAGCCTGATGTTCACAGTACATACTTAAAAATGCATTATAAGCGTAATTACGTCAATAAGTGATAACTTGTGATAATTACAAACTATAATTTTAATATTTATCATTACTAATTCCGGGATGGCATATCCACCAAATAAAAACAAAAAGAATTTAAAAGAACTCCCATAAGGGATATGAAGGTCATTTCCTTTAAAAAGTACTGCTTTATAACTCATCTAACCCTTCATACATCACAATTCAGCTCTTTCTCTACAGGTGATCTGGAAGTTAAGTTTATTATTGAATACAATATTTCTATGCACATATTCCATACAAATTGTTGTAAGCCCGGAACACATACATGAAAACCTATCTGGACTCTTGATAGAACTCTGGACTCTATTATTTTGAGTTCAAAAATGTTACTTATATTTTCACATACAATGGCTATTTAACCTTGTCAAGGACATTCACAATTGTGCAATGTTCGAATAGACCCGTTTATAAATATTACCATTAATTACATGTCTTATATTGGAAATATAAATATATTATCCATATCTAACTCAGTTATTTACAAATAACAAAGTGTGCTCTTAAAATATTCACATAGAAGACTATTTTAAATATATAATGGTTAAATTAAAAGAATGAGAGAATCTATATAAATTTCTACTCTGGTAACACCAATGTTACACCTATTTCTGTTATAAAGCTACAGTGCTTATACTGTAATTTTGTGATTTGAAAATTTATATCAATATGAACCAGCAAAAAAGATTATCCAACCTAGCCTGATGAGCAACTGGTACTTCATTTAAATATAAAAAGTTATGACTGTCTGTTAATTTAAAGTCACAAAAAAGGAAATGATTGTTGTTAGGAAAAGTTAGTTCAAAAGTGTAACTAAGCTATTGCATCAAAAGCAACAGGTATCAAGTACAGATAAACAAACACTTAGTTACTAGAACTAACGGGCAATTTATTTACAAGGTCACTTAGTAGAAACTGGTGGAGCATGATTACTAAAATATGACCTTTGGTTGTCCTTTGTCTTTTGTAGTAAAGTAAAATGTTCAGTTTACATTTTGAGAATAAACATCAACTTCCATAAACAGGTCAATAATCTATATATATGTGAAAGAATACATTATATATCAAATATTTTTAATCCTCACTTCCTGGCTAATATTATAAATGTGAGTTTGTCTGTTTGTAACACTTTCACTCTGTAACTGTTCATTCAACCAATCATCATGTGATTTTTATATATATTTTCAGGGATACAGATAAAGACACCTGTCATGCAAAAAAAGTATTGTTCTTGAAGGAAAGGATAAATTTATATTAACGCAAGTGAAGTTGAGAGCAAAAGTTAGTACAAAAAAAATATTATAGTATTACATGGTGATCGCACTGTTTCTAATGCCTCTAATGTACAATTTAAAATGCAATGTCTGCCACATTTGTTCTCTATCTGCAGCAGTCATTGTCATGCAAGCATTTGGTGGTCGCCATAGCAGACTTTACATATAAAACTTAAAGTCATTGCTCACAAGAACATAGATATTATTTTTTTATTTTTCTCGAACTGACTACGCTATTGACCCAGCAAGGTTGTAACAGCTTCACCGGACTACGAACATAGGTATTAATTATCAATGGTGTACAGATTTTATGATCTAATGACAAAGTACAGGCAATATATTTTTAATTAAATATACAAAGTCTGTGAATATGTTTCTATGATTCTTCTTATCAGTTAATTTTCATAAACTTCAAAATAAGATTATACAATATTTTCTCTTCAAGTTATGTTCAAATTGTTCTGCCATTCTGTACTAGTTGATTATTTAAATTCATCCCATAGTGACATAGCAAACAAGATGCATTAATCTACAACTACATAAAACAGGTTCTAATGACCACCACCATATTAGACAACATTCTAAAAGTCAACATAAATTATGGATCTGGGAAATTATTTAATAACACTATTTTTAAATTTACAATTAAATATAATAGCACAAAGAAAATAAGTTAGTACTCAACAAAAGAGAAACACAGTGTAAGAACTAGTAATAAACCGTTATAATTGATGGCGCCAAGGACCAACGTAGGGTCCCAAATAAATATAAAGATAATCTAAGTAAAATATGTCACGTGGAATACCGAAAAAATAAGAGAAAGTACCTATACATTTCATCTGACAGTTGGTAACAGGAAAATTTAACACATTTATTATCGCACATGCAATTAGTATCTAAGGACATGGTGAAAATTAGACATGGCAGACGAAAATAATTGTTGTCACTCACCTCCTCTTTTGATTAGCTGGCTTTGATGACATTTTGTTTTTTTTTTGACAGTATATACTATTATGAAACTCACGATATGAACACAATCTTAGAACACTGCCAAGGAGAGTATCATATCGCTTTTCACTATATCTTATGTGTTTTACGTTCAGCTTCACTGTTAACTCTCACTAATCACAATATAGGTCATTATACAATACACTTCACACTAAAATGCACTTTGTTATCGTGAACTTGCACAGTAGAAACACGAGATCAAAAACGAAGTTATGACAACTAGTTTTCTTTGCTTCTCCTCGTAGTTTTGATATAGTTATATGTACCACATTATTCATTTGTCGTAAAATATTTTTGGAACACTATAGCCAATCACGTTGCAAGATTTGTGACAACGTGAACAAACTTATTTCACAGTTACTTGTGAGTTCAAAAATAGATGGCGTACATAAAACTGAATAGTATTAATGCTATCCGTCAGATGTCGTGCTACTACTTAATGAATATTATTTTCTTAATTCTATTTCTTTACTAATTTGTAACTACTTATTACATTATCAATTAAAGATTCGCTGATATAAAATAATAATTAAAAATAATAAATATCTATCAAAATAAGGTTGTTTTATTGATATTTTTGTAACTATTCAAGTTTTATTTTGTATACTCTGAGAAATGAGAAGAGAATGTGCTATAGAGATAAAACTCAGTATATGGTTTCGTGCGTATCATACAATTAAAATATATGTTATTTAAAAAATAGAAAAATTACCGAACAGACATCTATTAGTGACTTGCATGGAACAGAATCAATAAACATCGGAGCTGATTAATTAGTATACTATAATCTACAAGAGATGGCGCTGTTCACAATTCTGTTAATAAATTAAAGTAAATGAATTATTATACTCAGAACTAGAAGTTGGTTTAATAGACAAAAAGCTGTTGTGTCATTATATTGATAATGACATATTGTGAGAAAAGCATTTTAGTTCTTTCTATAAGGTCTTTTAAATATACCAGGAATTGAAAATCGACTACATTTATTTCACACAATACATAAAAAAAATTATGAAGAGTAGTAACGTAACGTAATAAAAATAATATGGATCTTTATTGCATAATAATTATTATATACAATGTAAATTTGTTTTTGGCTACATGTTTATAAATGTCAACGAAATAAAAAAACTTAATAAGATTGATAACCTGACGAAATAGGTAATTTATTTTTAATTAAAAAAAAATTGGTTAAAAATCATCGTTGATTTTATTACTTGCTTACTATTCTTGTCTATTTATTGTGTCTTTTTTAATTATATAAATATTAAAAATAAGCTCTTATGAAATGTCGTCAAACCTAAGTTATCGGAGGAGCATCATCACATTACTATGTTGCAGTGAAATTGAATAAATTATAAGAATCAGATCGATGCATATAATATTAGGTCCTTACATATGAAATTGACGTTTTGTTGAACTGTGGCACCTTTGATCTCAAGATATATCTGACTATTGGTTAGGAATTCCAATTTCAAATATGTTTCAAATGTAGGGATGATTTGTACCTACTTGTGTTTCGAATTAAGGGATCCATTTGATTTTGGGGAGTCTGTATTTGGTTTTTTTACAAATGGTTGTAATTGGGGGTGTTCTATTTTCTTTGTTCATTGTGCATAAGGAAGGAATGGAAAATAATATCAGGAATGAAATCTGAGAGCAAAAAATCATGGAAAGTCTAAAAGAAGGCACATGAGTTAATGAAATTAATCAAGAAATGAAACGAACTAAAAGGAGGAGGATAGAAGAGGAAAATGGAAGGAGAAGAATATTCGAGTCTAAAATGAAAAGCTTAAAATATCGCGCTATTTACGAATATGAGTTTCACCGTGTCATCAACGCTGCAGAAACAACTTAAAAGATTCATTCTGTATATCGGGAACCTTCTGTAAAGGAAAGGATGGTAAGCTTTCTAATGTTTTCTATCTGGGAATTTTGACCTGCGGGACCAACCCCGTAGACGGCCAGTCACCCTAGATGGCAATGAAGAATTAAAGATGATCGTGGAAACGGATACATCGCAAGCCACGTCAGAGTCAGTGGCAGGCTTTGGTGTAAGTGATAAAATAATTTTTAATTCATTTGAAACTAATTGTAAAAGTGAAAAAATTCGAGCTATGTGTAGGTACCCCACCCCATGAATTGAATGAAATATATCAGTATACATAGGTATATATCAGTATAACAAACATGCACTGAGTGCTGCGTTATATTATTCGATCGTCACAATGACGAGGGAATTTTGAATCGTAGTAATTTGTGACGAAAAATGGTTCCTTTACGGCAATCAAAAACGCTCATCACAACGGTTGGACCCAGGAGACTCGCAGAATTCTGTCCCAAGCAAAAGCTGAGTCAGAAAACGGTACTAGTGGGTGTTTGGTGGACCATATCCAGCTGTGGTATCTACAGCTTTCTAAAATCTGGCCAGACGACTACGTCAGATCTGTTCTGATCTGTCAACGACTGCAAACCATGATGAAAAAGCTAGCCGTTAAATAACCGAGACTGGTCAGTTTCCCCAGTCCACTGCTGCCTCAGAACAACGTTCCATACTTCGAGGTAGACTGTCGCTAAATTAGAGGAATCGCAGTTGGAATGTCTGTGATAACCATAATACTCCCCGGACCTTGTTTCACCAGATTACTACTTATTTCAGAACTTGGACAATGTCGTACAATAATATTTAATTCAGATGAGGCAGTTTTTTTTTCGAACTGACTATGCTATTGACCTAGTAAGGCCTTAATAGCTTCACCGGACTACCAGATGAGGCAGTCCAAACCGCCTTTAAAGATTTTATTGATTCCGTTCCCACTGTTTTTTCAGCATTGAATCAATGAATCACCTAAAAAAATGGCCAAAATGAATAGATAATAATGGCTGGTAATTACTTCGATTGGGTATATAATTTTTTTTTTTTTTTCGTTTTCCACTCTATATAAAAAGTTAATCTCATATGTAAGGACCTAATATTTACCACAATATTATTGCATATCCGGCTTTGGATATGGTACGTCGGAGACAAAACCGAGATAGTCAGCTAACCTCGTATAACATTATCTTTGTCTCGTCAGTACTTGCGCTGTGCGATAGTGATAACGCTTTACGCGAAAGACTCACTTTTTTTTCCGCTAAGTAAAATTAAACGCTTAGCTATCTATGTTGATTTATTAAACAAATGCTTAAATGAACGACTGAATATGAATGAACTTTATATTTTATTCCCAAAACAATATTTTTACACAACTACATTTTTCACATTAACACTCATACAAAGAAATACTAGGAAAGATAACAACATATCGTCCATATTAAATAAATAAAACAACAGTTATATCGTGCAAATCTGCATGTTTTATTCATTTTCCTTTTCATTGTCTCTTACAAATTTATAATTAAATTCCTGGAAGGGTGATCAAATCGTACAATATAATTGAGTCTTATCTAGTCTGAGAACCGCTATGTTATTTATCTTGGAACCTTAGTACTGCGTCAGTCTGGCGCCGTGATGCTTGGTACCGTATATCAATTAACCATATTAAAACTAATTAAAAGGTCTTCCTAATAATCCAGGGATTGAGTCAATCGACTACGTTTCAACCTACATATGATTGTACATCTGTGTAAATGTAAGTTTGAATATACAACGAATATATTAATTAATTCGTGCACCACTACACTAATCAATTCATGGATTTACAATGTGACTCAGAAATTTACAGTTTGCCCGGGATTTACACAGATGAAGTACGCATTCTTTGAGATATTTTTTTATTTTATTTTTTCCTCAATACGACAAAATGACTAATTGATGCGTGGAAATTCCAAACTTCTGAAATTTAGAAACAAGTACTTAAAGCAGTAACATATAACGCATAAGTAACAGCTATTACGATTACGATATTTGAATCGAGCTGAATCGAAGGCGAACGCTGTTTGTGCTGTGTCCAATAATTGACTCTTATTACGTCTTTTTGAAGTGAAAACTTCTTTAGCCCCGCTGTAATTTGAAACTTTACAAAATGAAAACGATTAAAAAGAGACCTGCGTATACATCTATACGACCTAACTTGCGAGAGAATGAGACAGAATAAGTAATACAGTGTTTCTTATATTTGCTGTCTCCTTATTGTACGTTGCACTGCACTGCCAGCATGTTACATAAATCTTGAGAAAAGATGTCATATGCTTTTTATGTACAATACTGGCATGTCAGCCACTCACCAGCTGGATACACGCAAGTTGTTATTGAATAATTTTAGTTATAAATCTTGTTGAGGAATCAGAGAATATGTCATCAATATCAATCAGAGAATCTGGTATTTAAGAAATCACACATCTGTGAAACTGACGTATTTATATTAATACTTGTTGCACTTGCAGGTGTACTAATATTCAAGTTTCTAGAGTATTATTATCCTACCCCTTGAACCTACGTCTTGAATTTCATCATCACTATATCAGCCTGTAAGAGACACGCTGCAGGGCCATAATTTTTTAAATTTCTCGAAGGAAGGTATAGGCATAATTACCACGTCAGCGCACGACCTACTGGAGAATTCAAACTCCTATAAACTCTACAAATAATCAATCAAAAATGAAACAAAATTCACAGTTCTATATTTTCCCACTGCTACAAGAACATTACTCATATTTAGGTTCCTCACGACGTTTTCCTTCACCGTCACGCAATAGTGTTACCAATATAAATTAGTACATATACAGCCATTACGAAAAATCGTGGCTAAGGTTTGAACCTGCGGAAATCGAATTGATATTCCACCGGTCAAATCACTCCTCTGCCACGAATACATGGAATTTTGTCTTATAGTTACCAACTTAAGGACGCGCTCTCAATTTTTCGCCGTTCAATTTTGGCATCGAGTCCTACTAGACACGTACAACTCACGCACACAGACACGACAACTGATAACCGGGTGATTATAGCGCACTTAAAACGACTTTGATACTTTTTTAAAAAATATTACAATATTTTCTTATTATTCATGTTCTTCTTTTTGTTATATTTGATGCTATAGTACCAAAATAAATTATAATTTCTCAAGGTCATCATACTACGTCAATAACAGTATAGCTAAACCTAAATATGTATACGTAATAGACAGAAACATCGAATTTGTGCTCAAATATTTAGCCCCTTAGTGCCTGGTCAAGGTATAATTTCTCAACATTATCATCAGAAGTAGTATTGTAGTAATTGGATTATAGTCTAGATAATAGCTAGAAACATCAAGTTTGTGCTTAGATGTTTAGTCTCACAGTGTAGGAGCAAGGTTTCAATTTTTTAAAGTTTGATGAAGACAGTATTTATGATAACTTAGTAACTTAGTATAAATAATAGTTAATAACATCGAGTTTGCACTCAAAGGCTTAGTGTCAGCTAAATGTTTTATATCTTAAGGATCAGATGAGAGCTATTTCGTGATAAAGGAATTCGTGATAAAAATAGCTAGAAACAGTTTGCGCTCTGAGGTTGAGTCTTGTCGTATCAGATGAGAGTATCATTTCTCATAGACCAAGTGAGTAGTAATATCATGCAATGCAATGCAATCAGAGGTCTAGTCGCATACAGTCAGATCAACGTTTCATTTTATGGAACAGATGAGTAGCTGTATCACGATAATTGAACTTTAGTATTCATAGTAGCTACAAACATCAGGTTTGGGTTCAGATGTTTAATCTCACAATATCGTATGAAAGTTTCATTTCTCATGGCTTAGATGCGTATCTTTGTTGTGATAACAAAATTTTTGTATAGTATAGAGTAGTTAGAAATATAGAGTTTACGCTGAAAAGTATCTAGTGTCTGATTAATGTTTAATTCCTCATGGGCTAGGTGAGTAACTATATTGTGACAACTGAATTATAGTACATATCGACGGGAGAAAGCGGATATGTCGTAACCAACATTTTGGGCTAAATCACTTTTTATCATATTCTTGTATAAAAAAACCGCTTCGAATGGTCTGGGTCTCGTTTTCCTACGATTACATTAACATTTTGTGCGTACCAATTTTCACGTTCTATCTCTCTAAATATAATATGAGTTACGAATTTTTGAAATAGTTTTTTGGTTCTGTTGTTAAGTTGGGTTTGTCAAGTTACGACAATTCCGCTTTCTTCCGTTGATATAGATATTAGCTACAAACATTGAGTGTGCGCTCAGAGATTTAGATAGGAGAATTTTTAAATTCGCGTTTGATTCTATATCAAAAATAATTCTGTGAACAACATACTACAAAACACCTGAATTGTAAGTTGTAATAGCTGCAGCACAACGGGCAGCATATGATGGTCTTTGTGTAAAACGAACCCTAATTCCACCGACAAACTTTGCATTTCTAGCTTTGATAGACTTTTCACCAAATAATTCGTTTCATTATAAACAATAAGTATACTCGATTCTTTTAAAAGATTATATTTGTTTGTAAATGCTGCAGCGTGTTTATGATATTATTGTATATATTCTGAATAGATAATAAAATATAATAAATAGAATGCAAATACGGCATATCTATTTCTACCCATGAAGGAGCTCCCTAGCCGTTTCTGAGAGTCCATAATGAGGTCATTTTGTTAATACTTAAAGAAAAGAGTGCAAACAAGACATATCTGTCTCTACCCATCAAGGAGTTCCATAACAGTTATTGAAGTGGGTCGTCATCAGATCATTTTGTTGAGTCCTGTGGTAAGCTCTCGTCACTACTAACAAAAGGACTACAAGGACGACATATCTATTTCTACCCGTTAAGGAGTTCGATAATAACTTCTGGATACCACAATCAGCTCACTTTGTTAAGTCCTGTGGTAAGCTCTCGGCACTACTAAAAAAATGACTACAAAGACGACATATGTATTTCTACCCGTCAAGAAGTTCCATAATTGTATCTCAGATCCATCTACAGTAAAAACGTAAAAAAAACAAACGTAATAAAAACCAAATTCTGAATTTTTGTTTCAACCTAATTACAGTGTCTCTTACTCCTAGAAATATAAACAAACCACTATAAAAAATTGGTTAGTTTTTCAAAACGATCAAAACGTTTTGTGAAGTGTATACGTATTTCTACAACGATGTTTTTTTTTCTAATCGAGTGCAAAGCGACGTATACCACCACTCACTACGGCGCTTGAGCGCGGCCTGGCGCGACGTGAATCCTTCTTCCATACTTTTATTTACATCGATTCTAAATAAAGAAATAAATTGAACCATATTACATAGGAGTTAAGGTCTACGTAA
Organism: Antheraea yamamai; assembly: GCA_036509395.1. Classification (NCBI taxonomy): domain Eukaryota; kingdom Metazoa; phylum Arthropoda; class Insecta; order Lepidoptera; family Saturniidae; genus Antheraea; species Antheraea yamamai. Next base: position 13,100,461 of record AP028448.1, on the reverse strand, counting down.
CTAACATAAAATTGAGAAATTTTGTATAAAACTAAATAATTTTTTTCTCAGATGTAGTGTAGATAACTTGGATTTTATTTTATGTCATTTCAACTTGACTATATTTACTGCGATTTTTATACCGAAAAGCAGGCTGTTTTAACTGTAACTGTAGTTAGTCATTATGTTTACTAAAGTTTAATCGTTTTATTGTAATTCTTACCGAAACACAGTGAAAATGGACCTTTTTTGAGAGCGCGTCCTTAAATTCTATTTAAATCTAGCGATCTTATTATATATTAATAATACGTGAACCCAAAACTTTGTACCCCTCTTTAAGGGAATTGCGTGAGTAGATGAACGTGAAATTTGGCATAGTATAGCTTATATGGAGGAGAAGTGCAGAAAGCTATTTATTTTATATAAAATGCATTAGAAGTACATTAAATTAATTAAAACATGCATTACTCACACTACTGCTTCAATTTTACACAACATATACACACATATAAATAAAAAAGACATTTTGACATCCGTCAATAACGGACTTCAAAAAAGGTTGCGAAGGAGGTTGCTATGCTCGACTGTATATATTTTTTTCTCTTACGTTCCAATTACCCTTTTTCATTCTACTTTTAACAATGATATTATAACATATAACTATTATTATAATATTTATAACACGACTTACGTCCCATACCTTACATACTCTTTGAATTTAACTGGTCAAATTACAGGTTAATTTTACAATAATATAATAATTTCAAATATATAATAATATTTAAATCCATACCATACATTAGTACATAAATAATTAATATAGTAAATAATCATAATTAATAAATATAGTTAATTAAATGTATATTAATACGTGAAGCCAAAACTTTGTACCCCTTTTTAAGCGAATCGCGCGAACGGATGAGCTTGAAATTTTGCATAGTTAAAGTTTATATGGAGGAGAAGTGCACAAATTATTTTTTTAATATAAAATGCATTACAAGCATATTAAATTAATTAAAATATACATACATTACTCAAACTACTGCTTGAATTTTACATAACATATACACACATGTAAACGAAAAAGACATTTTGACATCCGTCATTTTACTGTTGCGTTCCTATTACCTTTTCAATATTTTTAACATGACTGACGTAGCCATGCTCTTTGAAATCAGCTGGTAAAATTGTAGGTTAATTTTATAATAATATAATATGTTAATTCATAATATACATTAATACTTCTTTGATAAATAATTTATCTTTAGTAAATTTATGGAACCACTGAAATAATTATTATTCTCTTTGGTCTTATTGAATGTCATAATTTTTAGGTGACAGGACTACTTTCACTTCATGTCACTTTGCTTCATGTTGTCATAAGAGTAAAGCAATTCAAATTCAAGTTCAATTTTCATTTAGACATAGATTTTGTTATGTTTATATAATTAAAAAAAGTGCCAAATAACTGAGTAGCCATGATGCAAAACCTTGATTATAGAAGTTATATATACCCTTTGACAAAAGAACCCTAATAAAGTTCAAACTTTAAAAAATCAATGAACTATGGTCGAATGTCGACATGTCGACCACTGGGCGCCCTCTAGTAGTTATAAATAACTATATTCAAGTTCTCTAACAAACTTTAACAGCCTCTCACACGTATCTACTAAGGAATGCATTTCTAACAACTGTAGTTTAAAGCGTAAACATAATAAAGCTTTTCTTAAACTCATCTACAACCAGTTTTATCGTAAAAGACAGAAGCCACGGTGTTCTTAAAAATCACTAATGGTCCCCATAATTTAATTAAATCAAAGTAATCGTATCTCTATCGCCTGAGTACCAGTCGGGCAACTTTACAAAGCGAAAGACTTTTTAGCCTTTTTTACTAGATGCGTATCTTCGAGTTTTATCATTTCCGCTGTCTCATTACGTGCACGTGATTTGTTGGAGATGGGAATAAATCATCGTTGTACTCTGGATTGTTTGTCCGGTAAAAGATTTATAACCGATTTTATTATCAGATCGTCTCTGTGGCTTAGGCATTTAATTAAATAATGAAGTTTGAGGAATTTCGAAGGAATCAGTTTTAATTATTAATGATTTTAGAACGATTTCATGCTTACCTGCTAATACATGCTTACTCAGTGATTACAGTATTTCGCAAGAGCATAGTGATAGCAGAAAGGGTTAAAGTTCGATTTCAAATGATAAGTATTGTCTCTTTGTACGTAATATCAAAAACCTTCCTACAATCTATGTTTATAAAGAAAAATATGCATATACATCAAAATGTGTATTTTCTATTATGTATTGTGGTTCATATTTGAACAGTTTGAGATAATACACTTTTTTTTTAAATTTCATTGCTTTTTTATACTTTACTAGCGGGCCCGGCAGACGTTGTCCCGCCCTGATTATAAAAAAATCCTTGACAAATTATATACCAAAACGTTCCTCATGAATCATATTATCCATTGGTGAAAACCGCATGAAAATCTGTTCAGTAGTTTTTGAGTTTATCGCGAACAGACAGACAGACAGACGCGGTAGGGGACTTTGTTTTATACTATTATACTTTATAGATTTCACCATAATCTTACCTAATGTTAAATTATATATTATAATATCTTAAGCACGTTAGTTCTAGAGGGAGATTGACTTTTAAGTGCAGCTGTCGTAACACATATATAGGTGCTGAACGACAAATTTTATTTGGAGTCGTAGCTAACTAATCGAGCTTAGAAAATCCCCTACCACTATGCGAAAAATCCCTATAACCCTGTAGAAAAGGCCTTACTACTATACAGATAAAGCCAGCCCCACCGCCATACAGTATGAGCATTAAAACAGCGGTCGTTATATCCCTATTATTTTAAAGCGGAACACTCAACAATTCTCTTTTGTTCGATAGAAACCTGGATTCTCTGAAAGATAACAAATGAATAAGAGTACAATTTGAAAGAAGAGTACATGAATTATATTTATTAGAATTATTGTTCATACCTTAATAATATTTATAATAATGGAATTCTTAAAGAGTCAAAACAATTACGCAATTCAATGACAAATGTAACTGATTCGTGGAATCCTCGTGGCAATTCTACGAAACCTACTTTAGGTATCATTAGAACACAAAACCGTATATATTATAAAATAACCTTTATTACAAAGGTATTACGATCCACGTTTAACTTGACACTGCCCTTTCGAGAGTCAAGCAACAATCCATAATAAAGATAAGAATGAATATAAATTGAGTGCATTGCTAACATTGAAATATCTCTCATAGCAACTGGTAACAATAGACAATGTTTTGATAAAGATTTCGTATGCAATCATCCTTCGATAAGAGTAAATTGATTTGTTGAATATACTCGATTTGAAGTGTTTGTTTTCTTATAAAAACTTTTCTTATATTATTTACCTAATTAAGCTGAATATAAGCTTCGACATCATTCATAATTTTAATCCATGCTATCATCAAAGTCATTATTTTTTATGTAATATGCAGTAAATTCTTTTTATATTCACTTTACTTAAAACTTTCACATTTTTTGATTTTAATGTCTTACTAGTAATTACTATATTTAAAAAAATATTTTTAAATAATTTATTTGTTTATATTGTTATTTTACTGCATGTATATAGTAAAAAAACAAGTGTGGTTTAGACCACACGTCGGAAGTAAAGCTTATTTAGCTCTATTTATATGTTTATATATGTATAACTAGCGGGCCCCACAGACGTCGTCCCGCCCAGATTATAAAAAAATCCTGAACAAATTATATACCAAAACGTTCCTCGTGAATCACTTTATCCACTGGTGAAAACCGCATAAAGATCCGTTCAGTAGTTTGTGAGTTTATCGCGAACAGACAGACAGATAGACGCGGTAGGGGACTTTGTTTTATACTACGTAATGATGATATATAAATGTATATACATATATTAATTTTCTACAAATATTTAAATTTCTTATCGGTTTTCATCCATAATACGAAACGTAACTCTGTCGCTTTCTATCTTCATTATTTTAAATCTCCCTCTCAACTTCCGTTTGTCTCACCCGATCACACTTTTCGTAACGCTCTCGTCACGTATTCACCAGCTTACAGCCCAAATCAAGCGTGCTTAAAGAAGTTTGACTTCAATAAGTTTACAAAAATATTATTGTTTAATATTGTAATTTCTCTAAAGCGAAAGAATAATATATCTGAAATTATTTTAAGAAAACACAACGATCAATTTCACGGTGATTTTGAAAACAAGTCGAAAATAAATTACAAAGTTTTATCTAAAGATCTGAACTCAGGGGTTCCGTCTAGGAGAGCAACGAAAAATATTGGTCATTTGTGGAATTAATGGGTTTACAAGACAAGGTTCACCTGACCATTATTACCACATTTTAGAGATTTGTCTGCTCGCTTGACGTGTTTAATGCGTACTTTAGTCATATTTCATTTTTAGAAAGTGCGTAGAGCCTTTTAGATTTATTGATACAATCAAATGTACTGATGTATTGAGAATACCGGGTTCGAGTTTTGGAATAATATAAAAAATCGCAAGAATATAAACTTTGTATTCCTCATAAATCTTCTTCTATATATTAATAAAATCATATAGGACTGGAGTTATGCGTGTATTAGTCAAAAATAAATATATCTCGAATCTTTCCTTTTTAAATGTTATATCTTGTACACTTGATCCTTATTTAAAGAAAAGATTAGCGCGTTTAGCGATGTTTGTTTTCTTATCGTGGAGAAGTAGCTCAAGCGATGTGGTGCTACGAGTGTTTTCCTCTTTACATATAATATATTTATTAAGATAATAAACAACGCAAACGAAGTTGCGGGTATTAGTTAATCTATATATATACGAGTATAATAATATCTATAGAAACCTGTAACTTCAGAACAATTTCATCAATTGAGGTCATATTCATACTTGGAGGCATCTATCATCATTTATTGCCGCAAAGGAGTACCCGTGAAGGAGAAGCACGGCTTGCCGCAACTTCGACATGTGGCAGGAGAGAGAATCCCTCTCTCTCGAGATGAGGGTCCCCGTTCCGTCCATCTACGGAGGATCCATGCGCGTGGGCAGGGTGGTGGAGCATGCTACTCGTGAGACCGCACCCTGGTCCACAATCGCGCAAGGTGGCAGAGTGGTTTTTAGCCGGTAGGAGTGCGGCATAACCCTCGCTCTGTCCCCCGAAAGCACGGGAGTATCCAATGTAGGATTTTCCACTCTTCAATAAAAAAAAGGTCATTTTCATACAGTATATTTCTTTTGTCGAGACGATTGAACATAGCTGTGTTAGATACGATAGGTGGCGCTGTAATCTTTATTAACGGATTCTTTATATATAGACCAAAATGACCTCTCTTTACAATATTATCTTGGTTTACCACCAAAAAGAAAAGAGATAATTTGCCCCATGACGATGATGCCTTTTATTTAAAACTAGCTGTCAGCCGCGGCTTCGTCTATTTACTATGTTAACAATATATTTTAGGTACAGTATAAGACTATAAAAAATAATTGATAGAAAAAATATACTTTGCTTAAAAATTTTTTTTTGTATACAATATTTACGTCCCCTCTCCTGCGCATGCGCGTCACATCGTTGAACGCGTGGTGGTTATAAAATCATATTTTCTTAAAAGTTTAATAACCTTATATTAAATGAAGATATCGTGTTTTTTTTACACGAGGACCCACTTGGTCCTTTTTAAGTAAAAGTAAAAAAAAAATATTGAAATCTATCCAATACTTTTACGTGATGTGCGCACAACAGTAGACCCCTATGATTTTACTTCTATAGACTTTGAATATATTAATTACACTTTTTCCAATGACAAGCATGTTTCTCGAATCAGTTGAAATTTCGTAAGAATCTTTTCAGGTCTGAATAAAATAAGGTTTATTTGACTTTGACTTTTCAACTAAATTTTATATCCGTGGTACTGAATAACTTAACGAAGTTGCGTAGATGAGCAACAAACATGACTCAACGAGACACCTAGTCGAGTTTTCTCTGCAATGAGGTTTTAACAACATCACGCCGTTTGATTACCATATTCATATATGATAAGAAAGTTACGATGTTTCATATTTAGCGAGTTTAATATAAGGAACCAACCATCTGTCGGTTGTTAAGCGTTCTACTTAAAATATTCTCAAGGTACTTTCTAAAGCTTGGCTTTAAAAAGGTGACAGCCTTTGGTTCATATCGTGTCCCGTGAATTCTGACACTGTTCCATCATACTTACTGAGTTTTAATATTTTGTGGGAGGCTGATGTTACTCGCGTCCACGGGAAATATACATCTCATTCTCCTGCAATCAATCAATCGACGATAGAAAAGATGGATACTCAGCAATACGATTATATAAAAAAAAAGATTGATTCCTATATTATACCACTTGTTGACTAAATATACATGCTACAATACACAAAATCTAGAATTGGATCTAGTTTTCAAATACAACTGTGTGAAATTACTCAATCAGGTGATAGATTTTCAAGGATGATAATAGCTAGCGAATTTAAAACACCCTATTATCATGATGTTATTTTGGTAATATGATTTTCAATCACCAACAATTTAAGCGTGTTATTAGTTCTGAAAATACACCCTGTAATTATGTACTACTCTAGACAGAATGACGCTGAATTTTTGGCGTATACGCTATGGTCAGTGGTCACGTCATAACTTCAAACATTTACATTATTGAAGTACCATTGTATATACTAATTTTAACCATAACATCATCTTAACTAGTGTATCTTAATCTTAATTTTTGTAGGTGGTAGAGCCACGCTGAATCTATCTATTACTGGTTTCCGCATGAATGGGTCGGCTCGCTCGGGGTAGTACCACCCTTTTTTTTTTTTTTTATTTACGTGGGGAAATCCTTTATGGATACGCCACCCTCTCGGGGGAGAGAGTGGGTTATGTCCGACTCGCACGGACTAAAACCCCACGGTGTACCGTCCGCCGTATGGTAGGGGCGGCCAGGGATCGAACCTGCTGTCTTCCTGAGAAACCGCCCCTGCGGCAGCCTGGCGAGTGAACGCCAGGCTTCGTCCTACTATAGAGAGACTACTGGGTACACGACCAGTCGTCTCACCTCGTCAGCCTCACCTGTGCAGTGAGGAGATGGGTCCCCCGACCCATCTCCTCAGGCTCGGCTCGGTTATAGGAGGGGGTGAGCGTTCCGCCTCCCCCTCCTTCCTGCTCTCCTTTGGCGGAGAGGGCCACTTTGCGGATCTTCCTCGCGGGCCCTCTCCGCCGCCTCCTTCTGCGAGATGACTTCCTCGCAGAAGGAGGCCCCAGCAGTCCACCCCTCCTCGCTGCCGAGCATGGCCGAAACCACGCCCGGCAGCGAGAGATCGTCCCCTACCGCCGCAGCCAGGGTGCGGCGCTGATCGTCCCACGCGGCACACTCAGAGAGAGTGTGCTGCGCGGTGTCCGTCTCAGCGCCGCACTCGTGACATGCGGCGGTGGGCTCCCTGCGCGCTATCCGGTGCAGGTACCAGCCGAAGCATCCGTGCCCGGTCAGCACCTGCACCAGACGGTACGTCAGAAAGCCCCAGCCCCTATTCACCCAACCCGGCAGGACCGGACGGACGGCGTCGATGGTATATCTTCCGTAACGCTCGTCCGCCAGGTCCCGCCCCCACCTCTCTAATTGCTCGCTGCGGGCTCTCGCCCGCAACGCAGCAATCTCCCTGGGAGCCGGAGGTTGCCCTCGGGATTTCCCTGCCGCCGCATAGTTGTATACGGCGGCAAGAACTTCCGCCTCCAGCTCCCAAGGAAGAGAGCCCGCGAGCACCATAGCCACCGCCGAGGACACCGTTCGGTACCCGCGGATTTCCCTCAACGCCACTGTTCGCTGCGCTTTGCGCAGCACTCGAACGTTCGTGGCGCTGAGGGAGTCCACCCACAACGGTGCCCCGTAGGCGGCCATGGCCCTCACCACCCCTGCATACAGACGGCGGCCGGCAGCGCCCGGCCCTCCCGTGTTCGGGAGAAGTCGACCGAGCGCCGCCGCCGCCCCTACTATACGCGGTCCGAGCCCCTTGAAGTGGGACTCGAACCGCCAGGGGTAGTACCACCCGACCCACAGAAACATCCACGTGAAGTAACAGTGCTTGCATTGTTGCATTTCGTTCAGTCAGTGAGAGCGCCTGAGGCCCACCTCCCCTACCCCCAACCCCACTTTCCCTCTTCCCCCAACGGCAACGCACTTGCACTTGCGACGGCGGTGATCACTTAATATCAGGTGATCCGCATGTTCGTTTGCCTCCCATGACATAAAAAAAAAACTAATGTTATAAATTGTATAATTTTTGGACTTTATAGGTTGTAGCGTTTGACCACAATCTCGTCTGATGTTAAATGACGATTGGTCTAAAATGATGAACAGGTTAAACCTATAGGGGACTGGTTCAAGTTCTAGTGCAGTTCGGAACACACCAAAGGGTGCTTGACGACATATCGACAGATTTTCAACTTGAGGATGGTAGCTCGCCAGGCTGGCTTATAAAAAGACCTACCGCCTGTTTATTACACTTTCACGCCTTAATTAAGAAGTTAAGTAACCGATAGACATGAAATTTTGCATACTCATTGTCACGGGCACAGAAAAACCGTAGGGTACATTTCATCCAGAAAAAATATACTCTTCCTAAGTGTTATGCCAAATTTACATCAAATCAAGGGGATTTTTTTTTTTCGAACTGACTACTCTATTGACCTAGCAAGGTCTTAACAGCTTCACCGGACTACTAAGGCGAGCGCTTAATGCACTCAGTCGATTTTATTTGACAGCTAGCTCAAGGGTGCACGGCACACCTCAGCTTGGGCTGTTGCCTGATACATGCAATTCGCGACCTATCTGAGCTAACCTAACTATTCATACATATATGAGTTGTTGAAACATATATGTGTGCCAGGCATACATACCACAACAACTTACATCAAGTCAAGGGGAGTCGTAAGCAGAAACTACTAATATTTAAATATACAATTTTTGAATTTTTAGGTTTTCGAAGGAATTAATTACATTTCACATAACAAAAAATATTTCAGTAGTAACATTGCTTTCACCCTATAGTTATTAAGATTTATATTATAACCAATGTATACCAGGTCTCTAGTGATTCTTATAACAAAATAAAAATGAACCGACACAAGTAGTAAACGCAATAACTTATGATCCGCACTTTTATTGATCAATATATAGAAACTGGGAAAAAATAAACCAGTCGAAACCACACCTTATACCGCTTGAACGAAAGGAAGGAGAAGGAAATAGAATATTGATAAAATACGTAGAAGAAAGTAGCGAAGAGAGAATTTTGAGGATAAAAAATTAAAATGAAATATTATATAATAAAAAAATAAAAAAAGCCTTGGATTTCGTAGAAAAAATAAACAATTTTTTTTTGTCCACATTTTATATTCTTATCTGAAACTTATTTTCTAATTTGACTACTACTTAGGTTTCTAATTTTAACATATAAATAAATACTTGTATGTAGTTTTTTTTTTATATTTCCAGAACCCCTTCTTGAGTGAAGGCCTCCTCCAAAGTTTTACAGCGCTTCTTATTTTGAGCTGAAATGAAATAAATACCTACAAAATTTACTTAATTGGACTGCTCGTTTGCGTTGTGAGAAAAATGTGAGGAGACAGATTGTTGACAAATTCTAGATAATTACATTCCTGTATGGGTTCCGGAATAATTTACGATAATTAATATTAAATTTGGAAATTGTGGTTCGACTGTAAAAATTAGTAGGTGACAATGAACTATAGAAATATCTAAATTGGATTTTACAACACAGCTTCTCCTTACATTTACATAAATTATATCTGCTAATCAGTGAAGTGAAGATGGATAACGTATACGGATATAATATTCGACATACTATGTAAATTTACTATATTTATATGTCGATATAAACGTGTATTTAATTAGCAATATTATAATAGTGTTGACGTGTCGATACCTCATTGATAGTTCAAACTATGTTGGTTAATGTGGATACGAATCTAACAATAGGCCAGAGGTTTTGATGAAAGAAAACATTTTACTTTACATTACCCGCCTAGTTAGATATGACCCTCAAGTCGAAAATCTGTGGTCAAACATAGAATTTGTATTGGAGACGATTTCTCATAACGTTTATGGCCTCCATAAGAGTTCCGTTTGTCCATTATGAGAAATAGAATTCTAAAAAAAAGAAAATTTCAGCAATTTACGTTGCAAACTAATTTCTCGAATAATACACATAACTTTAAGACATTGATTATTTAATAATAAAATTCTGTGTAAGTTTTGTTGTATATCTCGAAAAGGTTGATGATTTTGATGAAAATTTTTGTGTTATGGTATATATGAGAATAGGCCAAAATATATTTTTATCCAAAAGTTAGGGGTAGTCCACCATAAAATTTATTTTTTATTTTTTAAAAAAAAAATTTAAATTTATTTTTTTAAAAAAAAAAAAAAAAAAAAAAAAAAAACCAAATTACTTTAAAACAACCTATTTTTAAAAATTTAAAATTAAATATTTTTTTATAAAAGAAAAAGGGTATATTTAACATGCAGTAATACATATATTCTAATGCATAAACAAAACTATGCGCAATTTTGGCTAACTGCGTAATATTTAATATGTAAAAACCCACCCAAGAATATATAAGTACATGTGAGAACGCGAGGCTAATCAAGACGCCACTGTTAAATTCATTAAAGAGCCCATAGTAACGAAAGTAAAGTAGTTTCAAAATATTTTGAACGTTCACATCTCGACCCAACCTTATATTTACCCTGCCTTTATATCCCGGCCTCGTTACGATGGAGCATCGTGATAATGAGCCCCAACCGACGGTGTAACAAGTCCTTTCATCTGACATCGCCTGTGAAATGCTGGAGTTTTAATTATATTGACAGGCGATGATGGCCTCGTGTACAGTTTGCATAAATATACATGATTGAAATATTTTTTATAAGGCCACACACATACTGATTGACTTTTTTATAGTTTTAAGTCAAGTTTTTTCTAAATCATAATGTATATTCAATTAATCAATATTCAAGCAATTAATCGACAATCCATTGCTATTGTGATTTATTTGTAAACTCGTTTTAAGTTTGATTTTATGGACATTAGTATATGCTCGTCTTACTTCAAACTACAACAGCGTTTGACCGATAACTATAAAACTGGACATACCTAGGTGTCGTTTTATCTAGAAATCGTTTAAGCTATCCATTTTTATTAATATAAATAAACTACTATAAATGCGGATGTGAGTTTGTTTCGCTTTCACGCTGTAACTACTCGACCGATGACCATGACATTTTGCGTACACCCTACCGGGGGTACAAAATATGACAGAGTGTACATTTTATCCAGAATAAAACTATTTCCAAAGGATAGATCAGAACCACATGAACACGAACCAAGGCGTAAGTAAATACAAGCCGTCACTTGAAAAATTGTATAAAGTGCAGTATTAGTAACACTTGAACGCGGAAAATATTTACACAGTATTTATTTTGATATAATTTAAGTATTTACTTACTATAACAAATAGTAATTACCGCAAGTAATAATATGATAATAATAGTAATAACAGTTGTTTACAAGATCATTGTAAGAGCAGTCCTTATATATGGTTGTGAGACGTAGGCTGTAAATAAAATGAAGGTCTATACCCTTTAAGCAGGTAGCCGAAACGAAGATGTTACGGTCGATATATGGCATAACTTGGCTCTATTAAACTCGCAACAAAAATGTGCGTGAGATTGTCCACAAGGTACAAGAAAGTAGACTACTATAAAAACGAGACTACGTAGGGAATTTGGCAATACAACAGTCCCTTTCACATCAAAGATCCAGAGGCAGCTTCAAAACAGATTGGAAGGGTGAACAAGGTAGGAGGAGGAGCAAGGAAAAAGTGCACAATTTACGAATCTTACGTCAAAGAAGTAAAAAGAGGACGCTAGTTTGACCCCACTACCATCTGGGACAAATATACATGGAGAGAGAGAGAGACTTATTATAGATTCGCATTTGTCACAATCTTATGGATTGTTAAGTGACGCGTCGGTTAAAGATGGTAACAAAAATTAAGTCCAAAACTGGTTTGAGAATCACATATATTATAGCAGATGTTCTGTAAAAATACAGTATTATGATATGTTATAGGGTTTACTGAAACTACTAAACATTTAATATTATTAAACAGAACGGTTTTTAAGGATGGATGAATGTTTATTACTCGTTCATGCAAAATCTACAAAACGGATTTTAATGAAACTTTGCAGAAATATAGATTATACATTAAAATAATATATCTTAATATACATATTTCTTGTGTGCGTGTGTATGTGACTGAACTCCTCCTAAACGACTGGACCGATTTTGATGAAATTTTTTGTGTGTGTTCGTGGAGATTCGAGAATGGTTTAGATTGACAATTGGACTCGGTAGGTGGCGCTGCAGTTGACTTTTAGGATTTTTTTTATTATCAAGGCAGGACAACGTCCGCCCGGTCCGCTAGTAAAAAAAAGTAGCAAAAATAAAAGTGCCAAGTAAGCTTCTAAATATTCTGTCATCCTAGAGATCTGGCCGTGCGCTACACAAGTACCCAGAATTACACGAAGATAGTCTTTGGTGTCATCATTTATAAAGACACAAATGCAAACGAAGTCGCGATCGATGGCTAGTAAAATATAATTTTTAGAGATTCAATATATGCCTTCTCAAAATTATCTGTTATTGTCATTAATCATTACATAGTATAAAACAAAGTCCCCTACCGCGTCTGTCTGTCTGCCGGGCCCGCTAGTCATTAATAAAATATACAATATTTTGTAACGAAATAGAATTTTAAATCAATTAAAAGTTATACGAAATGTAGATCCGACTGTACTTGCACTACTTCTGTTGATCAGAATAAAACAAAGAAATACCATGTCTGTTATTATGAGAGTAATTGAAATAATAACTGATCCTTACCGTGCAGCCGTGTTGGGTTAACGATCTCCCTTCGGCTAATGGAGCCTGTCGGACTATCACGAGTGTGTTTTAAACTTTGTTAATCTCGATTCCCTTTTGATAACTGTCTTATTTAATTCGTTCAGTTTCTTTAATAGAAATTGGAATTTATCGTTCGTTATCTACGTGCTCCGACTTTGCACGGATGCAGTCATTGATTGAATTATATGTGAATGCAATAAACATCTTACTATGACGTCATAAATGTTAAGCGATTCAAAAATATTGTCCGATCTATTTTATTTACACTCAAATATATATACTTTTTTGTTATACGTAAAAGAGTATTTTTTATCTACATTAAAAGTCCAATGCTGCCAAGTGCAATGCTACTCACTGATTACGGATAATATTCGTCAAAATAGCTTCACAAAAAGTCGATTTTTATTATTAGGTATAGTAGTGATAACAATAGTTTTTGTGGATCATTCTTAGGAGACTCACATATATTGCAGACTTCTTTAAACTATATAGGGGAAAGGTGTGCGAGTTGATCCCCAGAGGTAAGATGATCATTTTCGATTGTACGCAAACGGCTAAAGCAATCAAGGTGAATTCTTTAGCAAAACGTAGCCTCATATGCCCCCTCACCTCAGTTCATTAGCAATGGCGGCGTGAGCGACGTGATGGTTTTTACGAAAGAAAATATAACTAGTGTTCCTATAATATAATGTAAGGTGACTTTAACCTTATGATACTTCTATTGAACAATGTTAAGTACAATGACTCCTGTGTTTAAGACTTTGTAATATGCTTAATTTTGGTTTTTGGGCAACGTGGAAATAGTGGCGTAGGTATAGATTAGGTTAGTTGACTGTGAATGAAAGATGATTCCTTTCCTTGTGTACAAGATAATCCCCGGGATCATTTTATACCATGACTTTTACTACTAAAAGTATAACTTATTTTTAACATTCCCCGTCCCCATCGAATTTATAACATTGATGAGACTAGAATTTTCAGCGCGCTAACAAAAATATACACACAGAATGTCTATAATGTAGGGCAAAATTTTCCAGCAATAACAAATGTGAAGGGTGTATAAAGTTTTGTGCGTGTAGAAAATGGAGTCATGAAGCTTGTACCGGGATAGGTACCGACGATCCCGATTAATTTATCTGTGAATTGTGTAGCATAACAATGCCTAAAAAGTGTTTAGACTTATAAGAAGAGAGACGAAGAAATTTTATTAATTCTTGATAATTATACGTTGAAGAATGTTTTTTTGTCGGTCATGATTATTTTATTCCCGTAATTATACAGGAAAAAGTACAAATATTGATCTCGAATTATGATTAATATACGTGAGTTACACAGTAAAGCCACTAATTAGAACAGTTATTTAGTATTGTTATTATTTTTACTGAATTAAAATTTGACTGTTGATTTTGTACAGTTTATAAACCAGAGCATACTAATGTGTTTAAGATTATTTAAAATAAACAAATTTTATCACATTTTTATTTACGTTTTTCTTAAAAAGTAAAAGAAAAAACAATACAGGTAAGATGATTCCAATGATCATCTTACCCTAACCATAAGGATCATCTTAACGACCGGGTTGTTCAGGATGGTTACTTTATACGGTTTTAAAAATGTGTATATATTATTATTAAATATTATTAGATGATATATTCTGAGTGTGACAAAAGTAAGATGGATACATATAGCAGTAGTAAAAGCAATCCAGTTTGTTTTACATGGAAAAATGCTTTTTCTAATTCAATTCTTGCTTAAGAGGATCATCTTGTACACCTTTTCCCTAATTTCGTTGTACATTCTTTTGGTGTATCTCAAAAATCTTAGTCAGCGTTAATAATATAATTTCTTAAAATATATTTTAAGACTCTGTTACAATAAATTAACGATTTTACAGTTCCTTATTTTTAATAGCCTCTATCGGTCTTATTACAAAAACAAAAATGAACACGGGTATAACACGAGTTTTACTAAGCAGTGCCTAAAATTTAAAATCTAGCCGAAGTCATGTTTAAAATACCTTATTACAAACCACTGTCCAAGCAGTCTTTAGTTAAACATTTGATTTAAGTGTTTTATGCACGCAACTCTGAATATCATTTGTTCAATTCGATCTCATCATTCAAAAACGTTCCATTACATACAGATATTTTGCAAACAATTTCCATTTATGAATAATATTTTTGTTCAGATCTTCATTAACACAATTTACTTATTATAAGTTAAATTGGTTATCATTATTGTGACATTTTAGTTAAAAGAAAATGATGTAATTGTTAAAATAAGTAATTTATAAGATTTATATATTACGTCAAAAGTGCGTAAGGTAAGGAACAACAGTATAATGACATATTAAATACACCGTCAGATGTCAATAGTGTCAAATAGAGGTAGTTATGATTTACTTATGAATGTCTAAAACTGTTTAATTTATTTACTTCCTCCAAAATAATTATACCCACGAAATCCATAATTTAGTATGAAACTTCTTTTGACGGCAAACAGAGATACAGTTAATTACAACAGTAGAATACGAACTGGCAACTTAGACAAGTGTTAGAGAATATTTAAATTAAAATAATGTCCATATGTAAACAAGGGTAAGATACTCTTTTGTGATCAAACTTTTTTTAAGTAAGAGTTCAATGCGCATTTAATTTTTTTTCAATAACACGGTATAGGTTTCAGCGTTTAATCACAATCTCATCTGATGATAAAGTGGCCTAAGATGGTAAACACACCAAACCTAAAGGTGACGGTCTCTTAAATGCAGCTGCCGGAACACACCGACTGGTCCTTGGCGATAGATTTTCAAAAGTTGTAGCTAACCAGATGGATTTAGAAAAATTCCTACAAACATGCTATGATTTCATCAAGATGCTTTCCTTCAAAGAAACACCGATTTAGTTACTAGGATTCAAACCTACGTCCATCGACGCTGTGTACGGACACGATATCAATTAATGTAATATGCATTTATTATGCACTAGCGGGCCTGCCGGACGTTGTCTCGCCCTGATAATAAAAATACCTTGACAAAACCTTCCCCATGATTCACTTTGTCTACTGGTGAAAACAACATGAAATTCCATGCAGTAGTTTCTGTGTTTTTATCGCGAACAGACACATAGACGTGGCAGAGGACTTCGCTTTATAATATGTTGTGATACACAACTTTATGAAGAAAATCTCTAAATGTTACCGAAAACCATATCATCTTGAATTAAGTGAACATACAGATAGATGCAGGCGGACTGTTTACTTTGTTTTATCCCATTTATTGGTTTCAAATTATGCCTTAATTTTTTTTTTCAGTTAATATTAACAGGTATTTATACCTATATAAATAAATGATATTGTGGACAGGTTTTGGGTTTAGTCTCTTGCGGGTTTTACGGCGACTGGGATGTTTTACGGGCATTGTTATCTTTAATATCCTCAAGCGCTTAAGGTTGTTAAGCCATAAACATAAGTTAAGTCTCTAATCATAGTAATGAATGTATTATTTCATTAATAAAAATAACGGTATATTTGTTTAATTAATACATTAACCTCGGCTTGAACCATGATATTTTAGATAAACGAAATGTTATTTACTAAAAAAATAATACTCCTTGCGGGTTTTACGATAAATGGAATGTTTTACGGGCAGGTGGTATCTTTATTGTCCGCAGGCGCTTCACTTTGTTTGCTTATAAACGTAAGTTAAATCTATACTCTTCGTAATTATTGAGGTAATTAATTAATAACAATAATTACATACTAGTAGCTAATAAATTAGCTTCGACTTTAGACTATGACATTTTAGTTAACATAATTGATATTATGTTCTTGTATGATTTGTGATAATAATGTGTGATCGTAAATAATGATTACTAATATAATATAAATGCGAATGTGAGTTTGTTTATTTGTTTTTTCACGTTTTTTTTTCAAATAACCCGTTTTTGAGATATCGATATCACCATGGAGAGTGAATATTTTGGGCACTACGGCAACGCCCACATGTTTAAAATTATTTGATTTTTTAAAATTAAAAATGTGTGTGCAATGTACACATACATATGTACATGTTGTATTGTTAAATGTATGCTTAATAAAATACAAAAAAATGATTGTAATATTCCTTTTTTGTCTCGGTAAAAATATTCCCGAAAATCATTCAAGCGAACGAAAAAGCATGTAAAATGCAAGAAATCTAGAAAGATGTAACATAAATAAAGCCGGATATTATATCTGCTTACATACAACAATGAATCATAAAGTTGGTTCAACAGAATTCAAGGGTTATATTTTTTTTTTCTCGAACTGATAACGCTACTGGCCTAGCAAGGCCTTAACAGCTTCACCGGACTACGGTTATATTTAAAAGTCACCAAAGCTTCTGTGAATCAGTTGAACAATTACTATTCAGTCGTAATAAATACATTGTAAAATAATTCTAGGAAATGTTTGTAATTCTGATACAATGGTATTAAATTGAAGTTGGCAAGAGTTTATATGATAAAAAAAATGTTCCATGTTTCATAGTTTAAGATTTATAGGAACCACCGTAATAAGAAATAAAATAAAATCGGGAAATATAAAAAAAATATTACGTAATATATATACACAATCATAACACTACGTATATAAAACTATGTTTATTCAATGTAAAGTCTAGTTTGGGTTCCATCTCTAATGGGTTACAAGTGGAAACTTGACTCATAAAACATACGATGCCATAAAATTACTATTAACATATTTTAATTTGTTCCAACGAAGCACTTTAGTTAGTAAATCGATCAAGAATAATTTACAACGAATTTCGTCACCTGCGAATGTTTCTCGTTATTAACAGTTACTTAATAGTTATTTTATGCTCGATTTAGGAATATATTGATTGATTCAATTTATAAATATCAATAAATTATTAGGCGCAGGGGAAGAGTGGTGTTGACGACTTGAACAACCCAGCTGGGGCGTGGTTACGATCGAGGCTGTTCGCTCAGTCTTGGTCGAACGGCTCACCAGACGACACGGCACCCTGAACTTCCGACTGACACAGATGCTCACGGGACATAGGCCGGGAGCCGACTGCAGGGTGCCATCATTGTGTCTGTGCGAATGATTCCGCGCACCACACATTGAGTGAGTGTTCCATATGGAACATGCCATACAGCAAGCTAGTAGCGGCCATTGGCCCGGATCTCTCGCTCCCGACTGTCGTTTTTAACATGGTCGAGAGCGAGGCCGGGTGAATCTCCGTCGCCTGCGTACTCGCAAGGAGCATGTTCGTCGCCCCGGGCAATTTAACACTTCACAGGCCCATGTGGTGGAGGTGCACTGTGCCGATGCGACTTCCACAGTTCGTCAGGGGGAGTCTAACACACACTCCCCTTGAGGGGTCTAATAGTCCAGTTGGAGCCCCTTAGGAGGGAACAACACTTGTCGGAAGATCAGACGTAGTGCCGATTAGACAGTCTCTGCTCCCTCGGTCAAAAGGTGTAAGAAGGTACCATACGGTTTTAGTCCCCACGACTCTGGCATATCCATCCTCTGCTGCCCGGCGGGCTGGATATCCGTTAGGTATTTCCCCATGGAGAAAAAAAAAGGCGCAGAGGAACTGTATAAGATGTATTTAGTCAATTTAATAATGCTGTAATAAAATAACATGCAAATTACATAGAAGTTCAGAAGATTGAATATTGGCTGAACTTTCGTATTGTAATTATCATATTGTAGAGAATGTAAATAATTTAATTATAGCGTTCTTCATTGATACACTAACTTTTTCTAAGCTTCGCTTGGTTCAAAGTGGATGTGAACTATCTCTCGATAATAGTATTTTTTTTTCTTAATAAAAGAAATCCTACATACTTTCCTGTAGCTCTGGTAATGTCTATGCAAATTTTTATGATGATCGGTGGAGTAGTTAAGGCTTGAAATCGTTAGAAATAAACAAATGAACTCAAATTAGCATTTATAACATTAATTAGGACAAATGATCTTAGAGAAAATATTACTTATACACTTATTTAATAATATCAATACATAACTACATATATATAATTAAAGTGCCAGTTGTTTGTCCTGTCTAATTAAATTTTACTGGAGAGAATTTTTAAAAGTGTTGCACTTTTTTATAGGAGCTAAATAGTAATGACAAAATTATAATTAAAAATTTAAAGACCGTTTTCAATAAATCAGATAAAACACATAGTTTTTATTAAACAATAAACCCATTCCCAGAAAAACAAAGTCGCGGGCGCCAACTACTCAATAATAAAGAAATAAACCTTGAAAGATGAAGAGCCAACAAATAACTCGTAATCCCATCTAAGTAGGCGTTTCGGATAACATAAATTAATTTCAAAGGCGAGATAAGGATCGACAAATATGATTAAGGGGTATAAGCTTGTTTATTGATATTAACATATTTTGTAGACTTGCTTTTGTTGTGGCATTAAAACTTTTATCAACCTGATTCACTATGATTATCCTCGAGTGAACTAAGATATCTTACATATACATAGAAGACAAATTTACCTGGACTGGGCGACGGAGCATGTCTTTTCGCATAGGTAGTAAAGCAGATGAGACCTGTTTACTTAAAAAAAAAACAATAAGTATGTCATGACAGCACTTTGGATAAGAAGCACTAGCTTTTGTCTGCAGCTACGCTCGCGGTTATGTAGATTTGACATAAAAAGTGTGTGAAGGTAACCATGGGGATTTTAGTCAGTAAGAATCTGACATACCCACCTCTCGGTTGCTTGGCGTAGAGGTAACAATTTTATACAAGATTTTCCCCATGTTATAAAAAACCTTCAAAAGCAGTAGTTTCTTTTCTTCTTTTACTTTAAGTCATAACTGTGACTTCATACTCTTATATCTTGTTTCTTGACTCTGTTTCGAAGAGTAATATTGCTGTATATTAGTTTTTAAAATTATAAGTACGTTGTGAATAACCCTAATTATTATGTTCATGCCTTTCCACGTGATAAAGTCTTACTCCAGCTGCAGTCTACAAGCCGATTATTATTAGCTTTATTTACGAGTACATCGTCTTCTATTATATTGTTTTGCTTTCTTGTAACATTAACAAAGGGTGTATAGACGATATAAAATTGTAAGGAATTCGCGATGAAGCTTGCATTGTATCGAACTATCCATCGCTTTTGAAATTACTTCATTATGCGGAGCCCGACTATTACTTTATAGTGAACGATGTTTAGTTTTAAAACTTACAATAATATTCTATACTTTATTTTTACACAAGCACAATTTAGTGGTCGAAAATCGACCATGACAATGGGTACAAATGATTTTCTTTACGTGTATTTTACTGATATTATTATATGTATTTTTTTCTAAATGGCATAAGCTGTATTGAGTAATCTTAATATATATATTTCTTGTGTGCGTGTGTATGTGACTGAACTCCTCCTAAACGACTGGACCGATTTTGATGAAATTTTTTGTGTGTGTTCGTGGAAATCCGAGAATGGTTTAGATTCACAATTGGACCCGGTAGGTGGCGCTGCAGTTGACTTTTAGGATTTTTTTTTATTATCAAGGCAGGACAACGTCCGCCCGGTCCGCTAGTATACATATAGAAATCTTGTAAATTATACGCGTAGAGAGCGTGAAATATGTTGAGTAGAGACTTATAAATAAAGGCTTGACTCGTCAATGGTATGGAAAGAACGAAGTATTTCCCATTTTTTTTATATAGCACTAAAGTCTAAAGATCGTCAGTAGCTACTAAATAAAAAATATAGAAAGTCGACTGATAAAAGAGGAGAAAATGGTACTAACCTGTTTTATCTTAGCCTATTTACATATAAATTATTGAAGAGATGGTGGCTCAGTGATTAACGTGTTAAACATTGCATCGATTGACTTAGTTTCGAATCCCTACAAATGAGCCCAAGCTTTCGATAAGGGAAATTAACCTAATGGAACCATAGCATGGTGGTAGGGTTTTTTGTAAGGTCGCCGGGTAAGCTACCACCTTTAAGTTGAAAATCTGTCGCCTAGCATCAATTGGTGTGTTTCGGCATTTGGACTTATGAGCCAGTCCCTGTAGGTTTAGCATGTCTTGTCTTGTCTGTCTTGAACCACATCGTCATCCAATATTGAAATTGTGGTCAAAACACCAAAACCTATGAAGTATATACAAATATTCTGCTTTTGTTTTAAAAGAAATAAGTGCCACCTTTGATGTAATTGGGGTAATTAAACTGGGTAGTAGAATGCTATAAACGATCAGTGACTCATTTTTAATTTGCTACATGGGATTCGGGATCAACCAGCATACGAGTGACGTATATCCAGCTGTCAAAAGATTTGAACATCGACGATTTTTTTAATGAACACCGTCGTTTTTTTTATTATACTGTGCAGCACAGGTAGAGTACCGCCAATTTGTTGGTTAAAAAGAGAAACTATTTATATTCTTTTCGACTATTACATTATTGCTGTTCACATAAATTTGATAATTCGGTTATTTGATTTTATAGATCAGACTGAACTTACGTTAAGACTAACTTAATCTTAATTTGTTTATAATTTACATCATACCTTCGTTACAAATCTAGATTGAGAAATTAAACATAAGATGGAAACCTACATTCATCATTATTGACAGAATTAAATCCGCTTATCTCAGCACAGCTACCACATTTATAACATTTATTAGTCACACAAAATGAGGGTTGAAAATTCCTAATCTTAACTAAATAATATAAATGCGAATGTTAGTTTGTTTGTTTTGTTACACTCTCGTACCTTAACGTCTCAATCGATCGACCGATAAATTTGTGTTGAGCGCATCTATTTCAGGGCGATTAAAAAGCTTGGCACGGGTTGAAGATATCTTATACATATAATAAGAATGTAAGTCTAACGTGTCTGTACTGTTTCGATTAAGTATTGTATAAGTGACAGAATACATTTCAATCATTTTTAGAAATGTCTGTCTGTGTGTCTGTTTTTATGAACAATGTAGTATGCGCACCGCCGAAATGCCTTATGGTGGCTTTCTGCTACTCTAGGGGACCCCGAAGTGTCTTCGAGAACCTTTAAAGTTTCGTTCAGATCCAGCTAACAACAGTAACGATACAATGCACGTACCTCGTGATCTACTCTATATTGCAGCTGGCCGCTGAGCTTCCACGAATGATGGATATAGATTTTTGTTCTGATACTTCAGCTGCTGATTCTAACAAGACCGTCTCGTTCGTTCGGTGATAAACAGATGAATCACATGTCACCTTTTCTTTTTTCTTTATTGTTGACGTGCATGACGACCAAAAAGTTGGCGTCTCGATACTGCTTATTAACAAGATCTGAACGTCAACAACCGATTTATATAAAAGAGGTTTAATTTAATAACGATAGCGATACAAACACGTATCACTACTGAAGTACTGGGTTCATAATAATACCAAGAAAATCATAAAGCATATCCTCAAGAGTAACTTAATCTCTATTTCATTAAAATCGGTCCACTTTATCAAAAGTAATTGTAATCTGAATGACGCGCGGCTCGAGTCAAGTACGAGAGAAGAGTAAGTAGTAATCTATACTAATATTATAAAACTGGAGGTTTTATTTCGTTGAACGAGCTAATCATAAAATTCTTTCAGTGTTAGATGGCTCATTTGTCGAGGAAGGTATCATCAATCATGCTAATAGGAGCGGAGCACCAATGAAGAATGTTTCAAATTTTTTTTTTCCTTTTGAGAGCTTCCGCTACGTATTAGCATTAACCCAAAGTAACTAGTCCATGCGGACGAATTCGCGGGCAGAAGCTAGTATATTATATAAGTATAGTTAACAAGCCCATAAAAACCTATTAATGTTATACCACTTAACAAATAGGTCAACCCAATTATAAATAGTTGGAGTTTACTAAATCAACTAAAAACAAATATATGAAAGAGGTCTACTAAAAACATTTAACGTACGTAACGTATGTAACGTTACGTAACATTTAATGTAAACAAGATAATTATAGAAAAACATCGCTTGTGTTGGATGTGTGGCTCTTGGATGGTATACACATTTTGTACTGCTTATTACATTATCAGTCAGTTCAATTACCTACATTTTTTTATGCCAAAAGTTACCGTCCCCTATGGACAACTACAACACCAATTACATTACTGTTGTGCTGCCGACATTGAAGAGCGTGTTTATATCCCTTCTTGAAGAGCCCGATATCATAGCCCTGAGGAAAAACCGTACAGGGTAACCCATTCACAACGCTAACGTACGCATAAGGAAAGTTCGGGAGAACCTCACGGTGGTCGCCATTTTGCTAGCTTTTAAGGTGTGCAGGTGAGCAGCAAGCCAGCGACGGGAGGTGCGAGTGTGAAACGGTGAAATGGGCACCATATTAAAGAGTTCCTCAGAACCTTCGATCAACAATAAATAGATAAAGGGTCACGTAGAAAATCGAAACTAACTAGTGTCCGCGTAAATATATACTTATGAACCTATTTGTTTACTAAAAAGGGAGAAAAAAGTTTTAAAACAGTTTAAGTTCAACCTAATTACAACCATGACACCTAATAATAAAGTCACAAATGTTCGAAATATTATCTAATACTTACGATAAAACGAGCAAAGCAATAAATTACTCCCGTCACTTACAAATGACATTACAACGTAAACAACATTTAGTGTGAATTCAACCTTAACACGCAATGAATAAAGTACTTTTCCCGTTATTGTGCGTGGTTGGCGAGCCTTGGCCAAACATTTATACCACAGGTTTAAAATCGGTAATTTTGTTCAAAATTTGATATTATTTGTTAGTTTAAAGCTTAAAATATAACTTATTCAACATGTATTTAGCGAAAGTAAGATACTCCGGCCGCTAAATTGCTTTTTCGGCTATTATTTTTGCATCTTTTGAACACACTGCGGCATTGTGAAACGTACTTACACTGACTGTGTTTCAAACAAACTAAACAAAATAAAAGCTCACATTTCAAGTGAGCTGTTATTTACCGGGACGTATTATATCTAGTTATTGTTGATCGAAGCTCAGAACACTCTCTATTGCACATGCGGTAGAGTATAGACTGCCAATGTCTCTACGATGGTCTAATGCATCTAGTCCGCATGTTTGTTCGGAATCCTCTGCAATGCGAATACATACAAAATTATTATTGTTTGCTCTATTGCTACTTGATATTTAATGATTACTTGATTACATTTTTAATAATAAAATAAAAATTAAACACAAATAGCTATTTAACACTTCTTCATTATAATGGGTTATGTCTAGAAGTGACATTCTAATTACGTGTCATACATAGAAAGAAGTGTTTTGGAACAACACCGATCAATCAAAATTATCCAGACAGCCGTATAACAGTCAACCATAACATCATTATTTTTCATTAGTTACTGTTGTCGTTACGGTCACTTTTAAATCTGTAACAATTTCCCTTTTGTTATTTATTTGGTACTTCACTATTCATGACAATAAAAAAATCGAGGCAGTCATAAGGACTGCCGAGAGAAGTGAAAACTCAATAGAATAGAATAACGGTATTCTGTTTTGAATGATTTAATGATGAGAGAATTATTTAAATTTCGTAATTTGTGTATTGAAATTATTAACATTAGTACGGTTTTCACATTTATTGACACTCGGAGCAATAATTATATACATTCTTATAAAGTTTATTAATCAATCAAACCTATGATACACTTGCAAAATATCAATATTTCATGTACACAGGCTGCCATACAACGCGTCGCTAATCTGACGCAAGCCGCGCAAGCGCATTACAGCCGGTCACGCTTACTAGCATGTCATCTCGCGAAATTATAAATTTGTCTTTTGACGAAAAATACCCTTCAACGCGCCTAAAATGTTTTCACTTCAAAAATTAACTAACGTTTAGAAAAAATTAACAACCATAATTTTCACATTTCTGTATTGGACTATGTTAATATCAATAATTGAGGTAATTTTTTCTCCTGTATATTTTGGACTAGTTTTTATTAAACCCAAACTTAACATCGAAGGGAGAATTATCTATGGTGAGAACAAATTATTCAATTATAGAATAATGGTAGAACACGTGTGGCCTCACTCTCGACTCGA
The DNA here is from genome assembly GCA_036509395.1 of Antheraea yamamai. Taxonomy (NCBI): domain Eukaryota; kingdom Metazoa; phylum Arthropoda; class Insecta; order Lepidoptera; family Saturniidae; genus Antheraea; species Antheraea yamamai. The sequence continues at coordinate 13,075,308 of AP028448.1, read as the reverse complement.
CACTAAAACCAGTGTAGAATATAATAACTGTTATTATTATCATTTTATATTACAACTTTAATCACATAAGAGTAGTTGCTGCCCTGTATCAAATAATTCATGGTCTGTCGATTACGAAACATAAACATGTACCGTGTTGTTACAAAAAAGTTACATACGTATTGAACTCTTGCTTAAAAAAATTTGATCACAAAATATTGTCTTACCCTTGTTTACAGATGGGCATGATTAAAATTTAAATATTCTCTAACACTTCTGTAAGTTGACAGTTCTTGTGTTATTGTTCTGATTTAGTGTTTTTCTATTAGCCGGCAAAAGACATTTCGTAATAAATTATGAATTTCGTGGGTATAATTCATTAATTTGGAAGAAATAAATAAACTCAACAATTTTAGAGATTCACAAGTAAATCATACATATTAACTACTATTTTACACCATTGACAGCTGACAGTGTATTTAATCTGTCATTATACTGTTGTTCCACCTTACGCGCTTAATACTTGACGTAATATATAAATTGCTTATTTTCTTTATTTTATCCATAATTTTATTTTAACTAAAATATCACAATAATGATAACCAATTTAATGTCTAATAAGTAAATTTTTCTAATGAAAATCTACAAAAATATTATTCAAAAGTGAAATAATTTGCAAAATATCTGTATGTAATGGAACGTTTTTGAATGATGAGATCGAATTGAACGAATGCTATTAAAAGTTGCTTGTATAAAAAACTTAAATCAAACGTTTAACTAGAGACCGCTTGGACACGCTTTTGCGATAAAGTATTTTAAACATGACTTCAACTAGATTTTAAATTTTAGGCACGGCTTAGTAAAAGTCGTATTATACCCGTGTTCATTTTTGTTTCTGTAATAATACCGGTAGTATTTATCACTTCCTCTACGGTAGTAGTAAAATGTATAGTTACTACGGTTATGAATATTTGACTTAAACAATTATTGTTCTGGCGGTACATAATAGTGTTGGATTGCTCTTATATCTAGAGTTATACATTTTTATTTCGAAGTGAAAACTCTTTAGCCGCGTTGAGCGATTTAAAAAACCTATGACCTTATCAAAATATATTCAACTAGCCGACCCGTGTCCACTTCGTTGGGCGGTAATAGGCATTATCAAGCTACAACTTTTCTCTAGAACTCAATCATATATCTCTCATAGTTAAGGCAGCGTTCGTAAGAAACGTTTTCGTTCGACCATTTTTTCTCCGACTCCCCAAATATTACTCCCTACAACCTCACAAACTTTACCTCTTTATAATATTAGTATAGATTATTCAATTTTTGACGCTCATATCAGTTTTTTATATAATAATATAACGATACCGTATAAAAAGTTAGCCTACATTACTATATAATAATGTTAATATTTCTATTTCTGTGTTTAAACACAAATTAAATAAACACATAAATTCCAGAAACACTCTTATGTAACAATTAAACAAACAGACAGTCATAAAAACTTTCAGCATTTCACCCTTTGTTCTATTTACGTTGGTCATTTCGTAATCGAGAACTCGTAATATAGGCGTTTCCATCAACGTGTTTACTCCTGGATCGGGATTGTTTACAGAAAAGTAAAACACCTAAATCAACTTACGGTGGCATTTATATTTTGATCTTAAACAGCGCTATGGAATGTAGCGAGAGGAATTATTGCTTGTTTTTCGAATAAGTAATATAATAAACACGATATAAATTTTAATGTTAGCTGTGGAAACAATTTATCAATAAATATTGAAACAAATAATCTTTACTAATATAATAAATGGTAATGGGACTTTGTTAGGTTACGTTTATCTACGTTTTCTTAACTCATTGACAAATAAAAACCCAAGAAACACTGTCTCGAATAAAAGTAGCGCTCAAAACCGTCCGCAAAAACTCCCTAATACATACGTGTTTATACTTATGCGATAAACTTATGCCGTGTTATTACAAAAAAGTTAAATACGTATTGAATACTTGCTTTATAAAAGTTTGGATACTTATGTATTAAATGCACCGCGCTTCCGACAGCTGCCGCGGCAAGATCGTGTTATCTCTTTTCGTAAGTCTAACCTAACCTAACCAAACAGAGATAGAAAAGCAAGATGTCGAACGTTCGGCGAGAGCGGTGCATTTAATACGTAAGTACGCAAACGTTTTTAAAGTTCATTCAATACGTATTTAACTTTTTTGTAATAACACCCACGATTTATAACCTTACCTGAATGATTTAAAGTTGTTTTTACAAGGACGCAAGTGATGCGAGATTATTTGAAATGAATGCATAATTTTCAATTGTGTGCATATTTTATGCGGAGGGTTTTGAAACGTTGAGTGTGCATCTTTGGTTTTTATATACATCAATACCTTAACTACTTAAGGAATTATCATGAAATTGTGTATACATTGTTAGGAGTACAGAAAAGAACATAAGAACCATTCATCCAAAAAAAAAAATACTGTTGCCGAGAGATGAATCAAGTCCACACTAATGCGATTGAAGCCTCGCGCAAAATCTAGTCCTTACTAATATTGTAAATACGAATGTATTTCTCGGTTTATTATGCTCTCACGCCTTAAGCGCTTAACCGATTATGTTGCTATTTTGCATACATATTTATAGGAACACCGAAAAGGATGTAGGGTATCTTGAATCCAGTAAAAGAGGATATTTTTTTTAGTAAAAGAGTTCCCAAGAGATACGTTAAATCTAGATTAACGCTAGTTTCACTTAACGCTACAGCCGCGGATAAAAGTTAGTATAAATATAAAATTAGGAAATACAAATTTAACGCTTATAAACATACATACATATATTTGTCTATTTGAAGAGTGCTTTTTTATTTAACACTAGCTTCTGCCCACGACTTCGTCCACGTGGAACAGTTACTTTGGGCTAACGCTAACACGCAGCAAAATCTCTCAAAAGAAAAAAAACCGATTTTGAAACATTCTTCATTAGTGCTCCGCTCCTATTGGGCTTACCGTAATGATATTTTAATATTAGTATATGGTAGTTATTATATTAGGCAGTTAGTTTTGTAGTAACCCGCGAGGGCAACTCCTGGTTTCGCCAACGCCACGATCCTTTTTTCCTTGGTATACCGCTAGAGGGAGGAGATCGGCCGCGTCGCCATTATGGTATGTGCCGCAAATGAGACGTGAACGCTCTGTGTCACGAACAAGTACGCAAATCCTGTCGCGAGTGATAATACATTTTTTGTGACCCGCCTACTCACTGGATACGGACGCAATACCTGCTGAAACCAGCGATCAGCCTCTGCCAAGTAAGCGAGTATGTTTCTATTATCTAGCTCAATCGATTATGTACTTTTGGATCCTACGATTGAGCGTGTTTCCCGTAATACCTGCAACTGCAAAAAAACTGCAGAAATACAGTCCACCTTTACATCTTTCCTTATAAGAAACACCGCAATCAATGGAGGTGAAAGGAATCAAGTGACTGGCCCACATTCAAGCCCGCTCCCCCGCATTTCATGGTCCCTCTCGCCAGACTTTCCCTCCAGTATAGATTACTACTCTTCTTTCGTACTTAACTCCAGCCGTCATTCAAATTACAATAACTTTTAATAGAGTGGACCGATTTTAAACACTAAACGATTTTAAAGACAAGTTACTACTGAGGATATGCTTTATGATTTCGAGTTTTTCTTGTGAACTCCGTACTTTAGCAGTGATGTGTGTTCATACAAACAGTCAGACAGACAGACAGACATTTCTAAAAATGATTGAAATGTATTTTATTACTTATTCCTAGACACCTGCAAAAATTTTTTTCACGTAAATCGATAAAGTTCAGACACATTACATTTACATTATTATTATATGTATATATAGAAGAAGATATAATGTTTTCAAGAATGTTTACTGTCACAGCCTTTGTATCTACAAAACGAAATAGGGTTTAGGGTTTAGCACATGATAAAGGGATAACAAGTAACACAAACAGATCACTTCTGCATAATTAACAGCCTTAACAATCGTCAACGCTTGAGAACCTGAAGTTAAATCGAAGCGAGAGTTTCTCAATGGTATCACACTTGAACGCTGGACCCTCATTCATATCGAATAAGTGGATTCTGTTCTTGTAATAGATAAGCTTCAGTTATGGCGAAAGAAAACATTGTGCTGAAAGTTTGGTATGATTTTATCAGCGGTGGCTTTAGAAGATACTACTATGCCGGCATATGCCTGTGGCATCAACATTATACCATAATTTTGGCTATCACAATCTAAAAATTTTTATGGCTAACTACGCTTTACTTATATGTATGGTTAATTTAGAACTAGACCCCGACTTTATCCATATTGTTTATTATGTTAATAATTCATTTTATGAACAAAAAATATACAATATAATACTTTGCCAACAACATTTCTTTCAAGTGATTAAATAGTAAAACGAAAGAAATGTTCTAAATATATCCAGTAGTTTTTGCGTGAGGCGCTCATAATTGCATTTTATTTATATATATATATATAGGATAATTTGTGGCTATGTAGAAATATTAATTATCTTCCATTGTTTCATTATCAATTTGTTGTGTTATGTTAGTACGTGCTTATTTCTAAATACATGCTTATACAAAAAAAGAATATAAGGATTTGTTGTTCTCTAAAATATTAGAAACAGGAACAGGTTTATTTAAAATTCGCCCGCCCTGATAATAAAAAAAAATTGACAAATTATATACCAAACCCTTCCTCGTGAATCACTTTATCCACTGGTGAAGACTGCATGAAAATCCGTTTAGTAGTTTTTGAGTTTATCGTGAACAGACAGACAGATACAGTAGGGGTCACTAGGGGACTTTGTTTTATACTATATAATGATACATATTAAGGGGCAACAATTTGCCTTTTTGTCCGCAGTGTCGTGTGTTCAGACAGCTGTGAACTTAAGAAATACATTTCCTATTCCTCAGTTTAGTGGGTTACTAAAATCAGTATCATGTAGGTACATATTAGTAAATATATAGAATAATAATAGTGACAACTGAATAAGAGTCAAGATTCATATTGTTTCTCTGATAAATATCTATTGATTTTACATTTATCATAATTTGTCATCCGCTAATGCATTTGTAAGTGAAATGAATAAATCAATTTTATCGTGACATCAAGAATTTTTTCGAGCAGCGTCTGCCTTTCATTTAATTATTTCAATATATATTTCCAAAGGTTTATTAATTACTTCCGATTAATACTCTACGTCCATTATTTTTATATTTTGAAATATAGCGGACGTAACGCCTCTTCTATCGTAGTTAAGTAACGATAAATTTGTAAGACAAAATAATATGCTGCGTTACTAATACAATCGATCATCGTTAAAATTATTGGAGTGATTAATATTTACCAAATTATTACGTTTACTTTTTTTAACTTTCGTTTTTTTACTATTATTTCAATAATTAGTTTTTCTACTTTGACGCTTGGTTCCCATCTAAAAAAATGACAGTGCGCTATGTAAACGCTAACTATTTCACGCGGGCAGAAGCTACTTTCATATAAAGTTATTAACGTTTTAGGAAGCGAGACAAGCTTTATTGTGCTTATGTTTTATCCTTTGTATATATAACATATACTATTAACATAATAAACGACGCAGACGACGTCGCTGGTAGAGCCAGTTTTTTTTAAATAAAATTGTTTAAAAACATTAAAAAACTTTTGTTTTTTAGGATACAATGGACATTTAAAACTGTTACATTTAACAAGCTGTTAAATTTTTAATAAAGTATGTTTATAGTCGATATGGTCAATATAAACCTAAATCTTTTTGGTCGCTCTGAATATTACCATAAATTCGGGCTTGCGCGTAATACAGCCAAGAGATTAGTACAAAATAAAATTTGAATACCATTACAGTAATCTAAAATTGCCATTTATTTATTCTTAAGCTCTCTCGATGCTGTACTAGTATAATACGTATATATACCTACATTTGTGTTCTGCGCCTATATATTCAGCTGTAAAAAGCTGTAGATACGTCATATGCCCTTCGACAGCGCCTTGTTAAAACTTGGCTAGTTAGCTTATTTTTAACGGCTGCCACATCAATGCGGCCGTATCTAAGCAACATATAACTATTTCTTTTTCACCAGCGATATTGAGAATATGGCATCTTATTTCCATATTTTATTTAAGACAGTGTGGCGTTACAATATTTCTTTACGTATGTGTGCGTTATCGTGCCATTTGTTTTGTCAAAAAAAACATGTAGGTAACGTATCTACAGCTTTTTAGTTATAATATCATTGATCACATCCGAGCGCGCGATATTGGAACGAGCAACTAGTAGTTTATCAATATTATTAGAAGTAATTATTTACTTAACTGCAGAGCATTCCATTTCACACATCAACGCTAACCTCCACATAGCGTATGCACGAGTCTAACGTTACCCATATATGAGTGAAATGATTTGTTATCCCATAAAACGCCCTAACTCTGCGCGATGGGTAGTCGCTACCACACGGAACAATCCTACCTCGGGAATTTTTATAGCTAACTTCTGAGAATAATTCATATGAAAGTCTGCGATTTACAAAACCATTCTGGAGGCGATAGTGGTAAAATGCACGTTTTATTTACGACAAATAGTCGCTATGATTTACCGGTCACACCTCTTGCACTCAATAAATAAAGCAATTGTGTAAAATTTCGGATAATGGAGTTATACTATTGGAAAAATGAATCGGCATTTATATCGCATAAATAAATATCTATTTATTTCTTAAATACATACAACACTAACAACTATAGCCAAGTATATTGTGTACTTATATGTATAGTAGTTTATTTACTAAATTGTCTATCTATAATTAAATGGCAAAATGTTATCACAAAATTAATTTTATATAATACTAACATCTGCTCGCGACTTCGTCCGCGTGAAATAGGTACTTTGGGCTAACGCTAACACGCAGCTCTCAAGAGGAAAAAATACCCGATTTTGAAACATTCTTCATATATAGCCTTCTTCGATAAATGAGCTCTATAACACTGAAATAATTTTTCAAATCAGACCAGTAGTTCCTGAGATTACCCTCTACAACCTCACGAACTTTATCTCTTTACAATATTAGTATAGACTAGCTGATACTCGCGACTGCGTTTGCTTTGTTTATTATCTTAAAAATATATTTTATGTACAAAGGAAAACATTTAAAATAATTGGTAGCAAAAATATACTTGGCTTATAAAATTTCTTTGTAAACAATGTGTTATCCATTTATTTTCTCACTCCTGCGCATGCGCACCACACCGCTTGGACTTCACCTCGGCAAGAAAATATCGTAGTTTTTAAAAACTTTACTACCTTTATATTCAAGAAACACACGTTAAAATAACATTATTATTATATGCATAAATAAGATAAGAAGATAAAATTGTTTAAATTAATAACCATGGTTTAATGATGTCGAAATTAGTTAACAGATTAATGACATTTATCTTCTAACAACGTTCCCCACATCTTATCTCACTTCATCAACACGCAAAGGCGTTCATTATACAGCCAAACACCTGTCAATGTCAGTTTCCACATGGGTCAAGTGAACACTATAATGCCCCCAACAGCCATGTTTGGCGTCATAGATGACTGCAAATGGAGAATTCGACGCCTTACACGAGTGGGAACGTACATTTACAACTACTTACTACCTTTAATGAGTTGGCGGAGCAAATATATCGCAAAAGGTCATCCATATGTACTTTTAATTCCTATCAACATATCCGTTATAATTTAATACATTCACGATCACATAGGTTTATTTTTGTATTGTATTTCTTAACAACATTATATTTGTGTACTACTTTAATTAAACAATGTTTCGTAAATTATTCATTTTTTTTATCCTTAAAGTGTCACAACTCAATATATTTGAATATTTTCAGGGTTCTTAACACCACATTTTGCAGAGCATTAAAAATCATAGTAACTTACTGAAAGACTTGTTGCACTAATTTCGCTAGTTTTCGAACTAAGATCCGAAAACTGGAAAAAAAGTTCGAATAAATTTTAAACTCATTTTTCTAAACAGTTTGCTTTAATGACTTATGACACTATTTGACAGGACGTGCGATGTATTCACTCATTCACTCTATTCACGTAAAACATTTAAGAGAGATGTATTTGGAGTTGTATAATAAATTTAAAAAATAAACAGTAACGTGAGCTTGAAATACAGTTCGAATACAATAGAGTGGCCAGTGTACAATGTCGTATTGTTTGACACAGCTGTAATATATTCCCGCTAGTAATATTTATAGAATTCAAATAGCCAGAGAGTGTGCATTTGTGCAGGAAATGTCAAACTCGTTTTGTTTGTTCTTAGGACTGAAATGTGTTGACTAAATAATGTGCGTAAATATTCGACGCCTTTAAACGGTGTGACTAAAGTAGCCTTCAAAAAGGTAAACCATAAACAACTATTTCCTTTTTTTTCCTAAAACTTGTATAGTGGCGATTGATAAACTAAACAAAAAAGCCGAGACAGTCATAAGGATTGCAACCTCAAAACAATGGAATAACTGTGTTCTTTTTTAAATTTTTAATTCAATTGTATTCTAAATTATTTAAATTTTATAATTTGTTAATTCAAATTATTGACATTACTTTGGTTTTGACATTTCAATCAATAAATATATACATTTTTATACAGTGAATTAAGTAATCAAACATATAATAAGCTACACAATCTCAATACAAAATATCAATAATACATCTACACAGACCGTTATACTACACGTCGCTAGTCTGACGCGAGCGCAATATATCACGAGCATGTCGGTGATGCGAACCCATAAGCTTTTCTCCTGCCAAAAATCACTCAATTCGGCAAAAGAACTTTCCACTTTAAAAAAAAATTATAATCTATTAAGAAACAGAGGAGAAAAGCTACTAAACTGCTTTATCTACTCCTATTTATATACCTATAGATGTTTATAAGATACTATAAGTGCATCTAACCGTCGTACTTTCGTTTTGTAGTTATAAAACGTAACATAAACATAGAACATCGTTAGGGCGGATGATGTTTCTTTATTACACTTGATGATTCAACTATACTGTTACAAAATAAACTATAACACACGCACTGTCCATTAGTTATGGTTAAAAAACGTTAAGACTTCTGAGGTGATATAAAAATAAACAAAGGTTATAATCCATCACCGTTGCTATGCTATCTTCTATTGAATGACTCGTAGATATTTTATATTTAAAATCTATACTAATATTACAAAGCTGGAGGGTTTGTTTGTTTGTTTGGTAGAACACGGCAATCTCAGGAACTACTGATTTGAAAAATTCATTCAGTGTTAGATAGCTCATATATCGAGGAAGACTATAGGCTATATATCATCACGCTAAGACCAATAGGTGTGGAGCAACAATAATGTCTGTTTCAAAATAGTTTTTTTCCTTTTGAGAGCTTCCGCTGCGTGTTAGCGTTAGCCTAAAGTAAGTAACTATTCCACGCGGATGAAGTCGCGGGCAGAAGCTAGTTATTAATATAAATTTGCGCACACGTTTTGCACATATGTCAAATCCAATTATAAGCAAATACAAAGTGGATGGAGAATATGATTTTTTTATACTCTGCCACCCATCTGTAAGATATCGAGAAGGCACGAATCCATATTACCTAATTTCGTATTTCATCCACGAATGAATTTGGTTCTCCATTTAGTATGCGAGTTTAGGAAGTAGAACATACATTATTTATGTTTGCATTTCTTACAGGATGTTTTTCATGCGAAGAAATAATAGGACATATATTGGACAGAATAAATGTCCTAAATTTATAGTCTTATCTTTATATCCAGATATTATTGAGATTACATGTTATTTAAGGCATATACATAAGTAAAGTATGGAAACATATGAAAATACACTGTTTTCTTTGTTACTTGTTGTCGCCCGCCTGCTTAGATAAATCAATCCGTTATCTATTCTATACATATAATAAAAATGAAGTGTCTGTATGTAATATCAAAATAAAAAAAAATACTGATTGGGTACGAAAGTATACACGCTACTGATAACAAAAATGCAATTTTTAAAATTTTTGTCGGTCTGTCTGTCTGTTTGTTCCGGCTAATCTCCGAAACGGCTGGACTGATTTTGACGAGAATTTCACTGGCAGATAGCTGAAATTACAGCGGGTTACTTAGAATACTCTAAATTAAACTAACTATTAACCGCGGCTTCGTCTGCAATGCTATCTCCAAAACGGTTGGACCGATTTTCATGGAAATTTCACCAGCAGATAGTGGGCATCATAGTGAGTAATATAATTTATTTTAATTTAGATTAGCTGTTAACCGTGGCTTCACCCGCAGTACGATCTCCAGAACGGTTCGATCGATCTTCACGAAACTTTTACTGGCAGATAGCTGACCTTATAAACAGTAATTCAAGCAATTTTAGTTTATACTAGCTGTTAACCGTGGCTTCACGCGCAGTACTTTCTCCAAAACGGTTAGACCGATTTTCACGGGACTTTTACTGGCAGATAGCGGACCTTATAAAAAGTAATTGAGGTTATTCTATTTTAGACTAGCTGTTACACGTGACTTTGTCTGCATGAAATTTAGCAAGATTTCAACTCATTCTTTATTTTTAATAAGATAAATAATTATCAGGTTATTATTTACAATTCGACATTATAATTATTAATAACTTTAATGATATAGAGATCTTCCTAATAAGATCTTAGATTATAGACGTATTACGTAAAGAATTCCATAATACAATTTCTTGCGGATCAGACAAGCATTTATTTTTTGTATAGTCACAAAATCTTAATTATAATAATGGTAATGTATATTAAATGTAATGTAAGTGTAAATCTTTATAATAATATTTTTAAGTTATTGTTTCATTACTTCCTTATACAGTGTAAGTGAGCACTGAGGTAGTTATATGGTGGGTTAAGGTTCCAAATATGTTGCTGATGACAAACCTGATTTGGCATGCTGTTAGTATTTATATATCAAATGTACACGTTACATGTTACTTTTAGTGGCGTGCGCGTCGTACTCACAATTGTCTTTAAAGAGCATTTCTATAATTGTACATAGTCTCACAATTTTGTAATCTATCTTCTATACATATAATAAAAATGAAGTGTCTGTATGTAATATCAAAATAATACTTTTTTACTGATTGGAAATGAAAGTATACACGGTTCTGATAACAAAAATGCAATTTTTAAAATTTTTCTTGAGTTGTATTCTGAATTATATTATATTTTTGGTAATTTGAAGACGTCAGCTCATTCTTTGTTTACAATGCAACATAATTATTAATAGTAATTTTGAAGATAGAAGGGGTCTTCTAATAAGATATTACCATAAACGTGTTAGTTATTGACAATACGGACACATATTATATCGTTATCTATCTTTAAGTCATTGTTTCATTAGTTCCTTATACAATGTAAGTGAGCATCGAGGTAGTTATATGGTGGGTTAAGGTTCTAAATAAGTTGCTGATGGTAAAACCTATTTGATACACTGTTAGTGTTTATATATCTAATGTATACGTTACATGTTACTGTAAGTGGCGTGCGTGTCGTACTTACAATTGTTTTAAAGAGCATTTCTAAATTAATTGTACATGGTCTTACAATTTTATATTTCTTTAATACAATTTAAAAAAAACGCGTCCGGACCTGCGGGTACAGCTAGTTTAAAATAAAATAATACATAGCTTTTAATTACTTTACTCACCTACATGTAAATACAACGCTCATTTCTATAGCATAGTCGCTTAAATTATTAATTAAATACTACTGGTAAAATACAAACATTTTTTATATTTATAATTTTTATTGCTGGCAACATTAATTTGACAATAAATATGGTGCGGCGGTAAATGTTCACTATTTGGGACTCGTCGTATTATACTGTTTATTCTATTCGGGCAGGTGAATATTTATATTTATTATGTCACAATATTTTTGTTTTAATATAAGCTTTGTGACCGGGTAGGTCAAATATTTTGTTTCGACATGAGAATTAATTAAACTTTTTTAGAATTTACTATGATAGATAGGCAACTTACTATGTCGCTTTATTCCATAAAACTGATGTTTTTAAAAGTTTGAATGTAAAAAGTAAAAGTTAAAAAGACGAAATTTAAAAGAAATCAAATCTTTTCAAAAAAGAGTATTACAGCTACAAATCTAACGTTTCGCTGACAAAAACCACTGGATTATCCCCTTAACGTCTTGTTACCTTCCTTAATCGTTAACTTTCATTATAATTTTGGGTTCACATCGCCGTTAACATCTTATCTCTCGACAATAAGGTTTAAATTTCAAAGCGACGTCACTATCTCAAATGTTTTTATTGAGTCGTGAACGCAAATGCGGCACTCACAAAGACATCGAATCAATTGTGTTAAAACTTATCAACGTCGGTTTTAAACAGTTAATTCAGCAATATTGTTTCATTAATGTAATTTAAAAATATTCCTGGTAACACATTAAAACGGCTTAATTGTAACGAGTATCCACTTTTTTAAATAAATCATACATCTTTTACTATACTTATCCTAGGTACACCACATGCGTTGTGCAAATGGCTTCATGGTAATTCAGAGTGATCAATGCTTTATACAAATTCTTAGACCTCGCCATTGTCCGGTGCAGTGCGGGATGGTTTGATATGATATATCAAAGTTTCCATTGTTAAGGCAATTCTTATTTAACGATTTAATTCAGAAACGATACATTTTAAAAGAAAAACCTGTTCCCAGTTAACCAGACTATACAAGTATTTTCTATTAATTAATAAATTCATCTACCAGCGTAAGCGTGAAATATAATTTGTCTAATAATCAAGTGGAAGTTAAAAATCATTAATCTCCTTTTTTGTAGACCCTCAGAAACTTGTGTTTTTATTAATTCAGAGAAAATACTTCCCCCTTATGAAAAGTGGGAAATTAATTACAATTTTAAATGAGATTACGAAGTAACCTCGTGTTTAAAGGAAACATTATACTGATATTGTTATTATATAAAACATGTAGTCAATTTATGAAAAGCGTTAAGTAAGGTAAGCAAAACTTAATAATAATAATACAATAATGAAAATATTTAATGCTAAACAACTTATCCTAGGCTTAAATATATTCATAATATAACAAATTTTTCGAGGACCGAGGCCTGTCTTGTGGATCTCTACTTCAGGATGATTTGCCTTTCCGGTTAATAGCGTATTAATGTGTGTTTGTGTGTGGTTATGTGAATATCTGTGTCTTATATAATCACTTTTAAAAGCTTTTCAGTGTTATTATAAGTTAAAGTTTGAAGCCATGAATGGATCTTGTGTCGTTCTTTCCATGGGTTACTTTATTATATAGAAAAGGATGGAGAAAGTAACTAAATCGTTTCGCAAATGACGATTTTACTTTTGATATGAATACAGTAAAGACTCTAGAATTAATCATAGAATTAATGTACACATTTTAGGAATGCTGTGATGTTCACGTTGCTATATTACTAGCCATAGGATATGATAAACATAATCTCTACGATACAGAAGGCATTTCAACGTAGTTCTAAAAAGAAGCAAACAATTTTAACTGACTTAAGGACTACAGCCATTTTGTGTTTAGTCCATAACTACTATAGGCCACAATAAAAATAATTATTGACAATTAGTTGATTTGATCTCAGAGTATATGCATGTATAACAGATGGAGAATTGATCTGAAAAATATAATAAGCTATGAGGACTACTAGTCGCAAGGTTTAAAAATTGGTTCTCAAGATTAACGGCCTATATTTGATTGACCAAATAAGAGTTACTAAGATTGCGTTTGCATTTGTAAATACTATATTGCTGTAAATACTAGAAACAATAATAAACTGGTCATTCCATGTTTCAGGCTCACTAACACCAGTAATAGTTCCTTAAGTAATAGTGTTAGATTTTATAACAAAGTCCCAAGGCACATCATCGATTTGCCAGATAGTAAGTTCAAGTGTTATGTCAAGCGGGTCTTAATATATAAAGGCTATTACAGGGCGGATAAATATGTGAACGATGGTGACGTCTGGAAGTGACGCCTCTCTCTGTACAACCACCAAATTGAAAAGTATGTAATATGAAAAGATAAACCAGGTCGAGTTTCTAGCCGGTTCTTCTCGATGACTGAGTTGTTTTCCGAACCGTTGGTAGTTTAAGTGCATTCTCAGAGTCTAAATTGAATAAAGAGTATTTTGATTTGATTTGATTTGAAAATAATCTAATAGTAATATTCTAAAGTTTCGATTCATGCCCATTGTGTTATTCGGTGCTAATACCCCCCACCCCCTGAGGCAAAGGACCTACGTATCAACTTGATAAAAAAACAGTCAGTTTTAAAGTGTACATCTTTAAAGTGTTGAATAAAGTTTCCATGGTCTTGGCCCGCTTGCAGCTTCTCCTGGTTTTTTGGGCGGAAACTCAGTGGGACGACTACTTACTCAAGAAGTGCCAAATTGTCGGGTCCTCGGCTTGGGCTGTTGCTTTGAATATATATTTTATTTTAATCTTACAGTTAATAAAAGAACAAATATAGAAGAAATAACAACGTTAAGGCCGTTTAAAAGTTCACACGACATACGATTATAATACATGAACTTAGTTGGTAGAGACCCCGTGTTAAAAGACGTCTGTACCGTAGATTTCCATCAAGCTAACTAAGTATGTGAGTTAAGCTAAACGGTTAGCAGCAGTGATCAGTTCGAAAACGAAGATATGGATACAACTGATGTTAAGTAGACAAACGTTGATTATTATTCTTGCGATTTAACTAACCCTGTTAATAAGTTAGACAAACTAATACAGTAAAAATGAATTGATTAAACGGCTTTACAATAAGTACTTCAGTTGTTTAATATTCCGACGGAATAGTGTACTATAATTTGTTCTAGTCGTTAGACAAGATTACCCAACTTAGATCCTTTGGTACTAACTCGATGAAGATTCCGAAGTAAAACGACTCTTTACAACTAGTTCTAATTATGACCGATGAGCCGTCAATTCACATCGCCAACACAGTATTGCAGTGGAATATTATGAAAACAGAAGGATAAAATGAATATTAAATACGTTGCATTCGTCTTTTATTATAATAGCTTAAATTATTATCCCGAATGTTTATAAGCTATACTATTGCTCTATCGAGGTACTATTAATCGAGTTTAGTATGCCAGAAAATGCAGTATAAGTTCGACATTTTACCTACTTAAAAAATAAATTGTATAATTTTTCAAATTTTCTTACTTCAAACCTTCGTTATTTTTGAGTTATTGGCGGGATCTTGGAATGTGTTTTTTTTTCTCGAACTGACTACGCTATTTACCTAGTAAAATCTTAACAGCTTCACCGAAGCACTAAGGCGAGCGCTTAAGGCACTCAGCCGATTTTATTTTGACAACTAGCTCAAGGATCTTGGAATGTCATGTAGTGGATTTTAAATTTTATTCATAATCTTATGTTATTTGACATTATATTTTGTAATATTGGTGGTATTTTATGTAATATAGTTTGGTAATTGTGCACAAGTGAAGTGAATGGGAAATAATACCATGAGTATGAATTCTGTCTCGCCACAAAAACTCCCTGAAAAGTTCTAACAAGAGAACCACCATCTTGTTAGAACATCGAAATATCAATATATACAATACCTACCCGATAATAGCAGTAATAATCTACTAGAAAATTGGTTCCCAAAAATGAAATAAGTAACTTTGTTATTTATAAACGGAACTGGAAAATTATTTTTTTATTATAGAGTGGATTTTTAAGGATAAACCCATTTTCATTTCATTTCTACTGAACCTTGAATCTAGGGAATACATCAAGGAAGTGTTCTAAAATCGAAAAGGAAATTGTATAGTGATAGGTTTATGACAATGTAAGAATAGGTAAGGACCTATCTATGAACAAGGAGATTCTGATGAATTAGAGTACCCTTTTTTAGATTGATTTTATGTATTAAATAATAAAATAATTATGTTCTAACATGTCGTATTAACAAAAAAAATACTCAATTTTATTTTTACAATAATCTATAAAGTATACTTATGTATACTTACTAATATTATAAGGCTGAAGAGTTTGTTTGCTTGAATGCGCTAATTTCAGGATCTACTGGTCACATTTGGAAAATTCTTTCAGTGTTAGAGAGCTCATTTATTGAGGAAGGCTATAGCCAGGTCTATGATATATATATTTACGCTAAGACCAATAGGACCGGAGCATCAACGAAGAATATTTCAAAATCGTTTTTTTTTCATTTTGAAAGCTTTCCCTGCGTGTTAGCGTTAACCCAAAGTAATTATTTCACGCGGACGAAGTCGTGTGCGGAAGCTACTTAGTGTAATATAAAGTAAAAATTTATTTATTGATTTGAAATGAAACAAATTTGTCAATTGATATTTTACATAGGAAAATGAGAGTATACTATACCGCCATCTCGATTATAGGAAGAGTTTTATATGCCTTGTTTAGACGTTTTGAATGTTCATTGCGTTTCTGTTGATGCGTTATCTCAATGATCGTTTTGTATACAAACGGACTTTCGATTTCGAGATATTAGAACGACGAGACTAACAGATATCTATTGTTCAATTGGTCCAACTCGCATCTACCTATAATATACATATAAATAAAAAAGAACTGCCAAATGTATGTAAGCGCTTCACTTTGTAATGGTTGCACCTATTTGGCTAGTTATTTTTTGTTGACAAGGTTTTAAAAAAAAGAAGATATTTTAAAAATCCTTTTTAATAATCTTCATATAATAAGTGAGTAAGATATAATACTGCAGGGAGATCTCAACAATATTGATAAATTGAAGTTCAGTCGTTTCCCTTTAAATTGTATAGGGAAGATTAGGTCTAATTTTCTTCGTTACTACAGCGGTTCTAACTAGCTTCTAGGTTCGTAGCAGGGAGCAGTAAAAAGTAAAATTTCGTTGTGGAATGAGCTGCCTGGTACGGTCATCCCCTAGGGCTATGACATGGGCCTCTTCAAAAGGGGATTGATACATGATTGATGCTCTTCAAGGCCGGCAACACAATGTTTATGCTCCTGGTGTTGCAGTTCTCCACGGTCGACGGTAATCAAATAGGTCGTCTGCCTGTTTGCTGGCCTCTGGTATAAGAAAAATCGATTAATTTAACTTACTATAATTTTAAATATCTTTACTTAGACTTTTATGATTTCTATTTCTCCGAAATAACTCATGATGTTTGCCTAAAAGATTTTTACCATGGCATCGAATTAGAAGCATCATAATCTAAGTAGCCTGTAAAACATACAGTAAGTTCATAATATTTATTCATTTGAACCTTTTGCCTAAGTTTTCTTGTGTCGTTGAGCAACAGCGAACAAACTGCTATGCAATTTCAAATTGTATTATTATCTCTTGGTATTCTGTTTCGTTCTCATATTTATCTCGATAAGATGTATCGCAAAATTTATGGCATTGTTACTTGAGAGATAATAATTTAGCGTATTGCAAATAACAATACTTGTTAAAGACGATGAAAGCTTTCTAGAAATATGAATGTCGTGTGAAATTTCAAGACATGGTGTAGTTAGAGTTCCGCGGACCATTTTCAACAGAAAAGAATATTAATATATTATTAAAAATGTGTCACGGAGGAAGTGCATGTTCTTTAGCTTACCGCATTTCTTTAGGTGCTAGAGCCACACTGAAGCTATTACTGGTTTCATCATGAATAGGTCGGCTCGCGCGGGGTACAACCACCCGACCCACAGAAAACCGACGTGAAGTAACAGTGCTTGCATTGTTGCGTTTCGTTCGGTCATTGAGAGCGCCGAAAGCCCACCTCCCGTCCCCCTTCCCCTCCCCTCCCTCATCCCTTCCTCATCCCAAACACAGGCTGGCAACGCACTTGCGACTCCCCTGATGTTGCAAGTGTCTATGGACGGTGGCGATCTCTTAACATTAGGTAACCCACCTGTTCGTTTGCCTCCTATAATATAAAAAAAAGAATATATAAATTAGAAATTCGCAGAAAAAGTTATTTTATTTTAAATAGATTGAAAATAATAAATAATTCCTAAGAAAATCGGTGTATAATTAACAAACCAAAACAAAATTAATACTTTATTTATAATTTAGATAGATAAACTTTAGATACAAAACTGTGATAAAATATTACTAATAATTACAATTCAAGTAAATATTAGTTATTATAACTCCGTGTTTTGTGTTCTATTTAAATTATTTTATTGATAATAGGTGGCCATAGAACGCGACGTGGTGGTAAAAACTGGCGTTGGAATGCTCGTAAAGCAGATTACACGGGGACTATGTAGACATGGTACCGCAGTAAACAGCAACCTTCTAAGCTTTATGATCGCGTGAGTTCCGATCCAAGTAAGGGCATGAACTCGTGTTTATGTGAACGGAACTGAGCAAGCCACATACATTGTAACTAATACTATTATAAATATACTTTCGCAAAAATTCAAATAAAAGATAGCAAAATATACATTGAAAAAGTCTGACCTTGAATCATTACACAGAAATAATTACAACAATTTATTAAAGAATTATACTTATTATTGTATATCATTTATATGTCTCTCATATTAAGTTATTACATACTACGTACATACATCATACCTTAATGATTCATCATAGTCGCATGACAGAACTATACTAACTAACTAGACTAACTATTTTGCACCTGTGACTCAGTAAATAAGATGAAATAAATTATATTCCAATTATTTCGATGGTAACTTATTATAAATGATATTAAAGAGATAAAAACATTTTTCATGGCGACAATGGATACCAAAAAATAACGAAAATTTAAAAAGAATTTGCATCTAGTTCATTTAAAAACCGGTTACTTAATCTTGTTTTGCTAACAGTTTAAGCTGATAATAACTCTTCTTCTATTAGTACGAGATCCGGCTGCAAAATCTATACGTTCATCACGTAGATACTCAAACCCAAATTTCTACATTCATTTTTGAATAGGACAATACATTGATAACAGGTTGCCAGTCAAAAAGTGCCCGCAAATATTTTTAATTAAATTAATGGTAATTAATTTTCCGGAAAAAATTTCGTTCATGTTATTAAATAAAATTGCGTTCCTATTACAGCAATGTATGTAGAAAATTTGAAAAGCCATGGGTACTGTTGCCTTCTCCGCCGCAACTACTGATCAGCCAGGTGTAAGCAGGTAATACTTTGTTGTATTTATACGTTCATGACGTATATTCATGTTTTAAACATCAAATTAAAGTTTTTTTTAAATATGATGACATACCGCTGCCTGTGCAAAAATCACCGCAAATTAGGGTCGCTAGCCGTTAAAAATGCTAGGTATCAAAGATAAAATGAGAGAGATTTATAAGAATTTTTGTACCCATTGCGCATGCGTCGATAGATAGAGTTCTAAGCCACCGGGGCAAACAGTAGTTGGAGCGACTTGATTTTTAAAACAGTTATTTTCTTCAAACATTCTGTATGGTATCCAAAATCATCAGTAGATTCCACAGTTAAAAGAACATCATGATCATCAAGGCACTCAAAATATCTGCATAGAATTATGACCATTTGATGAGGATTTTTTTTTGTAGATTTTTCTAGATTACTTTTTTTCAACATTCGATTGACCCTTTGCCTTTTTTATGAAAGTAAAGTAAGTTTTTAAAATAAAAGTAATTGTTGTTTTCCTGGCTAATCTTTAAATAGATTGAACCGATTTTGACCAAGTTATCTATACATCTTTTATCTATATATATACATATAATAAGGATGTAATTCAAACTTGTCTTCTTTTTAGATTAAAAAAAAAATATTGCAGGTGTCAAGGAATAAGTAGGAACATTTTAATCAATTTTAGAAATGTCTATCTATTTGTATAAACACTTAAACACGCATCACTGCTAAAATATTACGTTCATGATAAAATCTCTTCAAGAAAATCATAAAACATATCTTCGAGTAACATTTAGTCTTTGTTTCATTAAAATCGGTTTCGTCAATCAAAAGTTATCGTACTTTTAATGACGATGCGACTTAAATAAAAGAGAAAAGTAGATAAGTAAATGGACTTAATACATTCAGATTTATTAATCGCTTTTTTTTACATAGGGTTTCACGCGGACACAGCTAGTTAATAATAATAATTTGCCGGAAAATATAAGACTTACAGAGCATTATTATCTATATATTTTTGTAGGTAGTAGAGCCACGCTGAAGCTATTACTGGTTTCAGCATGAATGGGTCGGCTCGACTGACGTGAAGTAACAGTGCTTGCATTGTTGCATTTCGTTCGGTCAGTGAGAGCGCTGGAGGCCCACATCCCTTTCCCCTTCCCCATCGCCTCTCCCCCCTCCCCCAAAAACAGGCTGGCAAAGCACTTGCGACTCTCCTGATGTTGCAAGTATCTATGGACGGTGGTGATCACTTAACAGCAGGTGACCCGCCTGTTCGTTTGCATCCTATGATATATATATAGATAACATCCCGTTCTTCTATAGAAGCAGGACTGCTCCGTTGTCCACACGCGTACGAGGTCGTCTGAGTAAACCGCGCGCACTCCGACCTGCGCGACAATGCGCCCCGCTAGCGCTGCCTCTTCGTCAAGAAGCACCAAAAAAGGCCCTTCTCAGGGCCAAACAGAATGTCCTTCGCCGTCACGACGCAAGACCACAAGCCTGCCTACGGACTCTGCTGCCTCCCGAATTCCCACGACCACCGCTACGCCCACTGGACTCCGCACCTCCGTGCCTGCTCCTTGCACAGCGACTCCGGACCCGCGACAGAGGCCGCCCGGCGGGCCGTCCACCTCGACAGATGAGTACGAGAGCGATATTATCGTTCTTGCCCAGCTAATTTTAGCTGGGACACTGTCGGAGGGGATGGCTCGCTGGATGGCGCTGTATTTGCGCGTCCAGGAGGCCGCCATCGAGGGCAAACCGCCTTCCGCGTTTGACGCGGCGGCTCTCGAATGCGCCGCCCGCGGCACTCTCGCGATACCCGCGATTCCGGACGTTCCGACTAGCCCGCTCGGTCGAGCGCTGCATCGCAAACGCAGCGAACCCGATGCAGGGCCCGCCGCGAATCGCACTTCGAAACCGCCTTCTCCGACGGAAGCCTCGCATCAGCCGAAGAAGCGCTGTACCGCGCCGCGCGCGTCTGTCGATACCCCAGCGTCGGGGGTGGTCGCACCCTCCCCCCGTCTGCTGCGCCGCGAGGGGCTGCCCGCGAGCAGCCCTCGTACGCCTCGATCACAACAGCGCCGCCTACTGGATCCCCGAGCAAACCTCCGCTTTCGCAAGAAACACGGAACCCTAAATTGGCTATACCGTGCGACGGTGCTGCCACCAAGACCGACCGCAGCTTCGCAGCGTGCGAGACGAAAGCAACAGTCAGTCAGTCTATAGAAGCTATGAAGAAATGATAAAATTCACCAGAGTTAATTAAAATCGATAACAGGAGTATAAAAAAAAAACTATGAGAAAATTACAATTAAAAATAAACGACAGTTCACGATTAATATATGTAAGATACTCAGTTCTCATAAAACAACTAAGCTATTTTCAAGAGAAAGAAAGTCACAGACACTACCTTGTCTGTATGAGATTGAGATTGCATTTGCGAATTTGGTTTAAAAAATAACATAGCAAATTCTATATAGAATATGCTTATACTAACCTAAGCTCGTTCCAAAAAAGTATATGATAAAATCATTTTTATGATTGTGTGCTAATGACTTCTAATAATCTCTCGCTAAAAAATCTTTATTCGAACGCCCACCTCTCACTTTCAATGACATTTTAATTCAAACGTCGCGTCGCGCCGTCATATTTGTGATATTAAAGTAGGTTATGACTTCTTATGTGTTTGGTTCTTATAGCACTTCTTTCTTGAGGGTTCTTCTCGATGAATAAATTGCTTTCAAATCGGTGGTAGTTTTGAAGTTTATAAGCGCTTTCTCAGGACCGAAATTGAATAAACTATTTTTAGTTTTACTCAATAATAACAAGATATAAGTAAAATCGAATATGTATTCTTGCTTTAACACATCGTTTCTATTTAATTACATTTTGTATTACATAGAAATATTATGCAGACTTATGATGTATAAGTCTATATAACTGTATCTTTATCTTAGAATTATAATAAGTAATTGTTTTGTTGTTGCGATAAGCTATATAAAAAATATATAAGTTACATAAAATATATTAAAAAAATCTATACAAACATTTTTTTTTCTCGAACTGACTACGCTATTAGCCTAGAGAAGTCTTAACAGCTTCACTGGACTACTAAGGCGAGCCCTTAAGGCACTCAGGCGATTTTATTTTGACAACTAGCTCAAGGGTGCACGGCACACCTCGGCTTGAGCTGTTGCCTGATTCATGTAATTCGCGACCTATCTGAGCTAACGTAAGCTAAGCTACATATGCATACTTATATGAGTTATTCAAACATATATAATCAAGCATACATACCTCAACAAATCTTATATGTATTTTGTGTCGGATTATTTTCTAAACTATTACGGTTCGATACAAATAAATATGATTGAATGATCTGTTGTTCGACCGGGTTAATCTCCGAAACGGTTGATCTGATTTTTACAAGACTTACTGTACTTACTGGCAGATAAAAACTTTTGAAAGTAATGGTGGTCATCCAATGGTTGAAATTCGACCACAATCGTTAAATATTTTAAGTTTCAATATTATCGCTGTTTTTTTTGCCAAAGAGTGTAGAAAAGTTGTAGATTAGTAGATATATTTTGGGATGTAAGGGGTGTATAATCATATACAACATCATAAGACTTGAGACACCCAAGCCAACCTCACCTGCACGTGGTGCACCCTGCTGAATAACGAACGAGGCAATGGCGAAAACAGGGTGGTAGGGTTTTACAGCCTGACTGGGTTGCCACCACCATGTATGTGGCGAAAAATCCCGTCATAGTGATTCGCTTCTGAGGGTCGCGTTTCGGGATCAGCCTGTGCATATCCAGCTTTTCACAGAACGGCATGACAGCGGCGACCGGCGTTGGATAGTGTGTCACTCGGTGGTAGCCATTGTTTTTGGATTGTACTGTGCTTACCATCAGGCAAAGTGCAGCCATTTTGCCGTATTACAATTTAAAAAAATAACGATCGTGATATATTACGAATAGAAACCTACAATACATTTTTGTTTAAAAAAAATTACCAAGTTTTGCAGGTATGTGACTCAGTAAGTAAGTTGAAATAAAAAAAAATCTAATTATTTCGAACATAATCTATTACAAATATATTAAAGAGATAAAAACAATTTATCAGGAGGACAATGGATAACAAAAAATAATGAAAATTTAATTTACATAATTGCGCTAAAAAGGTTAATCATTTTTTTGTAATATGAATGGCGTCCATTTTACAATTCGCCATTTTGTTTTTATTTCATTTCACTGTATTGTTATCATGACTAAAAAAGCACACAAAATTGTAAAGTTGTAGGTCTAAGGGAACCGTCTCTAATTTAACTTGCAAGATTCAACCTAAACAAACTAATAAACATTGCAAGCTAAATAAAAGCTTTTAATAAAAAAGATTTCGATTCGCCAATAGTATTTTAAAAAAGTAATTGTTATTAATGTATCCAACATTAAGAAAACTAAAGCTTGTCAATAAGTACTAAGCTAAATATATTATAAACTAGCGGGTTGCCCAACCCTGATAATAAAAATATCCTTGACAAATTGTATACATAAACCTTTCTCAGAAATCACTTTATCTACTGGTGGAAACCGCATGAAAATCTGTTCAGTAGTTTTTGATTTTATCGCGAACAGACAAACAGACAGACATGATAGAGGACTTTATTTTATAATATGTAGCGATACAGAAAATCGGTTGACAAACAGAAGAGAAAAAGGCACTGAACTATTTTCTACTTACTACTTCGCCTATCTATAATACAAATCTAGGTTACATTGTTAAAATATTCCTTAAAATCGGTCAGAGGATTATAGGAACTAAGTAATAATGTCAAAGTTATAATTAAAATAAGTGAAACACGTAACTGCCATAAAAAAAAACTTTTATAGGAAAGCGAACTTGCTAGAATCAGCTTTAATTAATAAATAAAAGTGTATAAATATAAAATCTAACTTGCAGTTGGACTTGGATGGTGAACCTTGAACCTTTTAGACATAGAAAAGCCATTGTCCAATAGAGGTAAGTGCATAATATACATAAAGTATAAGAGGACAGATCAAATATAAAAAAGTAAGTCTCGGATTACATTACACGCGATTACTCTTTATTTATGGTTACCATCCAGGCGTTTTTCCAAAATATTATAATTGGAAATGTTGAGATATGAAATAATATCGTTGCCTGCGGCGAAGACGGTTGTATTTGAAAACGCATGTTCTAGTACTGATCGTAAAGTTGTTATAATTTATAAACAAAAATTTGAATAGAAAGTAAAATGAACGTACATTTTTTTCCTTTAGTTATTTAGATTGACTTTCTTTTTGTACAGATCCCTGTCGATGTACGTTGAAGAATAATTGTTTAGCTATTTATTATTTCATTGAAGATAGTAAATACTTATTATTATAGGATATTTTTAGAAGACAGGCAAGGATTGAAACCCTAGCACATAGACAACTTAGCAAAACTACACGGCGATAAAGTATACATTTGTAATT
The DNA here is from genome assembly GCA_036509395.1 of Antheraea yamamai. Lineage (NCBI taxonomy): Eukaryota > Metazoa > Arthropoda > Insecta > Lepidoptera > Saturniidae > Antheraea > Antheraea yamamai. The sequence goes on along the minus strand of AP028448.1, from coordinate 13,050,546 downwards.
CACACAAATTATTACCACTGCTTAAGGTACCTACATATTAGTTAATATTATTTATAGAATTATAACTATGTATGATTAATTCAATTAAGGTAGCAGTGGAGATCTCGCGTTGAGCGATGGAATGTCGGTCTGATGGTGGTATTTATGCGTTTCCTGTGGTTACAATAATAATTTGAATGGAAACACTTCGAGGCCGCCGTAATTCGCGACGGTTCAGTGCAATAAAAAAATTACCGTTAAAGTAATGCTACTTATCTAAAAATATAAAAAGTTAAAGGGTCTCGATGGAGTAAACAAAAAGTGTATCAAATTATCGAGGCCCCGGTTAATTAACTTCTTAACAATAGTACTTTTTCCCTGTCTTCCGGCTTGTGTAATATTAAATTAGTGGAAACGTACGTTTCCTTGGTACCTTTAGAAAAATATGAAACGCTAGTTTTTGCTCGCAGCTTCACTGGCGTTAATATAAATTTGATCTATATCTCAGAAACAGTAAATTTGTTTTTGATAAAAGGTATGCCCCTGTGTCCTGACAATGTGTGTCCAGAATTTCATGATGGTTAGTTGAGCAGTTAAGACGTAAAATTTACACTTTAAACAAAAAAACTTATTTTTACATAGATAATAATAGGTCTTTACCTATGAAATTGCCGTTCTGTCGTACTGGCCATTTCAAATCAAAATAATTTTTGTTTGGCTAAGAATTCTAATTTCAAATTAATTTTATTTTAAAAACATGGAATTCTTTTTCCAAAAGTAGTCATTTGTTTATTTATTAGTGTTACATTTTCATCGCATTTCAATCTTTTTTGTCATCATGGATACGTTAAAAATTCGAGTAATTATGGAATATGAGTACCGTCGTGGCAGCAACGCGGCACAAGCGGCACGCAACACAACGACGTTTACGGAGCTAACGCTACAAACCAACGCACCACCTGTTATTGGTTTGCTCGCTTCCGTTCTGGTAATTTCGACCTGAAAAATGAACCTCGCGGTCGTCCGAACACTTTGGTTGACAATGATGAATTAAAGACGATTGTGGAAGCTGATGATACACAATCTACGGCTGAATTAGCAGCAGCTTTCAACGCTAGCGTCAAAACAATATTGGTCCATTTGCGTCAAATTGGCAAGGTAAAAAAGCTTGACAAAGGGGTGCCCCACACAAACTCAATGATCGCTAGCGCGAAGTACGCGTCAAGACGTGCCTTGTACTACTCAACAAACACACAAATGAAGGAATTTTGAACCGCATTGTTACCTGCGATGAAAAATGGATTCTGTTTGATAACCGCAAACGCTCAGCAAGTTGGTTGGATCCTGGTTCAGCACCTAAACAATGCCCTAAACGAAAAGTTACCCCTAGAAAAGTGATGGTCACTGTTTGGTGGTCTAGCGCCGGTGTGATTTATCACAGCTTCTTACCAAACGGGGTGAGCATTACTGCAGATGTGTACTGTGAAGAACTGAACACAATGATGGAGAAGCTGGCACATCTCCAACCAGCATTGGTCAATCGCTCGTCTCCGCTGCTTCTGCACGACAACGCGTGACCTCATACTGCACAGCAGACGGTCTCCAAGTTGCAAGAACTGGGGTTGGAAGTTCTCCAACATCCGCCCTACTCACCAGACCTTGCGCCTACAGACTACTACTTTTTCCAGAATTTGGATAACTCCTTGGCGGGAAAAAAATTCAATACCCGAGAGGCAGTACAAAATTCCTTTGAAGAATTTGTTGCCTTCCGTCCAGCTGGTTTCTTTAAGAAGGGCATCAATAAACTACCACTGCGTTGGCAAAGATGCGTTGATTGCATGGGTGATTACTTCGATTAATACAAATAAAAAATACATGAAAAAAATTCGTTTAAATTTTTTCATACAAAACGGCAATTTCATAGGTAAAGACCTAATATTAGTTAAGATGGGTTAAGTAGGATTTAATTATTTCGGTAAAGGACTTATCAAATAAGAGCATGATGATGTACAAAATTCAAGTTAAAATTACATACAATTTTTGCTCTGTAAACGCGGCTATCATACATTATTAGGCGAGTTGCGTTCCGACATCACCAGTTATATTTCCTTTATAATATACCTCAGTTATAAGCTGGATGATACTAATCAGTATCAGACTAGACTACAAACAAGACGTATATGAAGATAAACCAATCATAGTGACTTTTTTATTATAGTTCTTTAACGCGGCTTCGGGTAAAAGTTAACTAATAGAAATCGTCACGTAAGAAAAAAGCGTTGTACCAACGCCATACAGGTTTCTATGTATGACTTTTTCTATTGCATTTGACTGTAGCGTACGAATATCGAAATTACAGTAAGAGGCCATCGTGCCCTGCTGTTTATATAATATCTATACTAAACGCGTGGAAATCTGGTTAAAATTTATTTGTTGTCTCTTTTATATTACCTATTTAAAATTTATATGTAATTTTTAATAAATTAAGTAATTTTCGCAAGATATTATATAAAAATATTTTATTTGTTTCCTTAATTTATGTTAAGAAACTTTATCATCACTGACGGAAGTACTTTAACCACAAAAGTTTTTTTGTCCCATTTGAAATCAACCAAAGTATAACCTCACCGGCAAAAGGCCGACTTGTAATTTATTGTCAAGGTCTTGGTGGTGTCTGTTATTCTTAGATTGCACTATGCCTATTATCAAATTAACATATTTTATGAGTATACCGTATGACTAATCTATATCACATACCGTGATTTTCTGATGCCGTGGTACATTTCAAAAGTCGAAGAAGCATGAAATAATAGAAAAGTATAACACAAATTTATATGTAGAGGTTCAAGATTACAGAGTAAACTTATGATAAATTTGGACGATTTCTTAGTATTCGAGCTGTGACCATCAATCACATCACAATGGATGAGATCGCTCTGGTGACTGTAAGTGAATTAGGGCGTCGCTATAGATTAGAGACAGCCTTTATAAATGTTAGCTACAAACTATGTCGATAGTTTTAAACTATATTTTTATTACTAAGGCCTTATAAAGCGATTAGGGCAGCACGATGAAGTCTGTAGAGATCTCGTGTCGCCCCAACCATAGCGGCAGACATATACCATGAGGTTTTAGTCCGTGCGAGTCGGGCATAACCCACTCTTTTCCCTGAGAGGGTGGCGTATTCATAAGGGATAGCCCCACGAAAAAACAAAAAGGCCTTATGAAGCAATGATGACTTGATAGCGTTTTCGGACACCGCATCGATGGACATATGATCGAATTCTAGCAACTGAGTCTGAGCTTTTGGTGAAAGCAATCATCGTGACGAAATCATAGTAGTGTAGCTACCGAGAATGTCATCCTCTCTGGCAGACTGGCTGAAACTTTTGTAAATATTGTAAATAGAATATCGTTCAAACAATTGAACAAATAAATGAAATGTCGCATGTCTGTATAAATAGCTTTTATGATCATTTTAATAAACAGTCTATTTTACACTCTCCAAGTCTTATTATTACGCTGTCCGTGTTAGTCTGGAATGTTCTAGTAGTGAGCCGAAGCTCCTACAGTAGCATAGTAGCGACGGCCTATAAGGAGCGGCGCTCGACGTGTTCACTCTTTAAGCTGTTAAGACCTTGCCAGGTCAATAGCGTAGTCAGTTCGAGGAAAAAAATACGTGTTCACTCACTCTTTCGGTGGCGGTTGTAGTGTGCAGTAGCTCTGTCTGAACTCGTGTCGATATTATCTAAAAAGTGATTAATTGTTAGAGTTTGTTCTTAACAGTATATATCTACATTAGCCAGTTCTCTTTTTTTAATAATCAATAATTGTTTCTATTTCTAACAATATTATAACTAGGTTATAATATCATTGTATAAAAAAAATTGCCAAGAAGCCTTTTTATCTGTCCACCTACCTCATATCGCATAAATTGTATTGAAACGTAATATAAAAATGATTAGCTGTATGTTTATTTTCTTTGATTATACAAAGCAAGTGATTATTGTATTTATTTCGTACTACTAGCTTCTGCTAGCATTTTCGAATGTATTTTTTAAAAATAAAATACAGCTCTCGTTACTGGCTGATCATGTAATTTACTATAAGTGAAAGATTTTTTAAATCGGTTAAGTAATTTTTAAGTTTATCCAATGCAAACAAAAAATCAAAGATAAGTTTCATTCCTCCGATGAAATGTTTAATATAATCTCTGTAGGTAAATTTAACTACAGCGTAATCAACCTATGTATCAGTTAGTTCTTGCAATATAAATGCAATCAAGCTAAATTACTACGAAACCTTAATAACTTCTGTGGATTACTGATATCATCTAATAGCATATATTCCTATTAAGCGAATTGTTTGTTTCAACAAATTTAAATAGAAACGCGTTGCTGTTCTTAATATACGTACATTTATATTCGACTAGTTTAATTAATGTTTTGTTTATGTAATTTCTAAAATATATTCTACTATGAGAATGCGCCGTTGTTTTAAAATGTATCTTAATAAAGTGACCTATGTAAACTCATATAGATTTATTGATATATAAAAATTTACCACTTGTCTTACTATAATAAGTTAGTAATTAATAAGCAATCTTACCGCACTAGTCGCTGCCGCTGTGCTGAATGTTGAGTTCAAATAATAAATAATACACTCATTAGTGTATTTTACAAGTTATTGTTCTGAGTCTGGTTGTGCGTTATGTCCATTAATTGTGTATTCGAATGGTTAACTAAAATACAAAAATTGAAAGGCATTTCGGGAGCCGTTTAAAAAAAAAAAATTTGTAAAGGTATTCAATGTAATGTATGTATTATCATTACATAGTATAAAACAAAGTCTCCTACCGCGTCTGTCTGTCTGTCTGTTCGCGATAAACTCAAAAACTACTGAACGGATTTTCAAGCAGTTTCCACCAGTGGATAAAGTGATTCATGAGGAACGTTTTGGTATATAATTTGTCAAGGACTTTTTTATAATCACGGCGGGACAACGTCTGCCGGGCCCGCTAGTATTACAATACAATACAGTATTTATGCATAGAAATGTTCAAATAAAATTGATAGGTACTAACGGTTTCTGTGAACATCAAGTAGAATTGTTCCCATGCATTGTTGTTGACTTACGACAAAGTAACACTTACGTTGCTCATCAGTTACGATAATATATTTTGTTTCTTAAACGTTGAGTCAACTTATAATCTAAGTACAATTAGATTAAAGCACCCGGGAGATATTTGATAATACAAATACATAATACAATTAATATACAACTTATGAATATATACATAATACAAAAAATAAAATATTTGATTGGAGAAGGCATTACTTTGCGGAAATCCATCATTAATAATGGACGCTATTTTGCACTTCCGCCTGGAATTTACTACGATTAAACGTGTTTCGCTCCTTCACGGAGAATCTTCAGATCAATGTTGACTCTTCTGATGCGAGAGGGCGAGATCAATTCCAGGCGGAAGTGCAAAGTAGCGTCCACTATAATATTTAAAAAATAAAATTGTTTCACCTTATACAAGCAATAAAACAGTGAGCAAATAAGCTCATGTGATTTTTTATATTCATCGTGTGAACACACTTAACTCTGGAATCATCAATCATATTTAAATCTGAAAACCACGATACGATCCGAATGAACGCAGTAAATATTATAAAAAAATAAAGTAAGTCAGAAAGTACGCTAAGCAAAAACGAAGTAATAATGCAAACTGAACACATACTGCGATTCGAGGTATGCAGGGTTGAGAGCAGATTAGTTGTCAGCGAATATTGGCCACTACCAAAGTAGGCTGAACTGTGAATACTCGTTGTCCGTTGTCAGTTTTATTTCACGGAAGGAAATTTTATAGATACTACGTACGCGTTTTTGTATAATTTTTTTTCCTTGTTTTTGTAACATATTCTTAAGATAATAAACAATGCAAACCAAATCGCGGGTACCTTAATATAACGCAATTACATAAATTAAATTGTAACACTAGCAGAAGTATTAAATATGTTAAGGTAATGTAGTCTGACCAAACGGACGGCACTTAATAGCCATAAACGTTTGAATGAACCACGACGAGATGAACACTCGAAATACTCGTCGATAGATGATTCGAGCACCACTTAAAACACGTGCGACGCTACGACACCCTCCGGCATATTGTTTTACAATCGAATGTTCATCGCTGCTGTTTGATTCTACCGTTTGTTTTTCCCATCATTGTCTTTCTGTTTAAATTTGAAGTAAGTACGTATTCATATTCAAAATATTACTTAGTTTTTTTTTTCGAACTGACTACGCTATTTGCCTGACAAGGCTTTAACAGCTTCACCGAACAACTAAGGTGAGCGCTTAAGGCACTCAGCCGATTTTATTTTGACAACTAGCTCAAGGGTGCGCGGCACACTTCGGCTGGGGTTGGTACCAGATTCATGCAATTCGCGACCTAACTGAGCTGACCTAAGCTAAGCTACATATTCATACTTATATGAGTTATTGAAATATATATTTGTACCAAGCATACATACCTCAATAACTCTTTGTATTTTGTGTCGGATAATTTTTCTAAACGATTTCAGTTCGATAAGGGAAAACAATAAAACCCTTCGGCATTCATATGTAAGCGTGTGTGCGTGCACGTTTGTGGAGGTGATATGTGTAATGTCGTTGCAGTGATGTAAGATTTTGTGTTAGTGTATCGCGCGACCATTATTTGTTTGTTACACTTTCACGCGTTAACTACTCAACATATCGTCATGAAATTTTGGATACATATTGATCAGTTTTTGTACAGAATATTTTGGTATGCAGAAAAGGACGTAGGGTACACTTTATCCAGAAAAATATACTGCCTCCGAGGGATAAATCGAATCTAAGTTAACGCGAGCAAATGCCAGTAGGTAAATATATGTCAGTAATTAGAATTTCATTATACGTACGTGTGTGTGACGCTGCACCGTAAGAACTGGCTACAAGGGTCAGCTTTTTGGTTTGCCTTGTATGGGTGTACGGAAATACCAGATTGAGGGTCGAACCAGGCCATCCCGGATCCCTGTGGATATTCGCGATAACAGTTTGTAACTACTAACTGATACTATACTATATAGTGGGGAACTGGTGATACTCGCTTCCGCAGTAAGTGTACCTCTCATTCCCCTGCACGTGCACCCCGGGTAGTGCTAATAAGAATATTCAATAAATAATAAAAGGTGGATAATTTATTAACAGATATGATTTAATGAAATAAATAAGAAGTTAGTATATTACATCTTTATATATAAATTTCTTCTCTACGTGTGTATGTCACTGAACTCCTCCTAAACGGCTGGACCGATTTTGATGAAATTTTGTGTACGTATTCCAGTGGATCCGAGAATGGTTTAGATTCACAATTGGACCCGGTAGGTGGCGCTGCGGTTGAATTTTAGATTTTTTTTATTATCAAGGCAGGACAACGTCCGCCCTGCCCGCTAGTATTAATATAAATACCAACCGTGAATATGTCGACGAAAACTGTTAAAAGTAATTTGAAGACGCAGATATAAATGTTTATTTTGTGAACTCGCAAAAACTTTTGCCTAATGATACTTAAATTGGGCGAATCTTTTTGCCAACTAACAAGAAAGTTAGGCCTAATGATTTGTTAAATGAAAATTGATTAGAAAGGTATTTTAATAAAACCTTTTTATTCAAATAACTTCAAATTCAGTTTGAAATGTATACATTAAATTTCGCACCTATTTTTTTTTATAGCATGAATTATTAACGTACGAATATAAAATTTAAAAAGCATTATATCTTCTAATTGTGTAAGGAATTGCGAAAAGAAAAACGACGGCAATTTTAGTAGAAAGAATAAAATAATTGCAGTACCAAGTCAGTATACATATTTCAGTTATAACTGAGTTTATTCATGACACATTCATATAGTAACGGCTTTAGCTGTAATGACGCTAAATATTTTGTTTTAGAAACTCTGTATATAGTCCATTGAAATGTTACAATTTAAGGGCCGAATATTGCATTTATTAGAGGACAGAATTTTATTTTTGGGACATGTGTGGGGGATCAACAGAAGCTTAACCTCAAGTTTGTGGGGTTGCCGCCCTTGTCCCCGGCCGCCATCTTGGAAAAAGGGGTGCAAACACCTTCTTTGCGATATCTCAGAAACTATGAATCCTCCAAAAAAATCGTAAAGGCATAATTTGTAGCAAATCGCTTTGCCTACAAATATGTTCCTATAACTTTTTGCCCTAAATTTAAAATTAAATAAGTTATAAGCAAAAAAGTGAGAAAAAATCTATAAAAATTTTCTCATCTCAAGAGTCATTGTTGGAAGTTCATCTTCGAATTCGTTTTCTTCCATTAACTTTGATATTTCCATGATGTTGCTGCATGTTTCGCCAGAGTAATGGAAGCATACTGTAGAGCATTTGAGGCCTGCTTTTCTGCAGCCACACATGGTTCCACAATTTTGCTTTGCATCTGTAGAAAATTAATTTCATGAGATCGGGGAGTGCTGTATGCTTGGCAGCTTGTATTGGCATCCAAATGTTTGCATGCTTTTTCCAGTCCCAATCTTCAGGATTTTGATATCTTCCGAGCCACGACTGGACCTGGTGATATACTCGGAGACTATGAAAGCTGAACCTTCGAGGGCTACGTATAATAATAATAGTCGTAGCAGGCAGACGTTCATTTGTCCCTAAAACGGTAACTCAGACCTTTCCTATCTGCTTAACATTCTCGAAAATGTACACTCCTCTTAGAAATTACTATAAGAAACAATAATTTTGTAAATCCTATAGTAAGGAAAAAAGTTAGGAATAAATAAGTAAAGTTGTACGGATTTAACAAAAAAAATGTAAGAATATTTACTATAAAAAAAAGAGCATAAAACTAACTTAAACATTTCGTTTTGACCGGATTCTCATGCGCATAGACGAACCCGGTCAACTTTGGAGCGCTTTAACAGCGTTATAAGTGAATGAAATGAAAAAAATTATAGAGAAAAAATATCCTAAAAAGACCACCTACAAGATTGGTCTGATTGGTTGTGCTTTTTTTGTAAAATGTATAAAAAAAGTTATAGAGCAAAAAATTATTTTTTTATAGAATTTTTCTCACTTTTTTGCTTATAACTTATTTAATTTTAAATTTAGGGCAAAAAGTTATAGGAACATATTTCTAGGCAAACAAATTTGCTACAAATTATGCCTTCACAATTTTTTTGTAGGATGCATAGTTTCCGAGATATTGCAAAAAAAGTGTTTCCACCCCTTTTTCCAAGATGGCGGCCGGGGGACAAGGGCGGCAACCCCACAAACTTGAGGTTAAGCTTCTACTGACCCCCACACATGTCCCAAAAATAAAATTGCGTCCTCTAAAAAATGCAAAGCTTATATAACATTTCAATGGAATAATATTTTTTCAATGAAACTGCTTTAGTTGCGATTATAGGATAACTGTGTGGGGTGACCATCAACTAACAAAAAACTCTGATACGTATAAACACATCTCAAAAGTCTTTAATCTTTATATATATATATCTTTAATAAAACTCTCTATAATTTAATGGAATTTCTAATCAATAAAAACAGGCTTTTCAATTATTTATATCAATGCCGTAACTAGTGTAAAAAATATTGTGATGAAGTGACTGGTGATTTGAGAAATGGAGTGGAGAATAAAATGATTACTGTGCTGGTTCTAGTAGATTTATCCAATGCCTTTAATACTGTTAGTCACGATATTCTCCTGGCTATTCTCTCTCATTATAATATCTCATTAGAGGCACTGGCATGGTTCGCTTCATATCTAAAGGGACGACAACAATCGGTTCGTATAGATGGGGCTACGTCTAATTGGTGTGAGCTTGGTGCTGGCGTCCCTCAGGGTGGTATACTTTCACCTCTTCTTTTTTCCCTCTTTATTAACCTTTTAACTCATGAACTGCGATGTACGTATCATCTGTATGCTGATGACCTGCAATTATACACACAGGCCACAGTAGATTCTCTATCAGCTGCAATTTATACTATTAACCGGGATCTAAATGCCTTAAGGGATTGGTCTGAGAGATTTGGCTTATCAGTTAATCCTTCCAAATGTCAAGCAATTGTAATAGGGAGCTCTCGTATGATTTCCAGAATAGACTTCAGCTCGCTGCCTCAGATTATATTCAGTGGTCTTGTTATACCGTTTAGTACGGATGTAAAGGACCTTGGTTTACACATTGATGCCAAATTGGATTGGAGAACTCATATTTCCAAGGTTAGCCAGAAAGTGATCGGTACTCTAAAGTCTTTTTATCGCCTGAAAAATTTTCTCCCAGTTAAAACGAAAACCATGCTAGTGCAATCTATAATATTTCCTATAATTGACTATGGTGATGTGTGCTTTTACGATCTGAACGCTGACCTTCTTAACAAACTTGACAGAATATTCAACAATTGCATTAGATTTGTTTTTAATCTTCGTAAGTATGACCATGTATCGAGCCATCGTTCAGAGCTTAATTGGTTGCCCATACGCCAGCGTCGAAGTTTGCGGGCTCTGACAACTCTGTATTCTATTCTATTTTCTCCCAACACTCCCTCTTACTTAACTCCACATTTTCAGTTTTTATACTCTAATCATGACCTTAACCTTCGCTCTTCTAATAATCTTATTCTTTGCTGTCCTGTCCATACTTCCGGTCTAGTACATTCATCTTTCTATATCCAATCTATTCTCCTATGGAACGCGCTTCCTTTTGAAATCTGGATGTCATCTAACCGTTTCAGTTTTAAAGTCAGGGTACGTCGGCTTTACCAGTGTCATTTAGCAGAATTATCTGGTTAATGCTGTATTTAGTACTTGATGTTGACTAACTATACTTTTATTTATTGTATTGATATTTATGTATGATGTTGTTATGTGTATGTATTGTATATGTGTAGTATATATATATTATATATGTAGTATATTGGTGTTGATATTTTATTTATATATTGTGATATTAAATAGGCTAAATATAATTTCATAAAAACCTCACCTTTTACACCTACCAACATTTATCTCTGCACCACCTAATGGTTGACTGGCAGAGAATGCCTTAGGCATTAAGTCCGCCATTGCGTATTTAACGCATAATGTGTAAATAAATAAATAAATAAGAAATCGTGGCATTGTAGTAGACAATTTTTATGTATATCGACCTGTTTAACTACCACCCTAAACTTGAAAATCTGTAGTTAAACATGTAAGTGCTAGTTGTTACACTTAGCTAGCAGTTATATTAATATCTAAGGTCACTTTTTCTTTATGTCAGGCGAGATTGTGTTTAAATGCTAAATTTTATAAATTACCTATACCTACATAAAAATCCGTCTATGTAAATACGACAGACAAAGTAAACATTGACTATTGTATTATACATTCTTTACGAAAATAAAACAAAATAAAAAGGTCTCAATCACGTTTAATTTACATATAAACACACGGAAACAGGCCGTAAGATCGAGTCAAGTGTGTTTACCTTCGCTTCTGTATCTAATCGAATAGAAATCATGGAGGCGCGGCGCGGCTGCTTAAAAAACTTGGAACGGCACTTCAGTCATTAAAATGTCATTAGGAACAAAAGGTTCGTCAAATAAAAATGTAAAATCTTGTTCCCGAGGCGCTTATTTATGGGACCTGTATAAAGAACACCTGAAAAAGTCTCACACTACACTGTATTTGTTTCCACATTAAATATTGATGCTTAGTCATTCCCAAAAGTTCAAAATAAAAATGCAAACCGAACGGAATTGTAGCCACAATCTTAAGTTCATTTAATGTTACGCACGAGTGCTCCTGGGCCCAGACAATACCGTTACTACGATGGAATCGTGCTGCTTTATCTATGAAAACACGCGTTGTGGGAACAAAGCATAATTATGACACACGGACTTCGCAATCAATAAACAATTGGATGCCTTTCTTTGATAATTGATACAAAAAATTTTAGAAAACATTTAAACCACTTGCTTTGAGTGAATTTTTTTATTGTTTTACGTCATAAAAATTTCCGTAATTATTATGCTAAAATAATATATACATACTAGCAGGAACGAGTAGCTTGATAATAAAAAAAATCCTAAAAGTCAAGCGCAGCGCCACCAACCAACCCACCAACCGGGTCCAATTGAATCTAAACCATTCTCGGATCCACTGGAACACGCACACTAAATTTCATCAAAATCGGTCCAACCGTTTGGGAGTGGATTTGATTGAATTTTTTCATTGTTTTACGTCATAAAAATTTCCGTAATTATTATGCTAAAATAATATATACATACTAGCAGGAACGAGTAGCTTGATAATAAAAAAATCCCAAAAGTCAACCGCAGCGCCACCAACCAACCCACCAACCGGGTCCAATTGAATCTAAACCATTCTCGGATCCACTGGAACACGCACACTAAATTTCATCAAAATCGGTCCAACCGTTTGGGAGGAGTTCAGTGACATACACACGTACAGAAGAAATGTATATATAAGGATTATAATTAGATTATAATAAGTTCTCTATTATTGACATTAAATTTGAATTAAATTATACTAAAAGATTTGTATATACTTCTCTTTGCATATCAGTAGTGGGTAGCCTTAAAGACGATCATAGAACCTATTTTGCTATCGCCTACTCAATAAAGAGAACCACAATGAGAGAAAGGAACAAACCATGAGATCCCTTGCAGAGTCATCAGGCTGGTGGAGGATTATAAAACATTTGTTAGATCACAACACGAAGGAATATTACATGTAGTGGCAAACCCTACTTAAGTAGGACAAATAGAAGAAGAACGTGATCTGACGTAAAATTATGTATCATTTTTTCAAGTCACTTGGAAAACGCAAAGAGACAATTCTTGCATATATTATTTGTGTTTGTTAGGATTCGTTAACACGACAAAAAATCGTAATGTTGCTATGATTGCAATATTTAATTTACGCCTCTAATATTTTAAAAATAGTCATGAATTTCATAAAAAATCACACTCCTAGTTTCTACCGTGTGAGAGCTTTGACCAATAACAGATTTGTAACCAAATTAGGTAAAACTCTATTGGTTGTTGCTTCAGAACCCTTTCAGTTACCGGTGCATCTAAGTGTTTATTATTTTGCCACGACGATCTCGTCAAAACATGTGTCGCAAGAAAACAAGTTTACTCAAGTATTTATTAAAATGATTTAGCTTCTTCCAGCTTCCGTTTTCTATTTTTCGGTAATGCCAATAAAAACGGTACGAAATTAGAATGTTTTTCCAGCGATCTCGCTTACGCTCCACGGCTCACTAGGGTCCCGCGACGGTCAATCTGAAAACTCCTATTCTATAATAGTGCTTTGTCAGTACTCATGTCTGCATTCGTCTGTACATTCACCTGGTTAGTAAGGTTTATTGATGTATCGACCTTCTTTGTACTTTCAAACGTTCTCAATTTGCGGAAGCAAGTGGTAAACGTGTTTAATGACAATTCTACAATAACAGCATTATTGCAATATTAAAGCAGGATAGTTAAATAAAACGACATCTAAATCACTCCACTTATATTCCAACTAGCGGGCCCGTCGGACGTTATCCCGCCCTGATAATAAAAAAACCTTAACAAATTATACACGTAAACCTTCCTTATTACTTTATCTACTGGTGAAAGCCGCATAAAAATCCGTTTAGTTTTTAAGCTTATCGCGAACAGAGAGACAGACAAACGTGGCAGAGGACTCTGTTTTATAATATGTAGTGATAATGGAACAATAGTCAATTGATTTTATGGCCACGTTAAAAATTTATTCTACACATCTTTCTTCACGTTGTCTCTTCTCTTTCTATAATCTCGCTTCATCTCACTCTACACTCGCATCAGCGCCACGAATCATAGAACCAGATAACGAAACGTAACCCTTAATGGTAACTGCATGTTGGATTCCACAAACAAACCTATTTTTCTCTGAACAAAAATATTTTCCGGTAACATAGCGGATAGTTTAAATACCTGATTACCTTATTCTTCATTATTATTGCATAGTACAAAATAAAGTCCCCTACCGCTTTTGTCTGTCTGTCTGTCTGTCTCTTCGCGATAAACTCAAAAACTACTGAATGGATTTTCATGCGGTTTTCACCGGTAGATAAAGTGATTCATGAGGAACGTTTTGGTATATAATTTGTCAAGGATTTACTTTTAATCAGGGCGGGACAACGTCTGCCGGGCCTGCTAGTATACAATAAAACAGAAAAACACGAAGAAGCAATACATGGCATTAATAAATTTAAGTTATTTATATCCGAAACACATTTTCATTGTCGATCAGAAACTTATGTTAAATCTGTATCGTATGTTAAGAATACATTATACTATTAATAAAGCTAAACAACATTGGGTAACAAAAAACATGGAAAGAAATTTTAATCAAATCGATAGAAACCTTATGACATAAACAGATCAGAAAGTCATTCGTAGAACGACTTTTGAAAATACTCTCACATATAAAGTTCAACGTATACCATCAAATTAACATAATAGTACACGATCAATATAATATTATACCATAAAAATAGATACGTAACGTTTGGAGAAAGAAATTCACATCTTGTTCGACAAGCCTAATTTAACAGGTTGTATGTTTCAAGGGCGTATACTGCTCAGGGCGAACGTAAGGTTTAATTCTTGATCATTAGCACACTTAAATCTATACTATAATAATATTATAAAGAGGTAAAGTTTGTTAGTTTGTGACGTTGTAGGGGGTAATCTCAGGAACTACTAGTTCGATTTGAAAAATTGTTTCAGTGTTATATAGCTCATTTATCGGGGAAGATTATATGCTATATATCACCACGCTAAGACCAATAGGAGCAGAGCACCATTAAGGAATATTTCAAAATCGGGGTTTTTTTGTCTTGAGAGCTTCCGCTGCGTATTAGCGTTAACCCAAAGTAACTATTCCACGAGAACAAAGTCGCGGGCAGAGGCTAATTATGTTATATAGTTGTGACCTTTTTATAATAGTCTGGGTATAATATCTGATTGTTTACAATCTTGCTTAAATGTTTATCTAAAAACAAAACTCACCGTAGCCCTTTACCCGTTGCATGATATCTAAGTGATAAGTATCAAACAAGACGACTAAACATCACTGTTATATTTGTAACCTACTTGAAGAAAATTTATAGATAATTAATTTAATATAAATGTTGATAATTTGTGAGAATAGTTTTATCTGAGAAAAATCGCTTTAACTGTTCTTTCCCATAAGATCGAAGATAATATAGACATTAATATATCTCAATATAGATTTACATAAATATATACTTCTAGTAGTTCGATTTTTGCTTGTTTTAGTTAATCACCCATCAGTCAGAATATGTTTTTATTGTATTTAAATACTATAAATATCACGGATTAAAATTAAGAACTTATTTATGTAAATTGTAAAATAAAATGTAAAAAAATATTTATGTAAATTTGTAAAAAAAAAAATTTAATTTATAAACCATTTATTATCGTTTTACTATATTGCAAAATGTTATATAGATTTTATTAATCCCCAAACGTGACAGTATGTAATGATATCTATACATATAATAAGAATGTAAATATAACGTGTTTGTAGTTTATCGATTTTCGGGAAAAAAAATTTGCAGGTGTGTAGGAATAAGTAATAGAATACATTTCAATCATTTTTTTTAAATATCTGTCTGTCTGTCTGTTTGTATTAACAAGCATCACTGCTAAAGTACTGGGTTCACAATAAAACCTCATATAAGAAAATCATAAAGCATATCCTTGGGAGTAACTTAGTTTTATTAAGATCGGTCCACTCTATCAAAAGTTGTTGTAATTTTAAAGGCACCTCAACTTAAGTATGAGAGAAAAGTAAATAAGCAAATGGACTAAATATGTTCAGAAGACTTTATTAGTCATTGTTTTGTACATCGGGTTCCACGAGGACGAAGTCGCGGGTACAGCTAGTTATAATTATAAAGCTGTAGACACGTTACCTACATGATATTTTGACAAAACAAATGGCACGATAACGCACACATACGTAAAGTAATATTGTAACGCCACACTGTCTCAGATAAAACGTGGGAAGTAAGATAGCATATTCTCAATATCGGTGGTGAAAAAGAAATAGGTATATGTTGCTTAGATACGGGCGGATTGACGGGCAGCCGACAAAAATAAGCTAGTTAGGCAAGTTTTAATAAGGCGCTGTCGAAGCGCTTATGACGTATCTATTGCTTTTTAGTTATAGTAGGTATAATTGACAGTATGTACACAAATTAGAATGATTTTATCGAAACTCCTTTTGTACGTTGTTCATTCCTAGTTAATACATTTCAGTAGCTTCTTAGTTAATTTTATTTGACTTACTCGTTTTTGCCGGCTGTGTGTCCAACGAAGGTTGTTAATAACTTAACATCGGAGATCGAGTGTCAACTGTGCCAGATGTCCTCAGGGCAGTTTACAGAGAGTCTGTAATTAGGACTGTTTAAGTTTAGGAACCATTTTACTGGCACACCGGTAGCGTTTTATTGCTGCTTGGTTTCTGATGTTTTTCCGTGAACTCGCCAGTTTTATACAGAGGGCTAAACAATTCTTTCCTGTTATTTCTTACATACTGTTTCTGGCTAACGTTTCTGATTTTATGGATAAATAAATAGACGAATAAAAATATTGGGAATAAAAGTACATAATTACTAGGTAGTTGAAGAAACTGTGAGAAATCTCTGTCGACCCTGTTTGTAGATCGATTTTCTTTGTTTTTTTAGTTACTGTTGACGAACTTTAATGTTATCAATAAAAATATATTGGTAATAGTTTTTTCCATATCGTCGATAATTCCAAGCGTTCTTCTCTATTCAACTTATTTCACGCACTTTACGTCTACAATCAACAATATTTATAGAAATCGATCAAAATAATAATAATGATACAAGTGAAGGAAAAACCTTTATATGGTCGAATTTAGACATTTGGATGACGGCTAGCAGGTATATATACTCATATAACAGCGACAACAGAAAGATTTGCAAACCATTGCTAGTTACCCTGTCATAGTTGCCTACGCTGATCTCAGCAGCTCGACATAGACTGACTGATCCCAAAATGCGATAAACCAAAACAGACAAAGCAACGAAGTTAATTTTATTTACATTCATATATAGAATGTACAAGATAAAGATTACGAATCATTCTATTTCTAAAGCTATCATATCAAGCAACAACAAAATGTACAGACACGTGTACACACACGTGTACGACAACAAATGATTGCACAAGCGCCCTGAGGCTTACGAATGTTTACGTTGCTTAAATTTCAATTACCGCGATGTAATTATTTGATCTTAAGAAAGTTACTTTCTCTCTCTATGTAGGTGTATAAAATAGGAATGTATATTGGCTATCTGACCATCCCATTCAATAATCAGGTGGTCTTCAATTTGGCGTATCTATACCAGGTGTTAGGTTAGTCGCTTACAATATTCTAAAAGATGATAGTTCATGTTCACATTTAACATATAAAATAATAATATCATTACAAATATTAATAAAGAACAAAGAGAACCTAAGTTAAATTTTGTTCTAAGACTTTCAAAAGTATAAATACAAACGTAATAAACCTAGGTGCAATGACCGGTGCCGAAAGCCACTAGGGGCCACCAGGAGTTAATAATCTTCGATAATAAAACGGACAATAAACCGTTTTGTTTTGTTCGTGCCGTTCCCACGTTCACTTTCACTTCACCCGACGGTTATCGACACTGTGCTTTAACATAAACGTGTAGAGGATTGCGTATATTTTTTTTATTTTCTAGATAATTAACTCAAATATTAAGCACCTATTTTTTTAATTGATTTAGGACGAGGATCGAGTGCAGACTATCCTCCATAAATATTGCTACTGTCTAAAATTTCAGCCTGTATAAGGCTTTAAGAACAGGTCAAATTATTGCCGTAAGTACTTGATTCGAATAAAATAAGAGCTTACCGTTTTTACACTGGTAAGCAGGATCGTGGAACGTACATAATTCTGCGTCGTTGGAATACTTCAGTAATACATATAGCGGTAATGCCAATATCTCGCTTGTTATTCAGCGACATACGGTAAGCCTATAAGCCCAGCTTAAATAGGCCGAGAGATTATCCGGAAAATATAAATTTAATACTATTGTAAATGACTGTGTATTTTACGTATTTATAGTAAAATGGTACATAAGTGACCGGTCTGAGTATATAAATTGTGTGTTAGTTGTCCAGTGTTGAGAAATAGATTATTAACAAAATCTTCATTACATAGTATAAAACAAAGTCCCCTACCGCGTCTGTCTGTCTGTCTGTTCGCGATAAACTCAAAACTACCGAACGGATTTTCATGCGGTTTTCACCAGTGGATAAAGTGATTGATGAGGAACGTTTTAGTGTATAATTTGTCAAGGATTTTTTCATAATCAGGGCGGAACAACGTCTGCCGGGTCCGCTAGTTATAAATAAATAGAACTGAAGCTCTGTTTTTTCACCAGTTTTAATCTTGAAGCAGATAAATTAATTTTGAAGGCAATCTTATTGATATAGGTACGTCCGTATGTTAATAAACTATCGTTAGTGTCAGAAGAATTTATTTTGAACTTGTACAGACAAAAGTCAAATATCACTATCACACAATTACAATACAGTATTATTTAACATTTATCATTCCGTAATCGCAGTCCTCTTGAAGATCGCTTCCTTGTTTCTCTTTTTGTTCGCTCCGAAGCAATGTCTAGAATAAAAACGACGCGCTTTATATGCCTTTCGATAAAGGAGGGTAGAAAGCTCTAGAATCCTGATATATGTACCCGTACGATTATATAACGTTCGAAAGTATATTTCAAAATCCAAATGTCATTCCTTTTTCTCAGTTGATGATTCAGTCTTTATTTAATTGTATCGAATTCGCAAACAAGGTGTAAAAATAGAGTTTTAAGAATATTATGTCTTATGCTTTTGAAAAGGACCTATACAGTAAGCATTAAATTCAGCAATGAGACCATAGAATAGGTAAAAGAATTGTAGGGACTAAGTAGTAATGTTAAAATTATAGTTTCAATTATAGGAGAGATTATAATCCACGTAAATCAAATAGTTCCATTTTAGGATGACAACGCTATTAGTTATTGAAAAATAATATTATTATACTTTTTTGGATTTTTTAACGTTTGGTTTGAGACCAAACCAGGTGAAATTGAGTTTCACCTGATGTCAAATACGGATGTGGTCTAATATGATAAACCCACTGAACCTAGACGTGGACTGGCTTCCAAGTGCTGGATCACATCTATATATTCTTGGTGACAAATTTTCAACTTGTGAGTGTTAGCAAACCAGGGATGCTTAGACAAAGCTATACCAATATGCAATAATTTTATCAATAAGTTTTCCTACGTCGATCAACGCCGTGTCTTATATTTAGCTATAATCAAACTTAATTACCTAAAACATAGTAATAAATATCCTAACCTCGGCCAAAGAACAGTATATCTCCATGAAAAATAATGAAGATGGACGTAATATCGAACCGTTGCTTATTTAAATTAACTACCTTAGGCTCCGATATCTCCTATCTACAAAACTAAAGTTCAAAGTATGTGATTGACCTTTAACGGCTATATTTCGAAAAATCTGATTTTACTAAAGCAATCTTCGGCTTCAATTTACGGTTTCTCTTATCTTTAACTGCTCGAATTCTGAATATTAGGTAACCGATTTAAAAGGTTCATTCCGGGCCAGTTGACCCCCCAAAACAGATCGACTTTCGTATTCAGACTCTTTATTTGTTTGAAGTGGTAACGGGTATTGAATAACATTGAAATACGTTTCATCTGGGTTTGATACAAACTGCTGAAGATAAACATTTAATACTAATGTTATGAGAGCCGGCAAGTTTATTATATTAATGTACCTACAGTTATTTTGTACTATTGAAACGTCAGAATTGCATCAGCTAATGGAAATTTCCCTATACTAACACGTTGTTGACCGAGTATTTTAAGCAGAATCTAATATTAGGTGTTTTCGAATTACAAAAATTTTGATACAAACAAAAATGCTAACAATAGTATTTTCCTTACACTTTATAAAACGGACATCACTAAAAACGATGCGCCAAGCTTTTACAATATTCTATATCTTCCTTGATCTCACAAAATGGAATAGATAATACCAGTGCAAAGAGGAGTTACTCGTTAACGTTTAACAACATTTGGGCATGAAAAAACAAGTTAACTCGTCACGGGTCAACCATATGTTAACGAGCGACTTTTGTCATCAATGTCGTGGTGGTCGAATATATATATATTGTACCATCGTATTTGGAAAATATGTCTGTGTGAATGTTTTGGAATAAAAATCACCCATAGATCGTGGTCGTGGTAAATATCTCTGTACCTTACCTCGAGAAAAACCTTGACCTAGCAGTCAGACACATACATGCTGACGTTATTAATATTATTTCGTTAACTCATTAAAAAACACATAAAATTAATATTAAACCGACATCAACACGGTAATATCATCTCGCATTAGCCAACGGAATTAACCGAGGACATGACGTGTGGCCTTATTAACTTGGTCATAATGTTCACTCATTGTCATGTTCCATCGATCTATTAACTGAACATTACACGCCTCAATGCACTTTTACACGTACATGTGTCTATTAAATTATATACAATATCGCTTAGCCACCAGAGGGTGTTAAATGTTATTGGGATGTGTGATGGATGACCAATAGCTTAAGCAACTATGGAAACTCTTCAAGTTTTAGGTGATATCATTTTCAATGCCAAATGAGTAAGTAGCTAGTAATAAATCAACGTTCTTTCATCGTCTCATGCTTTTGTGGCCATAGATGCATTTTATATATAGTAGTTTTATATATAGTAGGACGAAGCCTGGCGTTCACTCGCTAGGCTGCCGCAGGGGCGGTTTCTCAGGAAGACAGCAGGTTCGATGCCTGGCCGCCCCTACCATGCGGCGGACAGTACACCGTGGGGTTTTAGTCCGTGCGAGTCGGACATGACCCACTCTCTCCCCCGAGAGGGTGGCGTATCCATAAAGGATTTCCCCACGTAAATAAAAAAAAATGCTATGCCCTCTAAATGTGACCATAATTGGAAGTCTAAAGGATTCAGATCTGGGTTAGATGATGGCCAGTCATCAGCTCTTATAAAGTCCGGAACTTTAGTTTCAAGACAGGCTTGAGTAGTTCGTGCCTTGTGACCAGGTGCAGATTCCTGCTGGAAAGTCCACGTTATATTTTTAAAAAGTGTATTGCTGGGTAGTTTCACAACATGATCCAAGACTGTATCTTGATACACTTTGGCCGAAGATTTCACTCTTTTGTAGTTTTGTGACTCCTTGATAAGACACGCCTCACTAAACCATCACTGACGCAGGTTAATGACCACGTTGTACCTTTCCGACCGCTTGAGCAGCTTCTTTAGAACTGTGAGCGTACACTTTATCATTTTGCTTATTGTAGTGTTCTTCAATCGTGAAAATTTTTTCATCGGTTAAAAGGATATTTCTGTGCATTCACCTGCGTATCGCACCAGAAGGCGTTTTGACCGATCCACTCTCTTTAATTGTAAAGATTGATTTAGGGCATGTCCTGTATATCGTAATTTTGTAATTTGATAATGAACACGAAAAAATATGTGAAATGGTGCAAAATCGAAAGAAGTATTTAAAATAATGTACGTGTTCCAAATTCAAAATAAATAAACAGTTCAAAAAAAGAAAAGTTTTTATGTACCAGTATTCATGGCCAGACTAGTTAAACCTTAAACAAACGTGGTCTAAAAAATACATTCTGGTGAAATACAATAGTAGGACCTTTGTCGCCTTAAACTTGCTTGTTAATTTTTAATTAGCAATTTGCTACGGCTAAGAACGCGTGTGTTGAATTTTCAAAAGACCTTCCTTATGCTCTCTTGCAATGTAAAAAGAACCCGCATGTAAATTTTTATGGTCCCAGATAAATCTATATGTAAGTACTTATTCAAAGTTTAAACATAACGTATCTAGAAAATAAATATTTGCAGACAAAGATTTCTCAATGTCAAAATAATGTCTGGTTTCATCCCTGTTTAACGTACACGGAAAAAAGTATGAAACTTCATAATCTCATCTAAGTAGTATTAGCCGTATCAAATCACGTGGAAGTGATAACATTAAGAGCACTATCTAATGCGTCTAAAGGTTCGGACCGTATTAAGAAATGTGCCGTATAACTTTATTAATGACTAGGTGGTTGGTGCCTGCGACATCGTTCCAGTGAATATGGTTTTGGTTTTTTTTTAATGAATTACGTACTTTATATAGATTAACTGTCGGCTGATTTTTAATCTCGCCAATGTTATTTTAAAATTACTACACCTTATATCATTGTTATCAATTTTATGTTACTGGTTATCTTTAAGCGAAAAGTGTAACGATATATAGCTTAGTACTCTGAAAATTATTCTTTTGTACTTAGCGCGTTTTACCACAATCTTCATCTGATGTTAAATGTCGTTGTGGTATAAGATCGTAAACAGGCTTTACCTAGAGGGGTAATGGCTCTCAAGTGCAGCTGCCAGAACACACCTATAGTGCTTGGCGATAGATTTTCATCTCAAGGGTAGTAGCCTCAAGCTCATCTCAAGCTAGCTAGACGGGCTCAGAATAAGCTCTACCACCATGCTACAGTTTCCTAACGGTGATCTTCTTCAACTAAAGGTCCGACTCAGTTGCAAGTATTTGAACATACGTCGATCAACGCGGTGTTCAAATACGTTATCAACTAAGCCATCTTCGCTACAAATTCCTCCATGTGAAAGTGAAAGTTATGTCAAAATCGGCTCTGCCATTTCGGAGATTACCCGGGACAAATAACAATACTTAAATGTTATTTATATTCGTAGACTATTGTATACAAATGTATTAAGTAATTCTCTAAACGAATGCCGGAGATACAAAAATTAAATAATAGATACGGTGTATTGTAGAATGGTAAAAGTACTTATAATTGATTTTACAAAATTAAGTTAACCAAAATGTGTAATTAGTATTTAAAATCGTGGGATTATTATACTGCTACATCCTTCAAATAAGAATGAAGAAGTTGAAAATATTGTAAGTATATATTATGATAAATTATTTTTGTTTTTAGTATCAACATCCAGTCTCTTACACTTGGACGCCCCTTTTCTCCTGACGAGAGGTGGGCATGCCCCAGCGGTAATCCTTTATACAGACCCGATTTCATTAGTGGAATGTTTTCGTTTTGTAAAACAATTTAACCATAGTATTCGAAACAGAAACATTAATAAAGTTTGTTAATTAAACAACAACAGCCATACGCTTGTCAATACTTAGTTACACTAACATATCTATATGTATAAAAAATTAACTAGCCGAAGGACATATCAACGCACAGCCAAAACTACTGACGCTAGGGTCGTGAAAATTTGTATGTGGGCGTTTTATACTATAGGAGACTAAGAAGTAAGATAACTAAGAAATAATTATTGGAATTCCGAAAAAGACGATAAAAGTTTGTATGAAAATCAATAATTTTTCAGTCAGTCAGTTATTCTTTTATATATGTGGGAATGGATAAACGTATAATTAAATAAAAAATATATATTTATTTCTACATTTGATACACAGAGTGAAGGACGGCTCAAATGACTTATGTCCAGTCGCTTAATT
Organism: Antheraea yamamai; assembly: GCA_036509395.1. NCBI lineage: Eukaryota > Metazoa > Arthropoda > Insecta > Lepidoptera > Saturniidae > Antheraea > Antheraea yamamai. The sequence continues at coordinate 13,026,787 of AP028448.1, read as the reverse complement.
AAAAATTTTTGGCATTTTAGCACAATTTGCGGGGTGGTAGGGTGTCTGTACCCGACTGGATCTCGACCACCGTACACCAGGTGGAACACCCGCCATAGTGACACGTTTGGGCGTGTCGCGTTCCGGGATCAGCCGGAGTATATCCAGCAACCGGGGAGGGGGGGGCTGTCCCTGACTGGGTCGCTTTCAGGCGGGCATGACAGCGGCGACCGGCGATAGATAGTATGTCTTTCGGTGGTCGCCATTGTTTTTGGATTGTACTGTGCTTACCATCAGGCACAGTACAGTCACTTAGCCGAGCTACAATAAAAAAAAAAAAAAATTGTTTTTTTTAAGTTACATTAAGATGGAAGAATTAAGTTGAGTTTTTAGCGGTATCTTGGAAGTTCATGTAGTGGTCTTTATATTTTATCCATTATCTTGTGTTATTTGGTCTATATTATGTAATGTTGGTGGTGCTTTACGTAATATAGTTTGGTTATTGTGCATACCACATATAATACCACGGAGCATGGATTTTGACTTGCCGCAAAACTCTCAGGAAAGTTCTAACAAGATGGCCACTATCTTGTTAGTTCATTGAAATTATATGAAGAAACTTATAATATCGTTACTCACTTGACAATGGTAGTAATAGTCTACTAGAAGACTGGTTGCCAAAAATAAAATAGAAGAAGAAGAAGTAAGTTTTAGTTTCGATCTTAGTCTGTCATGTAGGCTTTTATATTTTATTCATAATCTTATGTTATTTAACCCTAAATTTTACGATATTGATGGAAGTTTATGATTCGGTTATTGTGGACAAATGAAGTGGATGGAAAGATCCCTGGAAAGTTCTAACAAGTGGACCGCTATCTTGTCAGAACATTGAAACTATAACAATGCACTTGTAATATTATTACCTACTCGACAATGGTAGTAATAATTTAAAAGGTTGGTTGCCAAATATTTCAAAACGAATCAAGGAGTATTTCACTGATTCCATTACATTATCAGTTTATCACCTACACATAGATATAAAATAATTACGATGGATAACATTAAGAATGAGTATATCAGAGGAAGTTTGAAAATAGCACCAGTGTCAGAGGAGTTGAGGAGCAATGGGTTAGCATGGTATTGGGGTGTCATGAGGAGAGATGAAAACCATGTAATTAGAAAAGTTTTGAGTATGATGTTGGATGGGTCTAGGAGTAGAGGAAGACTGAAAAAGTTGGATGATGGAAATGAAAGGAGGATGGACTGTGTGAAAAATGTATGTCTGTAAAAGGTGTGAATACTAAGATGACATCTGATAGACGAGAGTGAAAAAATAAAACATGTTTCTCGACCCTACTTAGGTGGGATAAGGGTAAGAGGATGATGACATAGATATAAAATAAAGAGTCAAAAATAATTTCCCTATAGAAAACGCGTGCGAAGACGCGGGCCATTGCTAGTCTATCTATACATGTTCGATTGACTCGAGTATTTTTTTATTAAAAAACCGTATATTCCAATTAACGTGTAGATCACCAAAACCGTAAATGGAAATAAAACACGTTCTTCTCTCTGTTTTATCTTAATTAAAGTTGCGTCAGTTGTGATTTATTGCGCTGGAAAACTTCCGAGTCTAATAAATACTACGTAAGTACGTATGTATAGGTTTACAAACGAGTTGTCAACTTGAAAAAGCGTGTTATCTTAGTGTCGATTAGTTAGCAAGTAAAAGGTATTATATCGTTCATTATACTAATCTTCTTTGCTATTATATTAATAACTAGCAGTTCCCGCGACTTCGTCCACGTGGAACGTTATGTAAAAAAACAGTGATTAATAAAGTCATCTGAATTTATTAAGCCCATTTACTTATCTACTTTTCTCTCGTGCTTACGCTGCGTCGTCATTAAAATTACAATAACTTTTGATAGACTGGACCGATTTTAATAAAACGAAAACTAAGTTATTCTGGAAGATATGATTTATGAATTTATTTGTGCGTGGTTTTATTGTGAACCCAGTACTTTAACAGTGGTGTGTGTTCATACAAACAGACAGAGAGATATTTGTAAAAATTATTGAAATGTATTTTATTACTTATTCCAAGACACCGGCAACAATTTTTTTCACGAAAATCGAAAAAGTACAAACACTTTTGTGGTAGTCGGAGAAAACGTTTCTTACGAACGCTACCTTAACGATAAGAGATATATGATTGAGTTCTAGAGAAAAGTTGTAGAGCTTTATATTTAAGTCACAAAAAGTATTTTTTTATATTAAAAATATTGAAATCGTTAAGTGATGTTTATTGGTCATATTATCACCACCAATTACGAATTCTTATCAATATGTAATGATATAATAACTGAGCCACTGCAACATTTTTATCGCAAACATTTTCGAAGTTTATTTTGTTTTCCTATTCAAAAAATTTATTCTACTTTAGTTTTATTTCCAATTATTTATTTGTAATCTATTACGTATTATAAAAATAAAGTTTGTATATGTACAATTAAAAAATAACATCTTTTTGATAAATGGATATGGCTACAGATGACCAAAAAATTTTTTTTTATATTTTGCCTATATTTTTATATTATTACTAGCTGTCCCCCGCGGCTCCGCACGCGCTTTTTAAAAATGTATTAAAGAAATGTAAAATTGTGAGTAGGTGTGTACATTACAGAAACGCTTTTTCAAAAACATTTGTAACTACGATACGAACGCCATCTACTGTAACATGTAACGTGTACATTAGATATATAAATACTAATAGTATATCAAATGGGATGGGATTTATCATCAGCAACATAACTGGAACATCACCCTACTATATACCATACTCAGTGCTCACTAACACTATATAAGAAAGTAATGAAAATTATAAGCTATACATTATCGAACAATATATCTTAAATCTTTTATTATATAGATATAATATGCCCGTATTGACGATATACTTAAGTTATTTTTATACGTTGTTATAATCACTGAGTTATGTAGAAGCAAACGCGGTAAATAAAACAATATGGCCGCCAAATTGACCAAAAAGATGATATAATTCATATTACATACAAATATATGACTTTCAATTATGTATATTTATTCTTGGAGTCCAGTAAGGCACACGTCTCACGCGGTTGTAACATATTTTTGATCAATTTCAGACGGACGAATGCACAGGTAGCATTTAATCACTACATAGTGTATCAATTCAAATAAAAAAATAATAATTAAAATCAGTTCACAACTGACGAAAATATCGATTAACATACATAAAAAAATACATACAACCGAACATAGTAGCCTCGTCCTTTTTCGAAGTCGGTTAAAAAGAAAGTCAAAAACTACCATTTTCATGCCGTTTTCACCAGTAGATAGAATAATGATTCATGGAGAAGGTTTAGGTATAATTTGTCAAGGTTTTCATTTTATTATCGGGGCGGGACAACGTCTTCCGAGCCCGCTAGTTATCTGCCCGTAAAAGCCTCGTGAAAGTCGGTCCAACCAATTAGGAGATAGTAGGATATTGCGGACGAAGTCTTGAGTAACAAAATAAAATAGTCTAAGTTACTTCTTATAAGGTGAGTTATCTACCAATGAAAGTCCCGTGAAAATCAGTTCAAGCATTCCGGATATTCCACTGCGGCCGAAGGCGAATAAAAAACCTAAATGACTTTTTATAAGGTCTGCTATCTAGCAGTGAATACCCCGTGAAAATTGGTCCAACCATTTTGGAAATAGCAATGCGGACGATGCCGCGGATAAATAAAATAGAATATGTCAACCGCTATAATTTCGGCTATCTGGCAGTAAAAAGTAAAATTCCCATTAAAATAGGTCCAGCCGTTTTAAAGATTACCCGGAACAAAGAAACAGACAGACAAAATATAATCATCTAAAAATATAGACAAAGTATAAAAAAAATTTTTTTTGGTCATTTGTAGCCATATCCATTCATCAAAAAGTTGTTATTTTAATTGTACATACAAAAACTTTATTTTTATAATACGTAATAGAGAACAAATAAAAAATTGGAAATAAAAGTAGTATAAACTTTTTGAATAGGAAAACAAAATAAACTTTGAAAATGTTTGCGATAGAAACTTACCACGTTACCATGGCAACTAACGCTAACGAAATCTCTCGAAAGGAAAAAAGTGCCCGATTTTGAAACATTTTTCATTGGTGCTCTGCTTCTATTAGTCTTAGCGTGATGATATATAGCCTAAAGCCTTCCTCGATAAATGAGCTATCTAAAACCGAAGAATTTTCTCAAATCAGACTGGTAGTTCCTGAGATCATAGCGTTCAACCAAACAAACTCGTCAGCTTTATATATTAGTATAGATTAATAAAAATAATTAGTATAGTGTAGTCCGGTGAAGCTGTAGAGACCTCTAAAAAGGCCAATAGCATAGTCAGTCCGAAAAAAAAAAAAAAGAAATTAGTATAGATCTATATTACGAAATTTATTGACTCTTTTATCTTTACAAACTCAAGAATATGTTTTTATTTTAAACAAATCTTCTTATGGGAGGCCTTTGAAATTATGATCGGCAACGTTTTTGTGTGACAAAGAGTGGTGGGGGTAAACACTGTGTCGGATAGAGTGTTAGAGAAACCAGCTCGCGTCATCGGACGATGATCGCACCGAGATGAAACAACGTCAGTACTCGGATGGGTGACCGCTCGGAGACACCGCGTGACGTGTTTTGTAGTATTTTTAACCGACTTCAAAAAAAGGAGGAGGTTATCAATTCGACTGTATTTTTTTTTTTTTTTATGTTTGTTACCTCATAACTTTGGACTGTGTGGACCGATTTTGATTATTCTTTTTTTATTTGAAAGCTGGTACTTCCCGTGTGGTCCCATTTCAATTTGGTCCAGTTCCGACAACGGCATCCAGTGCAAAACCGTATAAGTTTTAAATTTGCATTAATTATGTAAACGACAAATAGACGAATAACTCAATATCACGCTAACCGATTTCGATGATTCATTTTTTATTGGAAAGGATGTACTTCAAGGGTAGTTTGATGAGAATTTGGTTAGGTTCTGATCATGGGATCCGTGACAAAGTAAGAAAACTTTCATGAAACGAGCCTACTCCTTTCTTAAGGGCCAGCAACGCATCTGTGTTTCCTCTCGTGTCGCAGGTGTCCATGGGCGGCCGTGATCACTTACCATCAGGTGACCCGTATGTTCGTTTGCCACCAATATTCGAAAATTCGAACCGAAAATCATATCATCTACATAGGTACAAAGTTTAAGTCCACTCTCGCGTCTCTCTAATACATTTCTACCTGGAACAAATTTGAAATTTTGGTTGGCACCGACTTCCAATACATCTCTAGGTAGCACACATATTCATATGTTTTATCTAATTTGGTTAATTTGATAAACTATTTATTTTCCGCTTTTTAGTGCCTTATGGGTTTTTGATTGATATTGAAGTCGGTTAATACTTTTTTTTGAAAATTTACTTTTCTTATTTAAAATGTTTCCCTGTAATACAAATTTTCCTTTCTACTGTGTGTCTTTACGATAAACCCATATTTTTTTATACTTTATCGGTTTTAGCGTTTCAACACATTGTCATTCAATGTTAAATGACTTTTTTTTTTTTTTTTAGCGTGGGGAAATCCCTTATGGATACACCACCCTCTCGGGGGAGAGGGTGGGTTATGTCCGACTCGCACGGACTAAAACCCCACGGTGTACGTCTGCCGCTATAGTTGGGGCGGCACGAGATCTCTATAGACTTCATCGTGCCACCCCAGCGGTTGGCCCAGCAGCGAAAGCGCCGCCGCCGGGCCCCGTCCTGTTAGGAGACAGCCGGGTACACACCGACCGTCTCCGCCGTCCGCCGGATCTGTGCAATGGGAAGATGGGCCCCCCGACCCATCTTCCCTAGATCCGGTTACGGTGGGAGGAGGCGGTCAAACTGCCGCCTCCTCCTGCCTGTCCTCCGTTGGCGGAGACGGCCACTTTGAGGGTCTTCCTCACGGACCCTCTCCGCCGCCTCCTTCTGCGACACGACTTCCTCGCAGAAGGAGGCCATTGCTTTCCACGCATCCTCGCTGCCGAGCATACTTGAGAATTTCGCGACCTATCTGAGCTAACCTAAGCTAAGCTAACTATTCATAAATATATGAGTTGTTGAAACATATATGTGTACCAAGCATACATACCTCAACAACCCTTATATATATTTCGTATCGGATAATTTTTTAAACTATTTCAGTTTGATAAGGGAAAAAAATAAAACCCTTTCACTTGCATGTGTAAGCGTGTATGCGTGCACGTGTGTGGAGGTGATATGTGTAATGTTGTTGCAGTGATGTAAATTTGTGTCACTGTATCGCGCGAGCAGCGCACTCAAGGGCTCCACGCCGAGGGAACGGACCTAGGCTTGAGCTGCTGCCAAGGGGGGCCTAGTCTGGTGTGCGGGAGCGAAATTTACACCCAGACTACGGCGGCGTGATCTGTGGTTACGCGGGCGTGGGCGTGAGCACGCTCTGTTTAGAGAGACAGGCTGGTACTGATCGTTCACTGCCGTTATTTCATCGGGAGGGTCGGTAAAGTGTTAAATGACGTTGTGGTCTAAACATGAAGGGTCTGGCTCTTGAGTGTAGATACCGGAACTCACCAACAGATGTTTAGCGACACTTTTTTAACTAGAGGGTGGTAACCAGCCAGGCGAATTTAGAAAAAGCCCTAACACCATGCAGGTATATTTTATGTTAGTTTTGTAATTAGTTTCTCAGAATACGTTACTGGTCCGATTCTAATAAACATTTCACTACGGCTGCATTTAGCCTATATAGGGTATTGAAATACACCGTCGTCATGCAGGAAAACAGTTAAATTCCTTTATAATTCAACAAGCGAGATATGCTGATATGGGAAACTAGGGCTCGACTTCATCGCGACACAGCGAGAATCGGCTCACTAATATACTTGTAATCCTACCGTGGCCTTGGAATATTACGACCAGTAATTCGTTCGGTAATTATGTCGCTTAGTCTTATGCTACTCTCAAACTTCCATGACGATTTTTCGACTTCGTGTTGCGTTAAAATTAACGTCCAAAATTCCTTCGATACAGACGCAGATTAAACGTTCCTGCACCTGTGTCACTGTAATAACTCGAAATTAGCGTCCGCGAAACTCCTTTGATGTGCGTAAAAACCGCTGGCTCAATTATCGTACTGTGTTTATCGTCACGCAAGGTGATAATGTCTTCCCACAACTACATTTATTACGAACGTAGATAAAACTTCGCGGCGATATACGCAGATATGGAGGTAGCATTAGTATTGCATGTATAGCATGACTATTCGATCATACCTCGACCGTTAAAGACATCTTTTAAGTTACATTCTAATTGTAACTGTTTGTTTACACTTGGCTCGGTAGCCACACATTTTAAGTTAATGTTAAATTAAATATGTTTAAATCAATATATGTTTATCATACATTCTATGTTCTTATATTATTCAGGCGCGCTCCACATTGTTGGTACAAAGTTGCAGGCTATTGTTCAGGTTGCAGGATCAATAAAGATCGACAGCGTTAGCATTGTAAGTTAAGATTCGCAATCTATATGTATTCTCTCCCATACAATGGTTTATCGATAAAAAACCCTTATTAGTAAAACCATTATTAAAATTTTACCTAAATACTATTATACATGTAAAAGTGATTTTGTTTGTTTGTTACGCCTTCACGCTTTAAATAATCAAACGGTCATCATGAAACGTTACATGCACGTTGTCAGGGATACTGTAAAAACAGGGCTTTTCCCCCTCTTCTTTCCTTCCTTTTCCTTCAGAGATTCATTCATCAAAGTACTTACTGTTCCCGAGGGGTGGGCCAAATCTAAATCAAGGCAAGCGAAGTCGCATGCAAAAAGTAGTCATTATATATAAAGATATATCTAGTATCGTCCTAATTAGATTACTTTGTTCGAAGCTCACGAAAGCGTTCTCTAGATGTTGTAAAATTGAATAAAGGCGCGGTCAAAATTATAGATGAGAGGGTATACGTAGGTAAGCTTACCTCTCTTATACCTCGTAATTATAACGTTGGGTCCACGCTGACCCTTATAATTAAATCTCGAATATCATCACTTGTCATCACTTATTGTAATTTAAAAATTAATTACGACTGGAAACACGGTAGGTTATTTATTCTTTATGACCAAGTACAGTCGTGACGACTATTGCATGAATTCTATGTTTAAATAGATATAAAAAATAATTATTTTTACAATGAGACGTATGCAGCCATATTACAATTTGGCCATTGTTGACGTTTTCAGCAGCGTAAATCTAAACTTTGAAAATAAGACGTGACCCTTGTTACTAGTTTGTAATCTAATCTTTTATGGGTGAATTAATTTCTGAAATCCGTTGTTTTTTTTTGTTTACCCTCCACAAACAAAAAACAAACATTTTCCATATATAATGTTAATATAGTTATGTGTATTATTTCTACGCATTTTTCATCTCCCCACTGAGTAAATGTTTGGTCTTATTTCGCTTTTGTTAAATGAAATATAATACAGTTCTATTTCCAATGAACGTAAACTGATAATTGCCCTCTAGACGACTGTCTACAACTGAAGAAACTTTGACAACGCGTTTTTGGAATTATTTTGTTCAACTTCGTTTATTGTTTGTTGTATTTATATAGTTTTCAGAATTCAATTTGAAGTCCTAAGAATAACTTGTAATTACGAAACAAGAGCCAAAATTGCCTATATTATATTTCGTAATCCTGTGAATTACTAGAAAATTTAGAAAAACCACGTTACTTCTTTATTTATCGAAACAGTGAACACATTTATAATTTAATGTTACCCACGCTTTTATTCATACTCCAATTCAAATACGATTTGACTGTTGTAAAAAAGGGATGCCAAACTCTAATGCCAAACTATCTCTTGTATATAATAGATATAAAGTCTATCTATAAAGTCGTGTATCTTAACTGAAATTAACTGAAACGCGGTGGTTGCTTTGTAACGTATGTATGATTATGTATGTATTTAAGCTCACATATTTTAAATGTAATACATACATTTTAATTACGTCTTTTTTTACATTTAAACAATAACAAAATCTTTTCTTTTTTTTACGATAATTTTATTTTTTAAAGATATTTTGAAATAAGTTAAGACGACATTTATTTTATTATTTATTTTTTTTTTTTTTTATTAATAGTGCAACTGGATAGTCTTTGAGTATACCCAAAAATCATAAGCAAAATTCAAATATCATTCATTTATTTTCAATGTAGATGAAAACATTAAGATTTTTCAATACTTGTCAAAACTACTAATTTAAAATATCTAAAAGATATTGAAACTTATATGCACGACTGTACTAAAACCGCCAGACCTTTTTGAATGATAATGTAAAACAAGATTTTAATCGTTTTATTAAATTACCTATATAATTAATATAACGTAATTGTATTTGATCAATAAATTTCAATTAATACGAATTCCGGAGAGCGCCGAAGAGAAATGTTTATTTCATGAAATCTCAACGTCGCGTCGCCTTTCCGTGTAATAATTTATTCAAAGAAATATAACCCGAATACCAGCCTTTATTATCCCTTCGAATTCTGGTGCATTAGGGGCGAATTGATACGATGCCGCCCGCATTGTTCAACCCCTTTTGATAGAACGCGATTCTAATAATTTATGTTGAAAATTCGAATTACCAAAGTATAATCTTTTTTCAATATTTAAATATGGTATTTAGTACCCTTATTATTTATTATTAATGTATTATTTAGTAATATAAAGATAAATCTCAGTAAACAAACTCTGAAGATCTGAAACCAGATAATTGGAATTAATGATCATCTTATTATTAAGGGGATTATAACAGCATAACGATCCTCTTCGAATTTAAATAAAGATATTTATATCGTCTAAAGTCCATATTGAAACTTAAAGGATTCAACATTTTTTACGTCATAAAGAATTTCCAAAAGAGTACCAACATTTCTAGAGAGACTGCAATCCTAGAACAATAGCACAAGTGTCCTTAACAATTAACAATTTTTTAACCGACTTCGAAAAAGGAGGAGGTTACTATGTTCGGTTGTATGTATTTTTTTTTATGTATGTTAATCAATATCTCCGTCAATTATGAACCGATTTTAATGATTCTTTTTTTATTTGAATTGGCTATATTCAGGGATGGTCCCATATAAATATGAAGAAAATATTCAACCCCTAAGGGGGTGAAATATCGTTTATTTGATTTTCACCCACTTCGTCTCTACGTATTTTCGTGAAATTGGAACCAATTTATTATACCCATTAGAAACCAGATATATTTATATACACTAAAAATGGAAAAATAAATTTTTTTTACAAAAAAAATAAACCGCCTTCGATGTGAAAAACTAATAAGGCACTAGAAAGCGAAAAATAACTGAATTATTAAATTAACAAAATTAAATAAAAAATATTGATATTCGCGTATTTCAATTTCTATTGTTCTTTTTAATGATCAATACTGAAATAAAAAGCATTTCATTTGGTAATTCAGAGAAGGAAATGTTTGCTATTTATTCCTGAAAGATTACAAAATAGAAAAAAAAGTGAAATTGACGAAGAAACTCTGAGTTTTTTTATACTTTATCGGTGTTATTACAAAAAAGTTAAATACATGGTTTAAAAAGGTTTCGAATTAAATACACCGCGCTCGCCCGAGGCAAGTTCGCGTTATCCTTTTTCGCAAGTCTAACGTAACGTAACCAAAGCGAGACAAGAGAGCAAGATGGCGAACATTCAGCAACCGCGGTGCATTTAATTCGAAATCTTTTTAAAGCAAGTATTCAATACGTATTTAACTTTTTTGTAATAACACCGTATAAGTTTTAGCATTTGACCACAATCTCATGTGATGTAAAATGACGATGGACTCTAATCATATCAAATAAAAAATGCTTTATTCAGGTTAGGCCCTAATAAGGCACTTATGAACGTCAAAACTACCACCGGTTCAGTAAACAACCCAGTCTCCGAGAAGAACCAGCAAGAAACTAGATCGGGTACATCTTTTTAACATATATATTTCCAAGACATCATACAATCGTTTTTAGTGGATGCACAGAGCCAATTCCAGACATCACCATCACATATTGATCCACTCTATAATAGCTTTTTGACACCAAAAACCCGCTTGACGTGGCGCTTAAACTTACAGTCCAGCAAACCGGTAACATTCTTTGGGAATTTAATGTAAAACCTAACACTATTACCTAAAAAACTATTACTGGTTTTGTTAAGTTTGAAACATGGGACGACCACTTTGTTACATTCGCTCCCGCACACCAGACTAGGCCCCCCTCGGCAGCAGCTCAAGCCTAGGTCCGTTCCCTCGGCGTGGAGCCCTTGAGTGCGCTGCTCGCGCGATACAGTGACACAAATTTACATCACTGCAACAACATTACACATATCACCTCCACCGTGCACGTGGCACGCATACACGCTTACACATACAAGTGGAAGAGTTTCATTTTTTTTTCCCTTATCAAACTGAAACAGTTTAGAATATTATCCGATACGAAATATATATAAGGGTTGTTGAGGTATGTATGCTTGGTACACATATATGTCTCAACAACTCATATATGTATGAATAGTTAGCTTAGCTTAGGGTAGCTCAGATAGGTCGCGAATTGCATGTATCAGGCAACAGCCAAAGCCGAGGTGTGCCGCGCACCCTTGAGCTAGTTGTCAAAATAAATTCGGCTGAGTGCCTTAAGCGCTCGCCTTAGTAGTCCGGTGAAGCTGTTAAGACCTTGCTTGGTCAATAGCGTAGTCAGTTCGAAGAAAAAAAAAAAAACTTTGTTACAGTTTCTAGTATTAAGATTATGCCGGTCTTTAACTAAATACGACGGTAAACACGCTAAACCTAAAAGGGGACTAGATCTAAAGTGCAGCTGCCGAAATATACATATACTTGGCGACAGATTTCCAAACTGAGGGTTGCTCGCCAGTGAGGCGAGCTTAGAAAAAACCTTACCATCATGCAAAATCCATTTTGGAAGGTAATAAAGAGCTTGTAGCTATATTTTTGAAGTGAAACTTCGGCTTTGATATTCTCATCGGCAACCTTTTTGTATGACGAAAAGTGGTGGGGATAAACATTGTGTCGGGTAGAGTGTTAAAAACACCGGTTCTCGTCCAGTCACCGAAATTAAGCAACGTCGAGCGCGGTCAATACTTAGATGGGTAACCGTCTGGGGTCACAGCGTGATGTTGGCTTTCTGTTGTAGTTTTTTAATTAAAATGTTTCCCTGCAATACAAAAGTTTGACTTCTATCGTGTGTCTTTACCGTTTTTTCTTTTAATTTTAAGAGCACAACGATATATCAATGTTCGTTTTGTCTATATGACATATGTTGTTCATATTCTATTACAGATAGAACATAAAACAATGAACACATATACAGATATATTCAAAGTTAAAATAGTCCTAAACAGAGGCCGCTTTCGAAACAGATTAACTATTTCATTATTGTCCAAGTTGAGATACAGAAACTGTTTCAATTGTAACCAGTTAAATAGTTTTGTGATCGTGAATCGTGACCACGTCCCACGAACGTTAACGATCCGCATCATCACAGCCCTAATACCGTCTGATATTAATTTCGATGGATTTATCTAACTCATTTAATTAATTAGTTATTTAATTCGTTGATTAATTAAATTACATCTTATAATTGATGTAGTTAATACTCATTGAATATCGATAACCTTTTTAGTTTTTAGATTACCGTCTATTAGGACAACATTGAGAAGAAAATTGATTGATCATTTTTACGTGGTAGAAAAATTATAGAATTCTCAGTATTTGAAATGACAATAAGGTGTAAGGTTTATATATTAATTATCTCGTATGCAAGAGGTCTTTAGGATACTTTTTTTACAATTTCTAAAATCTACAGTTTGACCACAATCTTATACGAGATTAAATAAGTATGTGATTTAAAATGGTAAACACGCTAAACATAGAGCAAGACTGCACCTAGTAGTCCACACCTACAGGTATTTTAACTGGAAGGGCCCTACGAACATTATAAATACGATATCTACCTTCACCAAAAACTTCGACTTATGTTGCGACTTAGCGATTCGAACTTATGTTGCTAGTCGTGGTATCCGAACACATGTTTGTTGTCATTATATATATTTTAATTTTTAAGTAACACGTGTCTACGTAGTACCTATAAGCCATCATATCCTTACAACTGTTGACGTTGTGTTCTAAAATCGTAATCCGCTATACCTAGATGACATAGGTTCTCAAGTGCAGCTGCTTGACGCACTGACGGGTGCTCGATGACAAATTTTCAACTAGCTGGGCGGTCTTAAACAAAACCTTACCATAATGCAAAGTGATGTATATATGCTGTCTTCTTCTTCTTCCTAGCGTTTTCCTGGCCTGGTGCCAGGGTCCGCTTTCCTACTTAGCTTTCTCCACTTTGCCCGGTCTTCGGCATCCTTTTGTGTGAAGTTATACGCCTTTATGCCCACCTTTACCACGTCCAGCCAGCGTTTATAGGGTCTGCCGCGAGACCTTGGGCCTTGTACAATGATGTTGAGACAGCTATTACCGACATAATCTAGAGGCCTGCGACTTATGTGGCCGTACCAGCGGAGACGACTCTCCTGCAGCTTGTCTACGATGTCACGGACTCCAAGACTACCACGGATGTGTTCATTTCGTTACCAATTCTTAAGGGTTCTGGGTCCGTATGACTACATGCCATATCCTCGGTCTTCTCAATATTAAGCGCTAGACCACCGTTCTTAAGCGCCTCATTCCACCGATTTACCTTGTCCTCCAATCTCTGCTTATTTTCGTCCGTCAGCGCAATGTCGTCGGCGTACATCATTAGCCACGGATATGGTTCGTGGACCTTTGCCGAGATTACGTCAAGCACTACGCTGAACAGAAAAGAGCCCTCGTGGACACCAACTGTGATTGGGAATGGGCGAGTATCTCCAACGGCAGTCCTCTCTACGGTTTTCGAATTATGGTACATGTCTCGGATGATATCAATATAGGTTTGTGGCACGTTTTTCTCCTTCAATGCCCACCGCCAACAAGAGTGCCATCTGAGTTCTTCACACAAACGAAAGATGGATTTTTGGCCCTCTCTGATCTCCAAAGTGTCATATAAAGGTGGCAATTTATCTTGTCGGGCTTTGGCAACGGCTCGCTTAAGGCATACTTTATACGCGTCATGGTCTTCAGGAGAATTGGTCTCTTGCCACTTCTTGAAGCGCGTTTTCTTTTCCCGGATCGCCTCGTGGAACCTGTCACTCCATCATCACGTTTCCTTGTCGACGGCATATATGACATATATGCTCTATATGTGTATATGTACTAATTGTTGTGTGAGGACCATAATAGTCAGTTCTGTGCTGAATCATAAATACCTATATACGTATGTATATTAATCCTCAAGCCTATATATGTATGTGTATCTAGTTAGTTTGTAATTATAAAAAAGTAAATCGGTTGTAAAACATAGAAGAAAAGACACTGGACTGATTTACAGCCTAATTATACATAGATAGATACCGTTCTAAAATCTCATCCAACCCACCTCTTATTGTACAATAACCCAGCGAACGACATTTTCTGCCGATTGAATACGTTACTCCATTATTACGTAATATTCCATCGAGACTCCCAATTTCTGCTATAATATTGGTTGGAATCATTCACAATGTTGATTTAGAGATTTTTAAGAGTCTTATAATTCAATACTGAAGAGTTCTTAAAAATTTAATTTACTGTGAGTATCTTCTAAAAAAGGTGTACTTGAGTAGATTAGTCTTGTAAATGTATATTATTAGTATTAGGTCTTTACCTATGAAATTGCAGCTTTGTATGAAAAAATTTAAACGAATTTTTTTCATGTATTTTTTATTTGTATTAATCGAAGTAATCATCCATGCAATCAATGCATCTTTGCCAACGCAGTGGCAGTTTATTGATGCCCTTCTTAAAGAAATCAGCTGGACGGGAGGCAACAAATTCTTCAAAGGCATTTTGTACTGCCTCTCGGGTTTGAATTATTTTTCCGCCAAGGAGTTATCCAAATTCTGGAAAAAGTAGTAGTCTGTAGGCGCAAGGTCTGGTGAGTAGGGCGGATGACGGACAACTTCCAACCCCAGTTCTTGCAACTTGGAGACCGTCTGCTGTGCAGTATGAGGTCGCGCGTTGTCGTGCAGGAGCAGCGGAGACGAGCGATTGACCAATGCTGGTTGGAGATGTGCCAGCTTCTCCATCATTGTGTTCAGTTCTTTACAGTACACATCTGCAGTAATGCTCACTCAGTTTGGTAAGAAGCTGTGTGAATCACACCGGCGCTAGACCACCAAACAGTGACCATCACTTTTCTAGGGGTAAGTTGTCGTTTAGGGCATTGTTTGGGTGCTGAACCAGGATCCAACCAACTTGCTGAGCGCTTGCGGTTATCAAATAGAATCCATTTTTCATCGCAGGTAACAATGCAGTTCAAAATTCCTTCATTTGTGTGTCTGTTGAGCAGTACAAGGCACGTCTCTACGCGTACTTCGCGCTGGCGATCATTGAGTTCGTGGGGCACCCATTTGTTAAGCTTTTTTACCTTGCCAATTTGACGCAAATGGACCAATATTGTTTTGACGCTAACGTCGAAAGCTGCTGCTAATTCAGCCGTAGATTGTGTATCATCAGCTTCCACAATCGCCTTTAATTCGTCATTGTCGACCAAAGTCTTCGGACGACCGCGAGGTTCATTTTTCAGGTCGATATTCACAGAACGGAAGCGAGCAAACCAATAACAGGTGGTGCGTTGGTTTGTAGTGTTAGCTCCGTAAACGTCGTTGATGTTGCGTGCCGCTTGTGTCGCGTTGCTGCCACGACGGTATTCGTATTCCATAATTACTCGAATTTTTAACGTATCCATGATGACAAAAAAGATTGAAATGCGATGAAAATGTAACACTAATCAATAAACAAATGACTACTTTTGGAAAAAGAATTCCATGTTTTTAAAATAAAATTAGTTTGAAATTAGAATTCTTAGCCAAACAAAAATTATTTTGATTTGAAAGTTGGCCAGTACTGCAGAACGGCAATTTCATAGGTAAAGACTTATTATATATATATATATATATATATATAGCTGTTTATATTACAAAAAAAATATAAAAAGGTCACTGGAAATAGCTTAAAAAAATCTACAAATAATCTGTATCGTATGGTCATAGCCCTGCGCCGATACGTTCAGTAATCAGTTCTTTTGTTTTGATTGAACCTTAAAAGAACTGTATTTAATCTATATATATATAAGAGATTCCCACCTATATATTGACTCATCACGATATCTCTGGAACCATAAGGCGTAGCGACTTGAAATATGGTAGGAATATTCCTTTCGCCGAGTAGAGGTCAGCTAAGAACGGATTTTACGAAATTCCACCCACAAGGGGGGTTGCGGGGGGTAATCAGGGCGGGACAACGTCAGCCGGGCCCGCTAGTAAATATATATATAAATATTCATTTTTATAAAGTACTAATATAAAAATTAACGAATATGCAATAGTTTATATGTATAATCCTAACTAATGTTATAATTGCGAATGTTAGATTGTTTGTTACGCTTTCATGCCTTCTTCAATTTGTCTTCTTGAACTCAGCCGAATACCATAAAGTTTTGCATACACGCTGTCAGGAACGTAGAAAAGGACATATAGTACCTTTTTTTAAGTAAGGATTGGCCAAATATATAGTAACGCGAGCATAAGGTGTTAGTTAATGTAATAGCTTTTGTTAATGATTCCATACGATTAGCTAATATTACGAAATTTTATTTGCATACGTTGAACATTTTTACATATTAGTGATACTGAATATTTTATACAAAATGTAAGCAAAATATTGCTAATATTATAATAATTTAAATATAATCTTTATTACACCCGGTTTTTAATTTTCTTACAAATGGATGGTTAACAGATTCAGATGGAAAAAAATTGCGTATGATAGAGTTGTAAAAAACATAAATTAACGCAATAATTTATAAAAACCAGTCGGTATACGTAACGTACACTATTATAGATAATTTATAAACATTTGCACTTTTATAACACAAAATAGCTTGTAATATTACATCATTATATATAACTAGCTGACCCGTGCCCACTTCGTTGGGCGGTAATATGCATTATCAAGCTACAACTTTTCTCTAGAACTCAATCATATATATCTCATAATTAAGGCAGCGTTCATAAGAAACGTTTTCGTGCGACCATTTTTCTCCGACTCCCCAGATATTACCACCTACAACCTCACAAACTTTACCTCTTTATAATATTAGTATAGATTTAGATAATATAATTAGTTAATAGCTTCTGCCCGCGACTTCGCACGCGTGGAATAGTTATTTTGGACTAAGACGCAGCGGAAGCTCTCAAAAGGAAAAAATACCCCGATTTTAAAACATTTTTCATTGTTGCTCCGCTCCTATTGGCTTAGCGTGATGATATGTAGCCTATGACACTCATAAATAACGTGGCTTTATATTGGTAAAACAATTTTCAAAATCGGTTCAGTAGTTCCTGAGATTACCTCATACAACGTCACAACGTCACAAACTTTACCTCTTTATAATATTAGTATAGATAATATAATTAGTTAATAGCTTCTGCCCGCGACTTCGTACGCGTGGAATAGTTATTTTGGGCTAAGACTCAGCGGAAGCTCTCAAAAGGAAAAAATACCCCGATTTTAAAACATTTTTCATTGTTGCTCCACTCCTATTGGTCTTAGCGTGATGATATATAGCCTATGATACTCACAAATAACGTGGATTTAAAATAATTTTAAAATATTTAGAGTTCCTGAGAATACCCATAAAAAAAAAACAAAAAATACTTAAATTAATAAACTATTTGGTTAAAATAATTTTCAAAAAGAAAAAAAACACTCGGTTTTGAAACATTTCTCATCTGTGGTTCGCTCCTATTGGCCTTAGCGTGATGATATATAGTTACCATTGATGAATGAGCTATATAACACTGAAAGAATTATTCAAATCGGACCAGTAGTTCCTGAGATTACCCCTTACAACACCACAACGTCACAAACTCACAAACTTTACCTCTTTATAATATTAGTATAGATAACCAGAAAAATTAATACCAGAAGAAAAAGTTCTGTACCCTTTTTAAAATTTAAACACATCACAACTATAAAGGAGTGTGAGATTTAGCATAGTTGAAGTTTACATGAAAAAGGAATGTATTTAAGAATTTAGATAAATCACTACATATTAGTTTTCTGTTACATCTGTCTGTATGTTCGCGATAAACTCAAAAACTATGGAACGGATTTTCATGCGATTTTCACCAGTAGATAAAGTGATTCCTAAGGAAGGTTTAGGTATATAATTCGTCATGTTTTTTTTACTATCATGGCGGGGCAACGTCCGCAGATCCCGCTAGTTGCAAATAAATTATTAAATAAAAGAAAACATTATTTTTCCATCCAATCTTCTAGATTATTACTATCATTGACGAATAAATAATGACATTACAGGAGTCTTGTGATAATTTCAATGTTCTGATAAGATGGTGGCTCACTTGTTAGAAATTTCCATGGAGTTTTTATGGCATCTCAGAATTCATGCTCCGGGGTATTATTTCCCATCGACTTGTGCATATTAACCGAACTATATTACGTACATGCTACTAATATTACAAAAAAATAAATCAAATAGCATAGGATTATGAATAAAATATAAAAAGCCACTATGTGAGACTAAGATCCCGTCGAAAAAACAAAATAAAACATTAACTGTTTATGTTAATACGTAGATATCAAATACATAAAAATCCAATATATATTAGTCTATGGTCAAATATATATTATAATAATGTATATATATGTGATAATTATTTCAATAAATCGAAAATTCTTGCATAATAACTTATTTATACACGCCACCGCTGACGCAATGGAACTAAATTAAAAACAAATTAGGTATAAGGTATACGATACTAGCTTTTGCCTGCTACTTCGGTCACGTTAATTTAGATCTAAATTGTCTCTGGGAAACGGTAACTTTATTTATTATTTTACAATATATGTCACGTACAAATGAAAAAAACAAAAAAATTTAAAGCAAAAGTACATTTTGTCACAAATTTTCTTTAGTTTTTATAGTTCTTCAAAATCGTAGTTTATGAATGCTTAAATAACTTTGTATTAAATGAACTTGCCGTGATTTTTTTTAGATAAGGACTAAACGTCTAAGAAATAAAACTATAAAAGATTAATCTAAATCTATCCTATACCTTTTGCGTGATTCGATAAAACAAAAAAATAAAAATATAAATTTGCTACAAATAATGAGAAACACGTGCTAGTCCATTTTAAAATCATGCCGTTTTTTGTTATTTTCAAAAGACACCCAAACACGACATGCACGTTAAATTTTCACACTTATAAATACGTCCCACATAAAGCCCTCTTTAAAAATATTTACCCATCACGTAATCCTGTCAACAAATTAGTGATCGCACTCAGCGTTCATTTTAGCGTTAGCGTTAACTTGAATGATCTTAACGTCTCACAAAATTGTAACGTTTCTCTCTGAGTACATAATTATTAAAAATCCTGTCATATTATAATTATATATATAAAAAATATAAGAAGCAGTTGAAATATTATTTTTAGTTGGATAACATGTTTTGGAGGCCATCCGCAGTTTTATGTGTAGACACAAACTTTTATAAAGATTCGCCCATACATTAATTAGTACTGAAGTTAGAATCATGTTATGTGAATCACTCATTCGAAGCTAAACTATTGCAACGTCGTATATAACTATTGTATCCTGTGTGTGTGTAATACAAAACGGCTTACACAAAGGATTCAGAATGCTTGCGCGTGTTCGTGTTGTTACGTTCCTGCTTTGAACTCATGTCACGCCTTCTCTAAATCAGAGGCAGCTCTTGAAGATAGAAATTAGGCGACAGTTACATCTAGCTACACTGTCATGCGTTGTTAACCGGTCAGCCTGAATAAAAAGTAGTGTGTGCGAATGTTCAGAACAACTATAGAATACCAACAGTGTCAAATGACAACAGTTTCAACCACCCACCAACATCGGCCACAACGAGCAACAAACGACGAGTTTTATGACTTTTTGTTGTTTCAGTTACTATTTCGCTCTTTCTATTACCCGATTCAGATTTAACTTTTTCAGATACAGGTCGCATAAGTAAAATCTTTTTTTGCTACGACGAGACATAGTAGCTGCCAATTAATTTGAGCCGGATTGTAAAGTAACGTCCACTTTAATACTTTAGACATAATTATAAATAAATCTACACATAATATAATAATAATGACTTATGTAGTTCCTCCAAAACGGCGATAAATCACGCTACTATAACACTGTTTCCTTTCAAAACATCATTATTTATGGGATAGCTACGATATTAAACACGAACATGGGGTAACATAACGAGCGAAAACATTTTCTATCGACCGGTTAGATTTTGCATTGTATGATAAAATCCCAAACATTACTAGAGATTTATCACAAGTTACAGATTAATATCTTGGTTAAAGCAAGACGTGTCCTAGGAGTAAGATTGACCTTGCGAAAATTTGACGACGCATGCGATGTCGCTCCATAAAGGTCAATCGAACAATACAGCGTGGTTTTAGTAAGTAAAGGTCTCATATAACCTTCCTGAGCAGCCCGACAAGAAGGAATAGCCATAAAGTGTTTACAACATAAAAAAAAGGTCAAGAGAAAATAACTGTGGCGAAGGTTAAGTTCTTTTAAAATAAAGAAAGAGGTGAAAAAAAAAGAAAGTTTGTGAGGAAGTAAATATGTATGTTATTCTTTCACGCCAAAACTACTGATCGGATTTATATCAGATATTAAAGTAACGTAGCGTATTCATTAAAATCACTTGTAAAGTATGATTTATAAAGATATTGCTTAAACTGGTAAAGTAAGTCAGAAAAAATCCTGCCAACTGCATCTATAAACTGTTAATCTAATGCCTTAGTTCTCAAAGTTTAAGAAGCTCAGCGACTGTTACTTGGAAAACCTTGCAAATTCCATATACAGTATAACGTGTCGAGACTTGCAAATTTCCATACATAGATCTAATCATCACATTTTTTGTCGAGTTTTGGGAATATGGTTGAAATGCAGTTGCAGGGGGTCTACCGGAACCAGCCAAATTTTGAAAGTGGTCTATGAGAAAAAATGTCTGGGCACCTCTGATTTAATATTATTATTTATAATAATACAAAAGCAGAGGAATTACTGAAGCGACTACTAGTATTTTCCAAAGCACAGTCAATAAATACTATTACATATGTCGCCCACTACATAGATCTTAGCAGTAACTCGATAGACTTTGACTTATTATGATCAGGTAGGTCTGAGTCTTAACTCTAGGTTTAAGGCATTACTATTTTCGGCCAAATAAGCACTAAACATAAGTTGGGATTAACCGCGATGTCAACACTTAGCTATATACGAATAAATAGGCGAAACTGGAAAATATTTCAAAAGAGAGTATGTAGTGGATTTTATTCATAATTTTGTGTCATTTGACTCTATATTTTGTAATATATTATTGTACACAAGTGAAGTGATTGCGAATTAATACCACGGCGTATAAATTCTGAGATGCCACATAAACTCCATGGAAAATTGTAACGAGGGAGCCACAATATTGTTAGAAAATTGAAATGAATACAATAAACTTGTAATATTTATTATCTGCTCCATAATGGCAGTAAAAATCTAGAACAGTGTTTTTCAAGGGGGTCGCGAAGCGTCTACAGCGGAGTTGCAAAAGGTTGGGAAAGCTACTGCAGTAAAAAAACAAAGTTTTAAAAGATTTATTAAGAAAAATATTAACTGAAGGACAACAATAATTTGTACTAAATAAATAAAAAACTTAGGAGAACTCTTATGTATTTACTGGAACCCTAATTATGAAAATGAATAAATATGTTAAATTGAATAATTGTCACAAAATAAAATACATAAAAGAAAAACATCGGGTAGGGGGTCGTGAAATATTTCTTCATACTAAAGGGGCCGTGTTAAGAAAAAGTTTGAAAAACACCGATCTAGAAGATTGGTTGCCAAAAAAAAAATTCAAGTGCCTTACCCAAAGGAGTATTTTTTTCATTTATACTACAGACGAGTGACCACTATAACTTTATCTGTATTCATATCTCTACATTGTGGAACTCTAATGATTTATGTAGCGCACAGCGAGATACTCCTAGCTATCATATCGCAGGATTCTCGTTGTATTTTGATCAATTTAAACAATATCTATATAAATTATGAACAGGTTTTGATCACACGTCATCGTAAAATAGTGTATACATCATGTATACAACAATAAACGTACATGATGTTGCATACATATTGAATACCCGATTTTACGGTAAAGTGTCATCACATGTTCATCAGTTTTTGTGGAAAAGAGTAAAAGATACCCGTCCTATCCTCACAAACTTTGTTGTTTTCAGTCATTGATATACAAAAACCCAAGATGCACACTTACGGTATTATTACAAAAAAGTTAAATACTTGGCTTAAAAAGGTTTCGAATTAAATGCACCGCGCTCGCCCGAGGCAAGTTCGCGTTATCCTTTTTCGCAAGTCTAATCTAACGTAACCAAAGCGAGACAAAAGAGCAAAATGGCGTACATTCAGCGACCGCGTATTTAACTTTTTTGTAATAACAACGATAATGTCTCACAGCCGGCACACAAAAATGAGTGCATAATTTTGGATTATGCACTATTTTCATATAGTCTCGCGTCGCTTGTGCCCTTGTAAAAACAACTTTAAATCATTCAGGTAAGGTTGAATTTGCAAAATAATAAGTTTATCGCATAACTACAACCACGTATGTATATTTGGGAGTTTTTGCGGTCGGCTTTGAGCGCTACATTTATTCGAGACTGTGCGTCTCGGGTTTTTATATGTCAATGGTTTTATAATAATACTAGCTGACCCGTGCAACTTCGTCTGCACCAAATCGGTTATCACCGGTGTCAATTGTATTTTTAAACGCGAAAACTTTTGATATACCTAAAACCCGATTGCAGCCACATCTACGGTTTCCAATTGTGAATCCAAACTATCAAGGGACTCACTCAAACATATACCCAGATGGCATGTGAGAAATCTTTTAAAATAAGCCTAGCATCATCTACTGAGTTCAATAAAAAATAATAACTAACCTACATATATTGGCGATAATGTGAAAAAAAGCTTTAGAGGTCTATAGACGCCCAGTTTCTAAAGAAGTTCCTTTCCCTTTTTTGTAGACGTTTACTATACAGTCAGTAGAGTTTACATTATAAAATATCAAGTTGATGAGTTAAATTGTAAATTAAACGACAAAATATATAATGATAAAAGAACCACTGAATGATATCATAACTATTTTTAACTTGTATTAAAACTTTTTCACACTTCATTGTATTGAAAAAAAAATATAAATATTAAAAAGATATATATGAGCACGACGCGTCAAATGTCACTTGCCTGTAACTATTTGTCTAAGAGCTAGTAACGGTTTCGACATATTTTCTATAAGACAGTTTTTTATATATCTTTATGTTCTTCCGAACAGCGTGCGGGCTACCTGGTTGCCGGTAAACGTTGCGTTTATTACTACTAAAACATGGAATTATTATTGCCAGACATTTTTGTTATAGACAATAATTTGCCCGATGCTATTTTTTTGTAAATAAAATAAGTATGTTCTAACCATGTTAAGATAGCTGTAATTTTAATATTATTTTTTTTTATTTTTTTTTAATGAAGGCTTAGTCACCTGCGCTACTATATCGCCCAAATGACATACAACTATCTTAATATATATATTTCTTGTGTGCGTGTGTATGTGACTGAACTCCTCCTAAACGACTGGACCGATTTTGATGAAATTTTTTGTGCGTGTTCGAGTGGATCCGAGAATGGTTTAAATTCACAATTGGAACCGGTAGGTGGCGCTGCGATCGATTTTTAGGATTTTTTTTGTTTTCAAGGCAGGACAACGTCCGCCCGGTCCGCTAGTATAACAATAAGAATGACAATAAACTTAACAATAGCTTATATATTATTAAATTTGTACAATTCTTTAGCATCTTTCGAAATGGGGTCAGACAATAACGAATTGTACAAACCAGTGTGGAACGAACCAGAAGCAGTAAGCCAAAATTTAATATCTTTATATAAATCAATCAATCAATAACGTCTTTATATAAATAAATAAAAGAAAAAAAAAAAAAAAAAAAATTAATATCTTCGCTTCGAACACATTCTGCCAGGATGTGGTGCACATCATCGATAAGCTCACAACTCTGGCAGAGTGGTGATAGTACTTTACGCATCAGATAGGCGAACTTTTTACATGGGATGTGTCCTGAGCGTAATCTCATTCCTGTGATTGCTTCGCGACGGCAAATCGTACTGTCATCAATCCATGGTGACCGTAAGGGATGTGGCTGAATCGTTCTGTACCATATTCCTTTCGTTTTAGAACGCTCATCAAAGTATTCCTTCCAATGCGAGTAACAGCTATTTTTAAATACTGAGCATACATCCAAGTAAGTTGGTAAAATATTAATAAGAGCACCTTCGGAGGATCCTTCTCTTGCTAAAAGATCAGCTCTTTTATTCCCAGTTATACCTATATGAGAAGGGATCCATTGTAAAACAATTACTTTGTTCTTTGCTTTGAAATCTAGTAATTGCTTCAAAATAGTGTAGGCTATCGGTATTTCTCGAAAAGTCAAGGTACATCGAGCTACGTGTTGAAGAGCACTTTTTGAATAGGATAAAATAACAATCTTAATGGACTCAGTTGATTGCGCAGATGAGAAGGCCTCTGCAATTGCTATCAATTCAGTGTGCATAATTGAAATATTTTCATCAATTTGAAGTTTCATAAAAGTTTTGGATTTTGACTAAAAAAATGCGGCCCCTAAATAATTCCCAGCTTTAGATCCGTCAGTGTATATTTTAACAAAATTTTGATAATATTTATTTATATATTGAAGACAAATATCTTTTATTTTAAGAACATCATATTGACGCTTTGGCTTCCAAATACCATCTACATTTATTTTAATTATATTGTGCAAATCAATGTTATCGACCCAGGTGTGTAAAGTGAACATTTGATGTTTTATACTTATTTGAATTGGAGTATTTTTATATTGAGAAAAAATATAAACGAATAATGGTATTTTTCTTTTACGCCAATAGAGTGATTGGAAAGGGGTGGACAGTTCTTCTGATACATTGGTTAGTTCGTTTTTTTCGAATGACTTAAATTTAAATATAATTTTGCCAGCTTAATATTGTCTCCTAAGATGTAACGGACATATGCTCAATTCGCTTTCCATAACATGGATTGGAGTACTTTTAATGATACCCCCGATAATTCTCATGGCCTGGTTTTGAACTTTTTCAAGTTTATAGAGGTTAACCTGAGCACTACTATCATAAAGAAAGCTGGCATAGTCAATTCGACTGCGTGTAATATTGAAGTATAAACGAACTAAATGTTATGGATGAACACCCCAATTAAAACCGGCTAATGCTTTGAAAACGTTTAGAAACTTAGAGCTAAATTCTGCAACTGCATTGATATGTTTAGCCCATTTTGAGTATGATAAAGATAGCGATAATTGTGGAAGCGCCTGTTATAGACGCATGTATTCAAGATAACGTCAATCTCAAGTCGTATGTATACGTTTATCGTTGTTTTTCAGTTTTCATGGTGAAATCTCAATATCATAATGGTTAATAAAATGAAATGGTTTGAAATGAATTATTTTATTTATAAAGAATATCATCGGGCACATTATTTTCAATAACAAAATTGTCTGGCAGTGATAAACTCATGTTTTAATAGCGTTAAAATGTAACCGAATTTTTTTTTCCTA
>AP028448.1:12865925-13000258 GCA_036509395.1 Antheraea yamamai | reverse complement strand
AAAGAGTAAACGATACCCGTCCTATCCTCACAAACTTTGTTTTTTTCAGTCATTGATATACAAAAACCCAAGATGCACACTTACGGTGTTATTACAAAAATGTTAAATACTTGGTTTAAAAAGGTTTCGAATTAAATGCACCGCGGTCGCCCGAGGCAAGTTCGCGTTATCCTTTTTCGCAAGCCTAACGTAACGTAATATAACCAAAGCGAGACAAAAGAGCAAGATGGCGTACATTCAGCGACCGCGGTTCATTTAATTTGAAAGCTTTTTAAAGCAAGTATTCAGTACGTATTTAACTTTTTTGTAATAACACCGAAATGTCTCACAGCCGGCACACAAAAATGAGTGCATAATTTTGGATTATGCACTAATTTCATATAGTCTCGCGTCGCTTGTGCTCTTGTAAAAACAACTTTAAATCATTCAGGTAAGGTTGAATTTGCAAAATTATAAGTTTATCGCATAACTACAACCACGTATATATATTTGGGAGTTTTTGCGGTCGGCTTTGAGCGCTACTTTTATTCGAGACTGTGCGTCTTGGGTTTTTATATATCAATGTTTTTATAATAATATTAATTAATACGACGATACCCTTAACTATTATTTTAAAAAAATATTGGAGTATAAAGTAGATTAAAATAAATGTTCAAATGAACTCTAGGCAGTAAGCACTCTTTACGAGCTACTTTGTCTAAATGTTATAATTGATTTTATTTTCGAGATACTCGACATAGTTTGTACAGTGCTTAGTTATATTTGCTTGATAGTCGTTTTGAAACTTCACAATTGTGCGTTGAAGTAAGCTCTCGTAAAATTTTTGCCGTAATTTCCTGAACTATATCGCCGTCTGGTCACGTAGGGGAGTTACAAAAACTTTTATCATTTTGTTCATAAATAAATAGTCGAACATTAAAAAACTCAGTGTTGTTCCGTTACCAAATATACGTTAGATTATTTTATAAACTTCCTTATTGTTATACATAAATTAAAAAAAAAATCTTCATGGATTCCCGATGATATTAACAAATCCGTGTTTTTTTTTAGAATATGTATATGTGTTTAAATGAAACATGATGAATGACAAATGAACATGAAAAAAATGTTTATTTGTATGCCGGGGCTTAATTTAAAAACGGACTGACCGATTTTTATGAAATTTTTTGAAAGATTCGTCAATTGACAGGGCACAAGAAATCTTATTATTCCTAAAGAATATTCAGATAAGTTTTTTTTTCTTTATTCACCACTAATTTTTATGAAATTATATAGAGAAAGTATATGTCAATTTTTGAACATGTAAAAAACTACTTTAGATTGTGTTTGCAGCAATCATTGCATAAAGAAGCGCGCGGAGTCGCGCGCTTTGCCAGTTCTTTATATAAGTGTACAGTTTACAACATTAGCCCCAAGTAAAAATAACGCGAGTTAGCGTGTCGATAATCTATGGCGGGGTCAGCCGTCATACATTAACCTACCAATTGAGAGTCCACTATAACATATAGACATTGTTTATTGCATCTCTTTACTAAGAACACAGTGAGTAATAACCTTGGTTTGTTTTTATTAATGCCTTAGTTTGTTGTCTGATTGAAGCGTTTCGTTGTAATTGTGTTGCAAGTTTAAGTCGAAAAATGAACCCGAATAGCTGTTATCATTACATAGTATGAAACAAAGTCCCCTACCGCGTCTGTCTGTCTGTCTGTTCGCGATAAACTCAAAAACTACTGAATGGATTTTCACGCGGTTTTCACCAGTACATAGAGTGATTCACGAGGAAGGTTTAGGTATATAATTTGTTTATATTTTTTTAATTGTAGAGGGCAGGACAAGGTCCGCCGGTTCCGCTAGTTTCAATATATAATTAAGTTATGACTTTTAAATAAATTTTATCTGCATTTATTGTTACTACGATGGTAAAGTTCTAGATCTGATCAATTAAGAATCATCGTTATATCCCAGAAGATGTAAAGTGTTATTTATTAACTAAATAGCTAAAGACGAAATTTTTAGCATTCGACGCATTTATTTTTATGATGCCAGGTTTAACATTTTGCAAGGCCAGAAGCCAAGAGCAGTATTTTTTTTGCTTTTTGTAAGCAGCAGTATTTGTAAATTGCGACACAATTACAGGTTCAAGAGGCACCTCCATCGTCGGTACCCATCTCCCTGCCTTACTGGATCTATGAAAACTTTCTAATATCGCATTGGATAATCTCTTCAATAAGGAGCTTAAAATGGATGTCTAGAGTATAAATTTTCTTTATAAGTTATATGGGGACTTTTTGGTATATACCTTTCGCCTCTACTTTCACTGTCTACTGCAATAAATAAAAAAAAAACATTTTTTGTTATGTGGTTGTTATGGATTATTGTTTCTCATGGCATATTCCTATATACTACTGTAGGAACCTAGACTGACTTGGAGAGCGTGACAGTAAAACTCGGGGTGCGTAAAATAGCCTGTTTAATTTTAGCTCCTTAAATGCTATTTATAGTTACACGAGAGATTTTTCTATTGTTTGAACGACATATTTAATTTACAATAGATTTAAACGTTTCGGTTAGCTACCAAAAAAGGATGATATACCTACTCGAGTCATCGAGAGCTATAATTTTAATTATTAAAACATTCTTAGTTGAATGTGTTGCCGTTGTGTTGGGGGACATAAAAATCAATAACATAGTTACTTTAGACTGTTTTTAGCTAAGTCATATTATCTATTGTTGATGGATATCCATCTGTAAGCAAACGTGGATAAATGTGTTTAGTTTTGACGAATCACCTACACTATTCAACGAATCATTAAAAATTAACACGATCCAAACAATGGCCTACTTTGATCCGCCTTTGTGAGACATGGGTCAAATACCTTAAATAGCGCTCACATACTATACCGTTTAAAATAAATTTAGTTTTCTTTAGGAATTTAATCTAAAAATTTAACAACATCCAATTTAGTAGAAACAGGTATAAAGTAAGGTTAGCCACAAAATTTTCTCGACGTAATATTTTATAACTTTGTGTTTAACATTGACTTGTGAAAACATTATATCAGAGCTTAAATAATAAGCGTGAAGCTATTATAATTAAAGAAATTTAGATTTAACGCGATATAACATTATAGGTATAAACTTGGGTATATTGGGTATATTATAGGTATAAACCTCATTGGGCATTAAAAATAGCGAAAGGTAAATCAAATCCAAAAAAATTCCACGTGGAATGGTCATAGTCCTATGTCGATATCTTCAGCAGTTTTGATATAATTAAGCCTCCAAGAATTGTATTTTTTTTATATCATAGGAGGCAAACGAACAGGCAGATAGGTCACCTGATGTTAAGTGATCTCCATCGTCCATAGACACTAGCAATACCAGGAGTCATAAGTGTGTTGCCAGCCTGTGTTTGGGAGGAGGGGGAGGGGAGAGGAGAGGGGGCAAGGGGAGGACAAGTGGGCCTCCAACGCTCTCACTTACCGAACGAAACGCAACAATGCAAGCACTGTTACTCACGTCGGTGTATTCTGTGAGAGGGTGGTAGTACCCCGGTCGAGCCGACCCATTCACGCCGAAAACAGTAATAGCTTAGTTCTACGTCAAACAAAATTTACATTATATATAGAACATAGACTTATAATTGCCAAATGAACATATAACATCGTGGGTGATGTTGGTATAACGCTAAAATCGAATATTTAGCAGTCATCCGCGATCGATATACAAAGTTTAAATGTGTCATTAACAATTTACCGAGTTCGACGTGTACGAGCCGAGACTATTATTACATAACTTTGAATAGGTTTACTATAAACAACGCACTTACCTTTCTATATATTGAATAAATTTAACGTAAAATATTTACAGGGGGTATCAAGTTTTAATATTCGTCCGCAGGACTCATCCATTGGTGGTTTTACACTCAATTATACCGACACTTTATTTGAGACGTAAATGGTGTACACATAACGTCTTGTACTTTACCCATAATCCTTATACCTTCCTTTAATCAGTACTACGTCAGTACTTTTTAATCTTAGTCAGAAGTACAGACTATTGTATACTGACTTTCAGTAATCCATAATTTTCTATTATTTTCAATAATTGTAGGTGGTAGAGTCACTCTGTAACTATTACTGATTTCAGCATGAATGGGTCGGCTTGCACCACCCTCTCACAGAAAACTGACGTGAAGGAACAGTGCTTGCATTGTTGCGTTTAGTTTGGTCAGTGAGAGCGCCGGAGGCACACCCCCTCCCTCCTTCCCTCATCCTTTTCCCCTTCCCCTTAAACACAGGCAGGCAACACATCTGCGACTCCCCTAGCGTTGCTAGTGACTATGGACGGCGGTGATCACTTAAAATTAGGTGAACCGCCTGTTCGTTTCCCTCCTATGATATAAAAAAAAATCCGTTCCATAAAAGTGACACAGTTCTTCAGATAGATCTACAATATTGATAGATTGTTACTATATCTTTTAAACCTAATAATTGTTATTTATTTTTAATTAATTCCAAATAGTATATCCCTAATATATCCAATTACGATGATAGTGATAATACTTTTGGGCACAGCTACTACTTTAACTCTGATATTCATCTACATTTCTATGGGTAATGTAGCCATATTAAAATACCATGCTTATAAATGAAATTGCCAGTGGCGGTCGGCCTTGCAATACATAGCGTCTGATATGAAGTACGGTAATTACGTCTGTGGTCTTTGAGATTTATACATCTTGTTCATATTTGAGCTTTCACACCCAAACATTTAGTTGCCATTTTCTCCCAATATGAAGATTCTATTACACTTTTACGCATGGCCAATTAGGAAACCTTTTTATTTGAGCTGTTGTCGGGCGTGTAGTTATATGAAAAAATGATGTTTTTTTATATCATAGGAGGCCAATGAACAGGCGGCTCACCTGATGTTAAGTGATCACCGCCGTCCATAAACACTAGCAACACCAAAAAAGTCGCAAGTGTGTTGCCAGCCTGTGTTCGGGGGCAGGGGAGTGGAGGGGAGCGCCGGGGGTTCGGGTGGGAAGGGAAGGAGAGGTGGGCCTCTGCTGCTCTCACTGACCGAACGAAACGCAACAATGCAAGCATTGTTACTTCACGTCGGTTTTCTGTGAGAGGCGGTACTACTCCGGGCGAGCCGACCCATTCGTGCTGAAACCAGTAATAGCCTCAGCGTGGCTCTACCACCTACTAAACTGTATTTATAAATTGTAAATAATAATGAATTGTAATGTGATATCTAATTTTATTTACACTTTGTTAAAAGTCCTAATGGAAAAAAAATAAACGGAATATAGACTTGTTCATTTATACTCATTTTATCTTTAAATAATAAATAAATATAGTAATATAATGTAAAAATAGTTACGCTAAGTGAGGACTTTCTTCTCCAAAGAAGACATAGTTACAACGGACTGTTTGATAAATTCACATATCATTAACAATTTATTTATCTCCTTACAGTATGAAGATATGATAACAATACGTACATAATGTTTTATTTTTCTATTTTAGAACGAGTATCAAAGGCTGCACTAACAGGTTCCTACCAAATTTGGCTAGGCAGGGCGGGAAACTCGAGCAGTGAAGGTGAGCGTTAATGCGCATCTCAAAGGGGGCCTCCTTAAACCTACACCTGTATCGCAAGTCCTGGGAACTGCTCTGAGTTTCTCCCTCTGCCACACGATGGACCCGGCACCCGCACGGTGAATCCATGGAAGGCTAAGAAGTTCGTCTCTCTCTTTTTATCAGTTTACCAATTTGCTGTAGGTGTAGTTTCACTTCGTTCAATGCTTAGCTTTAGAATTCTTTTACAATTGATATATGGCGAAGGTTAGAAAATATTCAATATGTTTGAAGTAAATTAATTTACTTCTTTCATATTAAATTTATTTAAACAAGGTGTTTAGTAAACATTTGTCCTTTAATTAGAGTTTCACCCGTTGTTAAGAAAAAATGTAATGAAAAATGGTAGGTTGTACTAAATCTAGCATACGACTTAGTTTTCAAAATTATCTACTCATTATTACAACAAATTTAAGATGTAAAAGTTATATTAGACTTAGCGAAACCTATACTAGAAAATTATCTATTATAGTTCAATTCCTTCTTCACATATTTTTTTCTTTATGCTTACTTTTTATAGTTAATAGGATTAAGCGTTTGAAAAAAAAACTCACTTGATGTTAAATTGCGGTGTGGTCCAATATGGTAAACACGCTAAACATAGGTGTACAGAATTTCAGTTTGAGGATGATAGCTACGTTTACGTTACAAATTTGATATATTTTTTGTATTTCTTTGGACTCAATTAGAAAAAGAAAATTATTTCAATGTTTAATTTATTTTAATTTTTCTATATTTAATGCAATGAAATACTTTCTCTTGTTTTGTAAATGTTGTGTTCATATTTAGCAGGGTTAACGTCAATTTTTATTCATCGAACTCAGTTTTGTGCACCTTGGGAAATCCCCTGTCATCATTACTTTGTTATTATTCATAAGATCCATCTATGAAAGTATGACATTCAGACAGGATGGTGGTGTGAAAACTATGTTGGAAGTTGGAATACAAAGTAAAATAATATTAAACGGAAAGTTTATTTGTCAACTTAAATTAATACCTACATATCATGGTTTTGTTTAGGAATGCAGAGGCTTGGAAAGTTTAATTGGGTCAGCTGTTTATTCCATAAAAGAAAGTATCTAGCTTTGGAGCTTGCTCTTAAACATAACGGATGCGATTAGATCTGTCGTGAAAAGAATACATCGTACCAAACTGGGACTCTATTCCGACGAACTGAACGTATTTAGTAGATTTTTTATTCTACATATATACAAGTATATATTTATATATATTCAGATACTATAACAGCTCACGGTGACTTAGCCCTATTTTCCCTTTGCATAGCTGTTCTAGAGTACTAAATATCCTTTGTAACACTTAACTTATGGTAAACACACTGCTATCTTCATTATCTTTTATATAAGCAAATAAGTTAAGTTCATTTATAGTTAAAGTTAGAAAAAAGTGCGTTGAATCGTAATAAAGGTTGCCGTAAAATAAGAGTAGATTAATAGCAACTTTTTTATGTTCTTATGATTTAGGTAGAATAAATCGTAGATAATTTTCACAACTTATTTACAGCTTGAAACCCTATTCATAGCTTATACATATATAAACAATATACGGCAGGTGTTAGCCGAATACAAAACTAAGTCATGTATTTATAACACAATGGTACGTACGAATGTGTGGGATTAAAGACCGTCACCTCTTGGTTGAAAATAAATATATTAATTCCAAGGACATGGACACATCCACAAATCATTACCAATAATAATAAAATAAACATTTGTATGCGTATTATTTTTCTATTAAACAAGTTTCTATTATTTGACAAATTCGCTTCGCTATTAACATTTGACCAAATTAAAGATGATTTTTTTTAATTATTATATCATAGGAGGTAAACGAACAGGCGGGTCACCTTTTTTTTACATGGGGAGATCCCTAACAGATACTCATCCCGTCGGGCAGCTGAGGATGGGTTATGTCCGATTTGCACGGACTAAAACCCCATGGTACCTTCATATACCTTTTAGGTGGGGAGCAGGGGCTGCCGGGTACTGCGTCTGCTTCCCCGATAGGTATAAGCCCTCCAAGAGGCCCTAATTGCGGTCTGAGGGGTCAAAGATGGTAGACACCTCAAAGGGGGAGTGGGTGTTAGATCCCCCTGACGAACTGTGGGAGCCGCATCGGCACAATGCGCCTCCACTACATGGGCTTGTGCAGTTTAAACTGCCAGGGCGACGGATATGCCCGTGCGGCCCAGGCGGGTTACCTGATGTTAAGCTATCACCGCCGTCCATAGACACTAGCAAAACCAGGGGAGTCCATCCATCGAAATCTTCTCGCGTGCCCCGCTAGGGACACGCGGGGAGACCGTCCCAGGGTTGCCCCTCTAATGGTGGCTTCGCTCGCCTCCTGGATTAACGGGAGTGTCTCTTATTTGTTGATCGCCCCCTCAATCGGGTGGGCGATAGTGGCCTCTTCTGCGGCATCTGGCGGTGGTTTTGGGTGACTCGGGCGTCTATTTTGTTGCGATTATCATCTGAGAGTCCTGGCCATCTATTTGCAGTGCTTGCAGGGCTCTCAGGCATTATTGCATGACTTCAGGGGTGGTTGTGGCTGCCAAAGTTTTCATGAGGGTGAAAAGAATGTTCTGGATGGAGTCCTCGGTCGGTTTTGGCTGCTGGGTCGCCTCCATCGCCTCGAGGGTTCCTCCTTTTCGTTTTGGCATTCTGTTTTTCGGTCTTCTCTGGCCAGGGTCGTTTGCGTGGGCCATCAAGCTCCCCGTCGCCGACGCTTCGACCGTTGTAGGCGCTGTGCTCTCGCGCACCTCTTGCCGTCTGGGGTCACCCATCCGGACGACGATCCCCGCTCGGCGATTGCGCGCCTCGCGGCGGAACACGGGGCACAGGCGGCCGTTATTTGATGTGTGCGCCCCTCCGCAGTTGCGCAGGACGCAGGTTCATCACGTGGGCGATCGCAGTTAGTAGCGAAGTGCGGGCCGCCGCACCTCACGCAGGCTATCGGGCGATGGCAGTGGTGAGAGGAGTGCCTGAAAAGCTGGCACCAATGGCACTGTGCCGGGCCCCTCCCTCGCCAGGCTTCTACGGATATCTTCAGCAGCAAGAGTTCGTCAATATTATATATGGCCGGAATGAGGCCAGGCGTTCTTTACAGGGAGCAGTGGAAGATGCATCCTAGTCTTCCTCCTCTTCGCTGGATGAGTCGGGAGTACTCTGGTGAGAAGCACTTCCTACGAAGGGCTTCTGTGATCTTTTCGGGATCTGTATGCACGGGTAGGCCGCGGATCGCGACCTTGAGGCTTTTTTCCGTGGGGGGCGAGTAGGTAAACCAACTCAGCCCCTCCACTTGTTTCAGGTATTCTTTGATGGTGCGGTGTTCTTCGGTGTTATCAGGCAGGAAGCGTATTCCGCGTCCATGTGCGCGCACGTTCGGCGTTCGTCCCAGCACGTCCGCCAGCCGCTGTAGATGCTCTGGCCAGTTGGACAAGCTCTCCACGACGATTGGCGGGCAGCGTTGTCGATGTGTCGTGTTTGTTTTCGCGCCGCTTCCCCCTGATGGCTGTATCTGCGGCGAATCGATATTCGCCGGCGTCTGAGCAGTCGATGTTGAAGGGGACGCCACAATCGTAGCGTAGGAGCGCTGCGATTGCGTTGATGTAGACGCATGTGGTGCCCCGAGGCTCTCTGCGGATATAGCTAACATCATTTGGGGTTCCGCAGGCACCTTCTGCGATATAACTGTGTTCGCTTATGGCGCCCCGCGGCTCCCGGCGGGTCTAGCTAGGACTTCCTGTTCGATGGGCTGTTTCGTTGCGGGCGCTTGTGGCGCCCCGAGGCTCTCAGCGGGTATTACTGGAACTCGTGACTCTGTAGATGGGTTCTCTGTTGTAGGCGACAGTGGCGCCCCGCGGCTCTCAGCGGGTATATCAGGTAAACCAGGGGAGTCGCAAGTGCGTCGCCAGCCTGTCTTTGGGGGCAAGGGAGGGGAAGGGCGAGGGAGAGGAGAAGAGAGGTAAGGGGAGATGGGTCTCCTGCGCTCTCACTGATCGAACGAAACGCAACAATGCATGGACTGTTACTTCACGTCGGTTTTCTGTGAAAGAATAGTATTACTCCAGGCACGCCGAACCATTCATGCTGAAACCAGTAATAGCTACAGCATGCCTCTACCACTCTCCATGTAAATTTACATACCAAAACTGTTTTTTTTAACTAGCTGATTCCCGCCCGCTTAATGTAGACTTTAAAAAACTGCTTTTTTTATATTAACTAATATTATGAATACGAAAGTCAGTTTGCTGTTTATATGTTATGCTTCCACGCCTAAACTACTCAGTCTATTATCGAAATGTTGTATGCATACCAATTAAGGTACTGAAAAGGAAAAGGATACATTTCATAGATAAAAAAAAAAGTCTCGAGGAATTGGTTACAATTATTTTTAGGCGGCAAAGCCGCTGGTAGAAACAAATTATATATATAGAAGAGAGAAGTAGCAAATAGAAATGCACCCTTTTTAATGTTAAGTACTCCTTGCTTCCTCCTGAATCCTGTATGTAGCAGCATAATGCTATGTGGCAGAATTGCAGAAATACGTCTAAAAGTGTTATTACCGCTATCGAACCTTATCTACATATTACAGTATGTATATATAACCAATATAAACTATGTGCTGTTAAATTTTAGCTCATTCATAATTGAATCGTATTACATTAACACTCTAAAGGTGTTAAGTAACGGAGCCCATTGATGTTCGTGCAAACACATTAAACTTTATTGAATGTGTGGGTTACGAGAATATGTTTATTTACCGAATAATGTGCTAAATTCTAACGCGTGCTAACTTTTTGTATCAACTCTATTCTTGGCAGAGGGTGGGACAAAAATAATGAAAACTGGGAGTATCCTATTCTTTTATTGACATTCGTAAGGATGTTTACGGTAACCATTATTTTAAGTCTATTATCTCTTTTTCTTATATTTCACATCGATTGATTTGTTTTATAGTTTCTTAATTCCAAATATGTTTTTTTAATTCGCACTACAACATTTGCAGTTAACTAGCAATCTGCCCCGTCTTCGCATTGGTTATGTGGTTTCATAAGTGTCTCAGTGATAGAGACCCATTTGTATACAATGTTATATTTACAGTTAGTCGATTATATCTTCGATATAAAATTAAGGTTTTTTTG
Organism: Antheraea yamamai; assembly: GCA_036509395.1. Classification (NCBI taxonomy): domain Eukaryota; kingdom Metazoa; phylum Arthropoda; class Insecta; order Lepidoptera; family Saturniidae; genus Antheraea; species Antheraea yamamai. The sequence continues at coordinate 12,989,449 of AP028448.1, read as the reverse complement.
TGTAATATTAAACCTGCGAATACTTCGAAGATGTTCATTGAAATGACATACTGGAAACGATCCATGGGGAAAAATACTCTTTGGACTTATAAAAAGCTTGAAAAATGTAAGTAATTTAGGAATCATAATATGGCATCAACTGTAATACATTAAAATAATGTCGCAAGAATAATAACTGAATAAAAAAGCGTACAAGACCCTGGGAAAATTAGAAAAAAATGTTTATACAATCCTTTTGTAAATACGAGACAACATTAAAAATGGATAAACGAAGCCCCGATGGAGTTGTACTGTTATAGGCCTTATCATATTTCTCGGTTCAATATTACACGAGGTACCTTACGAAATACATGACTCACATTTTTTTTGTTGTCCAAATATTTTTCTCTTACAAAACATAGATAATAACTAGAAAAAATTATCCATCTACCATAACATAATCACACAACTTAAATATATAATATATAAATGTAAATAAATACACATTTGAATTCAACATTTTCCACTTTATTCTAGAGTTTACTCTTATTACAGTCCTCGTCAAACTTTTTGACCGCTCTGAATATTAATGCCCAGAACATCAATTTTGTTATAAATACGTAGTATATCGTACGTATAACATAGAGACAACTTAAGGATAAAGAAATGCCAATTTTAGACTCCTATAATAATATTCTAACTTTTGTATCAAATTCCTGATTATATTACACTCTTGACTGAACTTCTGGATATATTCAGAGCGGCCAAAAAAAATCGATGAAAAGAAACTTTTACCGGCGGCTCCGCATGATTGTAGATTTGACCTATCCCTCGAGAACTAATAGTTCTTGTATATGAAAGGTCAATGTCCCGTTCTGTATCACTAACAATACATTGATATATAAAAACCCAGGATGCACGACAACGTCTCAAAACCGTCGGAATAAAATATGCAGGCAATTGTAAATTACGCACTCTTTTCACATAGAATCTCGCCACTCGTGTCTTTGGACTTTTTGTAAACTGCTTTGTAAAAATAACTTTAAATAATTCGCGTAAGATTGATTTTGCAAAAACATAAGTTTATACTACAACTATAACTACTTAGGTATATCGGTGAGCTTTTGGGGACGATTTTGAGCGTTACTTTTATTCGAGACTTTACATCTTGGGTTTTTATGTATCAATGTAACAATGTGTGTGCAAAGTTGAGTAGTTACACGTGAAAGCGTAATAAACAAGCAAATAAACAATGGCTTTTATTAGTTAGATTTTATCTGTTCCAAGATCCATGCCTATACATTACTTTAACGGATGAATGAATATACTTATTATAAAAAAATATTAATTGGTTATAATTTTAAAATTCCTATTTTAGGTAGTTGATAAAACATAACAGAAACAGAAGGAAAAATAAACATGATCGTAAAACTAGAAAAAATCTAAGAATAAAAACGAATAGGCTTATACCCGCGGTCCTCGAATAAGCTCATTTCGTTCGTAACTTTATCGACGATTCGGTAATTTAATAAGAATAAAACATTCGGAAACAATTTCTCCGCACAAATAAATAAAAACAAAAGCGAGCGGCGTAAATAATTCGGCTCTCGACCGCCAGATAGGTGGCCGTTATCGAAAAAGTTAATGAAACGTTGCCTTTATGGTACGGACGACTTCCGCCAGCTGAACTGGTTCTAGAAACCACGTTCGCCCTTTAATGATCATTCGCATTTTTGTTTCTTGACATCTCACGAGTTTATTGAATATTTATTTAATTATCGTTAGCGCTAGCGAGAGCTAATGGACTTAAATTATGGGAATTAATGTATTTTTAACGTAACCAGTTTTCGTGTTTTATTGTTATATAATTATATTCTATTACAAATATAGAGCATTAAAGTTAACTTTTGTTCCGTTTATGGTGTTAACAGTTTAAATTATAAATACATAAAACTTTGAACATTCCTTTATTTTATTATTTTATTCCTTTATTCATGAAATATGTATCTACATATTTAACTGCATAGATAAAAGGACAGAGGTCTGTCTGTAGGTCAAAGTACTTGACAGATTTTGATCAAGTTTTTGATGTGAACAGTTCTTTAACCGCGTTGAACGATTTTTGGTAGGGGTAAAAAGTATATGATCGCGTCGCAGATGACCTCGACATGCTCGCAACGTATAACGTTTGCGCCAGACTAGCTGTGTACATGTAATATTGATATTGCGTATTGAACTAGTGCAGCCCACCATATTTTTGATTAATTCATAAACTGTATAAAAATATATATAACTATTGCTCTGAGTGCCTATAGATGACAGACTAATATTAATTATTTTCAGTTTAAAAATTTAAGTAATTCGAACTATAATTGATTTCATAATTCAAAAAAGGCTCACTCTGTCAAGAAAGAATGACTGCCTCGAATTTGTTTTTGTAAGCTGCGTTCAGTGATCTTTACTTTCGTGATGTGGAGAAGTGGAGCAAGCGGTGTGGTGTGCATGTAGACGCAGAGAACGCAGGCAAAGTTGCGGGTATCAATTAGTATATGTAAAGATTATTATTGCTTTCATACAACTTTGTTTGTAATTTAAGCTTCTATACACCACCCTTCATCTGAAGTTCTGATCGAATTAAACATAAAATCATATTTTAACTGACATCATAAATGTTAAAATAGTAAGAAATACACTACTAAAACATTTTCTATCTCCAATTTTTGTTTGTGTCTACGCTTGAACAGTTCTTGTGTGAATAAAATTAGAAAATAAAAGTTTGAAGTCAAAAACAACGTAGATTCTATACCCCAAAATGTATAAGATACATTATTTAATTTTAATTCACAATTTGTAATGTAAACGTAACCCTAGAGACATTTACTGGCTTACAGAGTTTTTTTTTTATTTCGGCAAAGCATGGATGACGCTTTCGCCAGTGTCTTATTTTATAAACATTATATAGCATACTCTTTTGTCAAGTTCTAACCTAACGTAAGAAAAAAAACACGATGTATGATTCTTGAGAGTACTACTATAGTATACTTACACTTTTACTATAAGGACTAAGTGTCGTTAAAAGTTTTATAGGAGTTCATTAGTAATAATAAAATTACAGTTAAATAAATAAAGACAATCCACTTTTAGTGCCAATAAAATTTATAGTTCCTATTAAATAACCATTTTAGAAAACTAAGTTGCAGACACAATAGCTACTGGCTAAATCTATAGCCTATAACTAATACCATAAGGCTGAAGAGTTTGTTTGCTTGAACGCGCTAATCACAGGAACGACTGGTCTGATTTGAAAAATTCTTTCCGTGTTAGATCAAATCAAAAACACTTCATTCAATTTAGACCCTAAGAAGGCACTTATGAACGTCAAAACTACCACCGGTTCGGAAACCAACCCACTCATCGAGAAGAACCGGCAAGAAACTCGATCTAGTTACCTTTTAACGAATATATATTTAGAATATATTGGGTGAATGTCACAAACGTTTTTAATGGATGCACAGAGATGAGTTAATTCCAGACATCACCATCCTTCACATATTGTTCCACTCTATAATAACCTTTTGACACCAAAACCCGCTTGACATGGCGCTTAAATTCACAATCCGGCAAATCGGTAATATCCTTTGGGACTTTGTTGTAAAATCTAACACTATTTCCCAAAAAACTGTTACTGGTTTTACTAAGTCTAAAACGTGGGACAACCAGTTTGTTACAGTTTCTAGTATTTAGATTATGCCGGTTTTTTACGAAATCTAGCTTTTCAAGGTTCTTACGGACATACATTAAATTGTCAAGAATGTATTATTGGGAAGGCAGAGTTAAGATACCGTACTCCTTGAACTTGGTATTTAAGGATTCGCGAGGCTAGCTTATTTATCGAGGAAGGCTATAGGCTACTTTTTTTTCACTGTCTAGGTAAACGAAGTCGCGAGTTAAAGTTAGCGCTAGCCCAAAGTAACTACTCCACGCGGACGAAGTCGCGGGCAAAGCTAGTAAAACATAAATCACAATAATAGCTAATATGAAAATCAAATTATGGCCCCAGGATATTATCTGTATTTCCTATAAGTATATGCCTATATTATTTATGAAATAAGTCTTACATGGGTACCTACATAATTAATAAATCAAAATTCCATTTGCATCCCTTGTTCCGGAAATCAAATATTTCATTATAATATTCCTTACATATTTTTCGTACAAAATTTTCCTTACGTATACGTTAGTATTATAATTGAGAGCGAGCATAAGAAATTATTACTTCATAAATTAAATATATTATACTAGCTTTGCTCTTGACTCCGTATGCTTTTGTTTTGTGTTATATAGTTCATAGGATTAGGATTTCACCACAACATCACGTAATGTTAAATGTTAAACACGTTAACTTAGAGAGACTGGCTCTCAGGTGCATCTGCAAGAACATACTTATAGGTTTATTGTCAAATTTTAACTTTGGAGTAGTAGCTAGCCAGAGGGGCTTAAAAATGTCATGGTTTCCTTTATCTCGACTACCATCGGTTCATACACAAGGATTCGAACCTAAGTCTATTGACGCGTTGTCCGAACACGCTGACCAGAAAGCTATTATCATTTTATTTTTATTTTTTGCTATTATTATACCTTATCCACTACATATTATAATACAAAGTCCTCTGCCAGATTACTGTGTTCAAGCAAACATACTCTTCAGCTGCATAATCATTACCTAGTATAAAACAAAGTCCTCTACCGCGTATGTCTGTCTGTCTGTTCGCGATATACTCAAAAACTACTGAACGGAATTTCATGCAGTTTTCCCTAGTGGATAAAGTGATTCATGGGGAAAACTTTGGTATATAGTTTGTCAAGGATTTTTTTTAATCAGGGCGGGACAGCGTCTGCCGGGCCCGCTAGTTACTTTCAAATTAAAAACAGAACACAATTATTCTATTATATTGAGCTTTCACTTCTGTCGGCAGTCCTTATGACTGCCTCGGTTTTTATCAAGGCGGGATAACGTCTGCCTGACCCTCTAGTAACAAATAATTATGTTATAGTATAATTAATATTTCTTAAATTCTAACATCAACCTAAATCAATACTGACGAAGCTCGGTTCAACGATTTCATAAAAATCATAAAAATATACATTATATTTTTAGATAAATATTAAATTACTCAATTCTCGCTCATGTGTAATTATATTAAAAAAATATTTTTTTTCTTATATATTGTTTTTATTTGAGTACACCAATGAATAAATAGAAGTTTTAGAATTCTTATTTTAATACGAACAATATTATCTCTGGGATCTTAGTACAATGTTTTCTCTAAATACAGTGTCAATCTATATCTCATATACGTATGATAAGAATGTAGACCTAACGTATCTGTACTTTTCGATTTTCGTGAAAAAAATTGTTGCAGGTGTCTAGGAATTTCAATCAATGTTAGGGACATTTCAATCATTTTTAGAAACGCACGTTATTACTTATTCCAAGACAACTACCTGCAACATTTTTTTCACAAAAATCGAAAAAGTACAGACACGTTAGATTTACATTCTTATTATATGTATACATTAACATTTGGCATGAGATTTCGGTCGAACGTTAAAATCTATAAACTTATTTTATAAAATTAGTACCGCATCGTATGAATGCTCGGAATTAATGTAGGTGATACAGGAACTAAAAATGAAATGTAAACAAGACTGATTGTACACAATACTCGAAGGTGGACGTAGTAGATACAGCGTAAACTGTGTATCGTTATACTAAAATTATTACTTAGGAATCTTTCTAAGCATAATGGGTAAGTTGGGATCACAGAATAAAGACAGATAACTTGGGATAATGACTATCTCAAAATATCATTGAAAAAAGGTTTGAAGTTATTATATATACCTACATATATGTATAATGGCGTATATACAAATTCTATTTCGAGATGATTTCTCATTATTTGCTCGTGTTTTTAGTTGGACTTTCCTGTTTTGAATATATGCCGTTAGTGTGAAACATTGTGGTAAAAACAAAAATAATAGGTCTTTTTTACCTATGAAATTGCCGTTCTGCAGTACTGGCCATTTCAAATCAAAATAATTTTTGTTTGGGTAAGAATTCTAATTTCAAATTAATTTTATTTTAAAAACATGGAATTCTTTTTCCAAAAGTAGTCATTTGTTTATTGATTAGTGTTACATTTTCATCGCATTTCAATCTTTTTTGTCATCATGGATACGTAAAAAATTCGAGTAATTATGGAATATGAGTGCCGTCGTGGCAGCAACGCGGCACAAGCGGCACGCAACATCAACGACGTTTACGGAGCTAACACTACAAACCAACGCACCACCTGTTATTGGTTTGCTCGCTTCCGGTCTGGGAATGTTGACCTGAAAAATGAACCTCGCGGTCATCCGAAGACTTTGGTCGACAATGACGAATTAAAGGCGATTGTGGAAGCTGATGATACACAATCTACGGCTGAATTAGCAGCAGCTTTCGACGTTAGCGTCAAAACAATATTGGTCCATTTGCGTCAAATTGGCAAGGTAAAAAAGCTTGACAAATGGGAGCCCCACGAACTCAATGATCGCCAGCGCGAAATACGCGTCGAGACGTGGTTTGCACTGCTCAACAGACACACAAATGAAGGAATTTTGAACCGCATTGTTACCTGCGATGAAAAATGGATTCTGTTTGATAACCGCAAGCGCTCAGCAAGTTGGTTGGATCCTGGTTCAGCACCTAAACAATGCCCTGAACGAAAACTTACCCCTAGAAAAGTGATGGTCACTGTTTGGTGGTCTAGCGCCGGTGTGATTCATCACAGCTTCTTACCAAACGGGGTGAACATTACTGCAGATGTGTACTGTGAAGAACTGAACACAATGATGGAGAAGCTGACACATCTCCAACCAGCATTGGTCAATCGCTCGTCTCCGCTGCACCTGCACGACAACGCGCAACCTCATACTGCACAGCAGACGGTCTCCAAGTTACAAGAACTGGGTTTGGAAGTTCTCCCTCATCCACCCTACTCACCAGACCATGCGCCTACAGACTACTACTTTTTCCAGAATTTGGATAACTCCTTGGCGGGAAAAAAATTCAATACCCGAGAGGCAGTACAAAATGCCTTTGAAGAATTTGTTCCCTCCCGTCCAGCTGATTTCTTTAAGAACGGCATCAATAAACTGCCACTGCGTTGGCAAAGATGCATTGATTGCATGGGTGATTACTTCGATTAATACAAATAAAAAATACATGAAAAAAATTCGTTTAAATTTTTTCATACAAAACGGCAATTTCATAGGTAAAGACCTAATATTATGTAATCGAGTAAAATAGAATTATTGTAAGGAATGTTACAAATGCGACCGTGTGTTTGTTTGACTGTTACACTTTCACGCCTTAACAATATAACTGATTATGAAATTTTATATAAACGTTGTCCGGTCTATAGAAAAGGACATAGTCTATATTCCATTCAGATGAATGCTACTGTTCTCGAGAGATAGATTCAATCTACATTAACGCAAACGAAGCTATGATGAAACACTAGTATGAAAAGCCTCCTGCTAGATACATAGGATACTACCACTACATAGGATTTTAGCATCGTATCTTTCGGTAATTCATTAAAAAAATCTCAATACAACAAAATATACCTAAAGCCCAGCGGCGTTGTTTCCAAACAATTACGAATTACACACCTTTAAGAAACTAGCGTACACTTTTCTAAAAGCCTGGCAACGCATGCTCGCCACTCCCCTAGTGTTGCTAGTGTCTATGGACGGCGGTGGTCACTTATTATCAGGTGACCAGCCTATCCGTTTGCCCCCTATAATATAAAAATATATGTATACTAGCTGAACCCGCGGCTCCACACGCGTTTTTTTAAATCGTATTAAAGAATTATAGAATTGTGAGACTATGTACAATTACAGATACGCTTTTTAAAGACAATTGTAAGTACGACGCGCACGCCACTAAAAGTAACATGTAACGTGTACATTAGATATATAAATACAAAGAGCGTGCCAAATGAGGTTTGTCATCAGCAACACATTTGGAACCTTAACCAGGTTGGTTAAGGTTATGGTTATAACTACATCAGTGCTCACTTACACTGTATAAGGAACTATTGAAACAATAACTTAAGATATTATTATAAAGATTTACATTTACATTACATTTAATATACATTGCCATTATTATAATTAAGATTTTGTGACTATACAAAAAATAAACGCTTGGTCTGTTCCGCAAGAAATTGTATTATGGAACTCTTTACGTAATACGTTTACAATCTAAGATCTTATTAGGACGACCTCTATATCATTAATCTTATTAATAATTATAATGTCGAATTGTAAACAATAAGCTGATAATTATTTCTCTTATTAAAAATAAAGAATGAGTTGAAATCTTAAAAATAAAGAATGAGTTGAAATCTTGCTAAATTACATGCAGACAAAGTCGCTGGTAACAGCTAGTCTAAAATAGAATAACCACAATTACTTTTTATTAGGTTCGCTATCTACCAGTGAAAGTCCCGTGAAAATCGATGTAACCGTTTTGGTGATAGCACAGCGGGCAAATCCACGGTTAACAGCTAGTATAAACTAAAATGACTTTTTGTAAAGTCAGCTATCTGCCAGTGAAAGTCTTGTGAAAACTGGTCTAACTGTTTTGGAGATAGCATTGTGGGCGAAACCACGGTTAACAGCTAGTATAAACTAAAATTGCTCGAATTACTTTTTATAAGATCAGCTATCTGCCAGTGAAAGTTATGTGAAGATCAATCGAATCGTTTTGAAGATAGCACTGCGACCGAAGCCACGGTTAACAGCTAGTATAAACTAAAATTGCTTAAATTACTTTTTATAATGTCAGCTATCTGTCAGTGAAAGTTATGTGAAGATCGATCGAACCGTTTTGAAGATAGCACTGCGGGCGAAGCCACGGTTAACAGCTAGTATAAACTAAAATTGCTCGAATTACTTTTTATAAGATCAGCTATCTGCTAGTGAAAGTTATGTGAAGATCGATCGAACCGTTTTGGAGATAGCACTGCGAGCGAAGCCACGGTTAACGGCTAGTATAAACTAAAATTGCTTAAATTACTTTTTATAAGATCAGCTATCTGTCAGTGAAAGTTATGTGAAGATCGATCGAACCGTTTTGGAGATAGCATTGCGGGCGACGTCACGGTTAACAGCTAGTATAAACTAAAATTGCTTCAATTACTTTTTATAATGTCCGCTATCTGTCAGTGAAAGTCCCGCGGGAATCGGTCCAACCGTTTTGAAGATAGCATGGCAGACGAAGCCGCGGTTAACAGATAGTCTAATTTAAAGTAGCCTAAGAAACGCGCTGTAATTTTTTCTATCTGCCAGTGAAATTTCCGTCAAAATCGACCCAGCCGTTTAGAAGATTACCCGGAACAAACAGACAGACAGACAGACCGACAAAAATTTTAAAAATTGCATTTTTGTTATCTGTAGCGTGTATACTTTCACACCCAATCAGTAAAAAAGTGTTATTTTGATATTATGTACAGACACTTCATTTTTATTATATGTATAGATATATAAAACTGACAATAAATGTGCTCGATGCATTATTTCAATTTAACAACTAGTTATATGGCGTAAATATTATTCAACGAATAATTTATTTTATAATTTTACGTATTTCAAAAAGTTTATAGATTCCTATCGCTTTTACTATTTGTCATATGTAATTGATGTTTGTGTTAACGAAATACAAATTACTCTGTTCCTTGAATAACAATGGTGAGACAGATTATCTAAAAGTAGTCAATAATGGACATAATTATATTCGAACAATACATTATTGTGTTAGTGGCAAAATTTAACCGCAAAGATAAGTATAAACCTATATAAACATCATTCAGGGAAGAAGCGTGCCATTTCGTCATTCGCTTTGTTTTAGTGAAAACGAACAATTGTGTTCATAATTTACGTCTAAAATGAGTCCAATTATTTTTTGTTTTTTGGCTCTGTGCTTCATTCAAATGTTTCTGGAAAATCACAAGTTTGTATTTGGAGGTGCAGCCGCGGAGTTGGTTGGGATTCTACCTCGAGAACCTTGTCCGGAGGGATACGTTTACGATACTTTTATGAGAAGATGTATTCCAGATGACGATTATTAAGGGTTGTTTTCAATTATCATAAGATCGTTTATCTGTGTCGTGCTTTTTTAAACAAGAATAATATGCTATTATTGTAATAAAGAATATACCTGTACAAGAAATTTTGTTTGATTTGTCATTCCGGCTCATACATTAAACAAAACGGATTTTTCGGTAAAAATAATTGAAGTTCATCGATGAGTGTATTGGAAATTAGTTGCATAATGATTGTATTTAATATAACTTTCGTGTATTTTATTTTACTCTTTTTAATTTTTATGCTGTAGGTATGTGCTGAAAATGAAGACTCCATAGCGATATGAGTACACATATTGTAGCATATCATATAGAATAATCCTAACATTAATAATGTGAAATATGTAACCACTGTTTTTGTAACTATGCCTAAATCTTCATTATTACATAGTATAAAACAAAGTCCCCTACCTCGTCTATCTGTCTGTCTGTTCGCGATAAACTCAAAAACTACTAAACTAATTTTCATGCGGTTTTCACCAGTGGATAAAGTGATTCCTGAGGATGGTTTTGGTTTATAATTTGTCAAAAAAAAATTTATAATCAGGGCGGGACAACGTCTGCCGGGCCCTATAGTTATAAATAAAAATCAATGTTTGTACGTTTGTCCTCAATGCATGCCGAAACTACTGATCAGACTGTGATAATAATTTTGTAGGGTGTTCTGAGGATGTCCAAGATGGTTCCTGGCCCAAAAAATCTATATATGTATATATAAATGCTTTTTAATCAATAAAATGGTTTGCCTTCAATAAAGAAAGGGCTTTTTCTTCTTATTGAAACTTTTTACAATACGTTTGATATTGATTTGATATGTGTGACATATTTCAATGAAACATCAGTTATCACAATTAATCAATTCCATTTGTATCAATGTCATTGTTTAGGGATGTATGTAGTTCTGGCATGGATGCGGGGACATAGTGGTATCCAAGGTAAAGAAGCTGTTGATATTATCGCTAAAGAAGCTATCCAGACTTGATATTTTGATCACTATAAAACCTATGTTCAGGATTTATCCTCCCGTAACAAGACTGATTTGTTTCCATTATGGAACTCAAACTGGAATGTATCCAACTCAATTACAAGCAAATCATATGCTTCCATTCAGAACAACATTCCTAGTAAGCCATGGCTTTATAAGTTTTATGACAGTTGCAAGTTTGCTGCGTCTACTATCTGTAGACTGAGGATCTATCTGTAGGCGTGTGCTGTCCAGTCCATCTTGCAAAGCTCAGAATCAGGGACAACTCAATATGTGAAATGGAAATGGAAATTTTATGGAGATAAAGTTACAGCATATTAATTGATGGATTTGATTAGAAGATAATGCGAAATAAAAACTATAAGCCGGTAAAATTATTACGTTGTTGCGAGGATAGTCAATGGGGCGAAGTGGTGAGGGCCAGACCAGCAACCTAGGGGCTATAGTTAGGTTCGAGACTAATGTTAAAAGATTTTTCACATACCAACTGGGTATATGTTTAAGTAAGTCCCTGGATAGTTTGAATTCCCAGTTGGAAGCGGTAGATGTCGCGTCAATCGGGTTTTATTTTTTTAAAGATTTTTTGCGTTTAAAATACAACTGAAACCGATAATAACTGATTTGACGCAGACGAAGTTGCACGAGTCAGCTGGTACAAAATAAAGTGGCGTGTTTTACGTATTGTATTAAATTTGCTTCATACGGACATGCGTATACAAATATGTCATGAGTCGACAAAAATAAATCCAAAAAACCAACGCGTCAAGGACTCGGCGTTTCTAAATTAGACCCGGCACCATTAAATATCATACACAAAGCAAATTATAACAATATGTTCTGTAATTATGTATCTTACGTAAAGCCAAATATGTTATGTAAATAGTACTCGAGTTCGTTGTTGAGATTACATACATTAATTTAATTCAACTATTTGTTGTTTATTTAAGTGACTCATTGGAATAGTTGAACCGATTTATTGATATTTTAAGTGATCGATATACAACTTTTCAGAATATTATCTAGGCCTATAGTTTTCCGTATGAGGTTAAACAGTAATGGTACAATTGAATATAAGTAACTTGAAATTGCTAAAAGAGTAATAAAAATTAATTAGTAGGTATAAAAAATCGATGCGGTCATTCGGACTACCGACAGAAGTGGAAACTCAAAACAATGGAATAAATGTGATCTCTTTATAATCTTCATATCAATTATAGTGTGATTATTTATATTTCAGAATTTGTTTATTGAAATTATTAATATTAGTGTGGTTTTCATATCTATTGGCACTTAGAGCAATAATTATGTACCACCCTTTCATAGAAAACCGTCTTGAAGTAACAGTGCTTGCATTGTTGCGTTACGTTCGGTCAGTGAGAGCGCCGGAGGTCCACTACCCCTCCGCTCTCCTCTCTCCTCTCCCTTTCCCTCCCCTTCCCCCCAAAGGGTGGCAACGCACTTGCGACTCCACTGGTGTTGTTAGTGTTTATGGACGGTAGTGATCACTTAACATCAGGTGACCCACCTGTTCGTTTGCCTCCTATAAAAAAAAAGAAAGAAAAAAAAACATTTTTATGTAGTCTATTAATCAATGAAACGTATGATAAGTTGCAAAATATCATTATTACATGTACACAGGCTCCTGTATCCTTGTGCAATACGGCCGGTCATGCTAACGTAGCATGTCATGAAGCGAAGTTAAATTTATCTCCTAACAAAAATACCGCTCAACACCACTAATTAAGTTCTCACTTCAATAAAAAAAACTACAAATCAACTTACGATTAACCCCTATACACATAGTTCCCATGTAAAAACAAAATTGATTTCACGAGAACGAAGTCACGAGCACCAGTTAGTGTTGTAATATAGCACAATAATATTGTAAGAAATATGTCTGTAACGTTACTACTCCCATACCTGCGTGACGAAGCTTCGGCCACTTGTCGCGCTAAAATTAACGTCTAAAGTCAAAAAGCTAATTAAAAAGGCACAGATCGAATGCTTTCACACGTGGTCATTAAAATAACTCGAGATTAGCGTCTTCCAAACGTTTATGTGTTACGTTTCTTTGTTATGTGTAAAAACCATTGTTCACTTATGGTGTTACATCTGTCGTTCCACATTACGATAACGTTCTCTTAGACGAGCAATTTTTTCGATCTAAAACAAAACTTCGCAGTGACAAGACGCGCAGGTATGGGACGGGGAGCATCAAAATTATTTCCACGAAAACATAGCCCCGGGCACGAGTTAGTGTTGTAATATAACAAAAAATTATATAAGCACCTACATGCTTATTAAAGTTGCGAGTCACGTAATGTCTCATGTAGTTTATCTTCCTTATTGTTTACGTGTCTTTTTTTCTTATAAAATACATACAAGATTAAATTTAACAGTAGATCAGAAGACAGGGTTAAATGCTGGATCCGTTTTCGTAACAGTCTTTTGATGAATGGTGACATTGGTCATAATATTCGCAATTTAATTAATATTGTCACGCGTTTCTTATTATATGTCGCAATATATTTAGATAATGTATCTCTGAGTGTACAGATATCTATACATACCAATATTCATGACGTTTGTTTGAACGTTGCAACCCCATCTACTAGTGCTTTGTATTAAAATTGATAATCGTCTATATTACAAGCACTCGGGTCTGTTAACTTACCCATTGAAAAGGTATAGGAGATTATTGGTATATGCAAAAAGAAATTTATATGTTTTTTTTTAACTATATTAGTTATTTGATAGTAAACACAGTGCAAAATTAAGGTAGCCACCGAATAAACGAAGATATATTGTCAATATTAGCTTAATATTAACCTTACAACCACTGCGCCGTAAGACCTGACTAAATCCATGCGTGCTTTGTTTAAAGCGTCAGTCTTTACAGGAAGTGGTTTTATGACGCTGTTTTCCTTAAAATACCTGGGGAGTTATTGTAAAATTGAACCCACATCGTTTGATGTGGTGTCCTAATAAGCTACCACCGAGTGGTTTATATTATGTCAAGGTGCACAGTAAAATTGTGGGTCTGTTGGTTAGCTTTTGTAATTATGTTCCAAAAAAGAAAGGGTACAAGCATCTTCAAAACAACGAACGTGATACAGGAGATAAACAACGCATATAAAGCTAATATTCCTGTACATCGCAAGCAAGACCACTAGTGACCATTTTAACGCTCGTGAGCAGAACTAATAATGTAACAACTCCTTTAGAATCCTGTTCTAAACTAAGCATGTAAAAAGCATTTAAGTTTGGTAAATTTGCCGAGTTAATGTCGCGTATGAGAAACCCCACCCACGCTGGATTGTTCAACTGTAAATTCTATAACACTTCCAAATTGGTGATGATTTTAAATAGTCCTTTAAGAAGTTCGAACCTGCCAGACGATACTATTTGCTTTCTATTCGTTGCTATATAAATTGCATCCTAAAAATATGCCTTAATTACCTCATGAGCTCAATAAGGAATCTTGTGTTTTTACCAACCCATTTATACGTGCTGCTTGTGTTGTGTGCCTACTTTGCACGCCCGCTCGTAACGGGTTTTAACTGAATCTGCGTCTTCCACAGTTCAAACAGGTTATCCTTGCAACTTATACAGGACATCAAGACCAAATTCAGAGCTGCGAAAAGCAATCTTATGAAATTATAAATGATATAGATTATTACATTAACATAAATTATATTACCAACGTTAGCAATCCTTAGATAATGAAAAGATAACTAAAATGTTTAAGAAAGCATTCCGCAAAACAATCGCATCAAAGCAGACTTCTCAATAAAGCAGTTAATTGTGTAATTGTGTAGACATAGAGCGTAGGCTCTCAGTCTGTCATTTTTCATCAAAATATTTTATTATGGGTATAACGTAAAAACACGTAAACAAATATAAACCCTTCCGCTTTTGTATTAATTTCGAAGTTTGTATATATCTTACTCTTCGAGTAATCATAGTCTGAGAAAACAATTAATTAATTAACGAATTTAAATAGAATAAATTCAAAATGTTTAACTTTCGTGTATATTTTTCGAAAAAGGCCTTGTTATCCTTAAAGTTATTAACATAATTAATTATTGTTCAGCGAGACGTGAGTAAAACTAAGCTCCTAAATGATTACAAATTTAGCGTCCCCGCGAGATTTTCATGCGCGCCTTCGCTTTTTTAATTATCTATATATCTCATTAAGACTATTTTATATTATATATTGGATTTAATATTCAATTAAACATTTACATATTTTTGTTATAATTTTCACAAACTTTTGACTCTATGCTTATCTATACACATTTAGAATGTAATAATAATTGTTTAAATAACAGAATGTATAGGTAATTTAACAAATTCAGTGTCAAGCAAGTGACGCAACGTCGTGTACTGTGTGTGTGGCCGTCATTTGTAATGGAGGAGAATCGCGTTCATCTTCGTGATCATTAAATGCGTCAATAAATAAAGGACCTTCTCGCTCCATCAACTCCTGTGACAGGAAACGCTTAGACTGGCTCACATCTTTACACCTTTACTATTTGTTTTAGATGTCGTTTTCAAACAAAATTCTATCGCTAGAAATTTTTTTAGTAACCCTCAATTGCGGAAGATTTTCTTTCTTTTTTCTTTCAACAAGTTTGACTAAGATTTGTAAAAGGAAAGTATCGAGTTCGGTTTTGTGAATGTAAATACGTCATTAAATAAAGGATTTCTTTTCACCGATTAAGTGCTCTAACAGGAAATGCTTAGACTAACTCACATTTTTTCACTTTCACTATTGGTATAAGGCATCGTATTTAAATAAAGTATTATCACTACATATTTTAACGAACCCTCAATGAGGCAGAGTTTTCTATAATTTAATAAAAGAACACAACCATTTAACGAAGCTATCTTGAAATTTTATTACGGTTATTATTTACGTTAGATTATTTTACGTAAATTAAAAAATTGGAGAGTTCCGACCGTCATGCGCCATTTACACACATGTACGATTTGTTTATTTTCTTTAATTAAAATTCCCAAAAAAAACACCCTTTTTTATGAGATACTGACTTGGCGTTTTAATGATAATTGGCCAATTTTGTAATTCACAAGTCATTTTAATAACCCACTCGCGCTGCTCTAAAAATTTAAAAGGTATTTTAATATGTACATTCACTGCGATATCTTATTTGTTTCCTTTATTTTAATCTTTATACCTTTTACACGTTTGGCGACTGACTAACCTGGTGTTAAAGGACGATATGGTCCAAGATATTAAACACGCCAAGTCTAGAGAGAGTGGCTGTCAATTGCGGTTACCGCAACACACCCACAGGTGAGTGACGACAGGTAAAAGAAGCCCTACCATCATGCTATGATTTAATGACGATGATATAATTCAACGAAAGCTATAGGTTATAGGTGTTTGGTAACAGACTTGCAACTTGTGAGTTATAGCTCAGAAAAAGCTTGGAAAAAACCTTATTCAAATACTATGAATCTATGACATTATAGTGGACGTTGGAAGTGCAAAGTGACGTCCACTATAATATCTAATGATAGATTTCCACAAAATAATGCCGTCTTCAATCAAATATCAAATACTATGGTTTTATTTCGATATTGTCCGTCACCGGCTTCCGGCTAGTTCACAAGGATTTGAACCGACGTTGATCGACATTGATAAATTCTAACACCGTTTGACCATCCGACTGAAAGTTGGTACACCTAGATGTTTATTTATGAAAAAGTTCAAGTTTTATTTTCCACTAGATGGCACTGCCGCACCTCAACCTCTGTAACACCCAAAAAAAGATCGCTTGTAATATGTTTAGGTAGAAAATGAATTATAATTTCTTATTTTTGAAGTTATACTTCTTTTGGCGCGTTAGGGAAAAATGTTTCGCGATGAGAAAACCGCCCAAATTTTCTTTATTCATCATTTTTAAGTTTTTTTTTTTTTAGCGCTTAGGAAAAAATATGAGATAAATTTTTACAATGCGTGCGCACACCGTCACCCTGAAGTTATTACGATGCGCGCGCATACCGTCACGAAAAACCGATACCCTGAAGTTAACTATAGTCAACATTTTGTTTCTCTGTATTTGTTTGTATTTCTTTGTATTAAAACTTTCACTGTACCTTTTTTCTATTATTAGTGTCGTTTTTTCTACAAACGTAGAATAAGGCGAAAGATAAAATTTTTGCAAAGACTTTATCTTGTTACGCCTAAAAAATATAACTTCTAACGCGTGTACATAAGTACCCACACACTTTTTTTTATATTCTTATAATTTCTTATTTTTTACATTGAAATTTCTTATGACATTTATTGTGGAGCATTATTACACGTTATAATCTGTACAATCAAAAGTGTATCTCTTAAATCTGAGCAAGAAAATTAAAACATTTTATATACAGAATTCACTATTAAGAAAATTCTAAGAAGTAAGTCCCAGGTAAAAAGGATTTTAATTTCACTAAGAGGACTTTTTACTGCAAAAAAAGTTGGTAGCTCCGAATGAATTTCATTTACAGAAGTTTCTCTTATCCAGATATCGCTTAATGAAGATTCACTATACTATATTATAATACTGTTCTCGTGTCAACTCTTTCATTTTCAATTCTGAACGATTAAGCTAAATCGATTACAATTTTAAAACATTCTCTAGATTTTATTTTTACATTTATAGTTTGTTCGCTTAATTCATTCATCACTAAAAATATTCAATGAAAATTGAGCTTTGAAAGCCAACAAAGAAAAACAATTGTAATTATTTATATCCGTAACCTAACTAATATTAAAAAACGCAAAAGTGAGTATGTTTTTTTCTTATGCTTTCAAATATTAACTACTCAACTGATTAACATAAAATTTGACATCCACTTTATTAGATATACCTATAGAAAAGGAGATAGGGTATTTTTTATCTAGATAAAAAAACACTGTTTCCAAAGGATAGGTCAAATCTATACGTTAACGAAAACGAAACCGCGGTCCAAAACTAGTAATCTATATAGAAGTGCCAGCCCCGTATGATTAATCATCATGAACGTCGGTGAACTTATACGATTTCTCATAGAAAAGGTCTTTATGCATTTCATTATAGTTCCTCATTAAATGGCACTGCAAGCTATGAACTTCTATACTTAACTGAACGCTACGCAAATTAGCAAGCATAATTTTATCACGGTTAATATTTACACAAACAATTACTATAACTCATTTTTTTAAATTAAATAAAAATCAATTGTCGAATTATGTAAGCGCTTTACTCCAAAACGTGAGCACCTATTTGGATAATACCTTTTTGTGATGTTTGTCTGAACAAGGGTTATATGTAAGAACATGTCTGATAAAAACATGAACATCGTACGGATAAGGGAAAAGTTGGGATTAAAAATCTCCATATACAAATTGGGTAAGTGACAAGAGACAGTGAGATCTTCAAAAACATTAACAGATTGACGTTCTATTGTCATTTCATTTCAAGATCGTACTGTAACAGGAAGGCTTAGCCTTATTTTCTTCGAGCGAAGAATACTTCCAAATAAAAACTAACCAGTGTAGAGCCGCAGGCAAAGCTAGAAGATATACAGAAACAGACTAAATCAATCTTCGCAAAGCATACCCGTCCTTGAAATACCGTATTGTGATTAAATACTTGGATCTTCAATTATTGCGATATAGAATGGCGAATATTAGCAGCTACCATTGTATTGTTACGAAAGATATCAGATTACAAAGTTGACCTGCTTTAACACCACCGCTGTGACACTATCGGCGTTGCGTGCAAATGGCCCGCGCTGACAACAACAAAAAATGTTCCAACCGGGGTTTTTTTATATCAATGTTCAACCAGGTCAAATCTATGCCTTGAACGTAAACATTTAGAATAGAGGTTTCCAAACTTCTTCTCATAGACTATTTTCAAAATTTAGCTGGTTCCGATGGACCCCCTGCAGCTACATTTCTACCATATTCTATTGAGTCTCCCGTGGACCCCTGGACCTGCAACATTTTGTGAACTAGTGATTTAGAAGAAACACGAGCAATCTAAGTCGTATTACTATATGATATTTTATATAATATATTACAGTATTTTTATATATACTATAAAATAGAATGCACCATTAGATAATATGTGAACAAATGCAGAATTAACTTTAGACAAATCACGCGTAGGGTAACTAAAGATTTGAGCAAAAATTTATAAATTCACAAACAGAATTTTTGCTAGGGGTATTTTGATTCACGAATTCGTATATAGATATTATTATCCGTATTTATTGTAAATTTTAAACACAAGGAGCGTAAAATATCCCGAATGGATATAAATGAAGGCTTCGTTCGACATGCAATTGTTATATTTTTAACCGACTTCAAAAAAACGAGGAGGTTCTCAATTCGACTGTATTTTTTTTAATGTTTGTTACCTCATAACTTTGGACTGGGTGAACCGATTTTGATTATTCTTTTTTTATTTGAAAGCTGGTACTTCCCGTGTGGTCCCATTTTAATTTGGTCCAGTTCCGACAACGGCATCCAGTGCAAAACCGTATAAGTTTTAAATTTGCATTAAGTATGTACACGACAAATAGAGGAATAACTCAATATCACGCTAACCGATTTCGATGATTCATTTTTTATTGGAAAGGATGTACTTCAAGGGTAGTTTGATGAGAGTTTGGTTAGGTTCTGATTATGGGATCGGTGACAAAGTAACAAAACTTTCAAGAAACGAGCCTACTCCTTTCTTAAGGGCCGGCAACGCATCTGTGTTTCCTCTCGTGTCGCAGGTGTCCATGAGCGGCCATGATCACATACCATCAGGTGACCCGTATGTTCGTTTGCCACCAATAGTATAAAAAAACTCTTCAATTCTTAGGAGCCTATTGTGCTTATGTTCGTTGTTGTGTTGCAACATGACGCAAGCATTGTAATTACATTACTTAAGGTGTATTATTTGAGAAGCGATGGTAGCCGAGTTGGTGGTAGAAACTATCGCGGATTATTGATAAGGTTGCGTTCGTATCAAACGTTACTTATTGTACAACCAATAGAAACCATATCGCATACCATACCGCAAAAATGCGCATATTTTAATATACTTAAAGCGGAACGGAGTTCGCGGACACTGCTAGTAAAATATATTTATGTACACTAAAAATGGAAAAATAAAGTAAATTTTCAAAAAAAAGTATTAACCGACTTCAATATCAATCAAAAACCCATAAGGCACTAAAAAGCGGAAAATAAATAGTTTATCAAATTAACCAAATTAAATAAAACATATGAATATGTGTGCTACCTAGAGATGTATTGGAAGTTGGTGCGGACCGAAAATCATATCATCTACATAGGTACAAAGTTTAAGTCCACTCTCACGTCTCTGTAATACATTTCTACCTGGAACAAATTTGAAATTTCGATTGGCACCGACTTCCAATACATCTCTAGGTAGCACACATATTCATGTTTTATTTAATTTGGTTAATTTGATAAACTATTTATTTTCCGCTTTTTAGTGACTTATGGGTTTTTGATTGATATTGAAGTCGGTTAATATTTTTTTTTTTTTTAAATTTACTTTATTCCACCAAGGAACATTTCATTTTATCAACTTGCTTACTTTAAATTGGTACAACATTAGTAAATTTTAAACATCGTAAAAATAAAACATAACTTGAGTATAATTGTAATCACTTTGAATTATCAATGTCGCCAATATAATTTAAAAATATACATACATTTTGACTATGAATATTAAAACAAAAAGGTATTTCCATCATTGATTCGTGCCGTATAATGTGAACTATGTTCCACATTAACCCTTCTGCTTATTTTTTAACATATAGATCTCAAAATGGCGGGTCATGTTTTAAATATTTAGCCATTTTTTAAAATAATAACTTTACATTACACAATCTTGAATCTGTTATTGGTCAATTTTTTTCAATTATGCTGCGAACAATTTGTTGACCAGTACATCATAAAATCTGTATTCGTTTGTATGGAACTTAAACCCTTATGGTTTTTGACAGTCCAGGGGTTAATTTTAATAGTACCCACACAAATATAATCTTCATTAAATTTCCTAAAGATCGATAAGGTCAATCGCAAAGAGTTGTCTCGAATCGAAAATCACAAAGTTAGTTATTTAATATCTTACATAGACAAATATATTCTTCATTGAATACCTTAAAGGTCGATAAGGTCAACCGCAAAGAGAATTGAAAGTCACAAATTCAGTTATTTAATATCTTACATCACTTTTCAATATCTATATTTAACTTGAAAACCACAAAAGTTTTATTAATTTCCAAGTCGTCGTACTTTTACCTACCGCTTTATTACCTACTTTTTACTTTTTATCTTTTACCTAAGTATCTTATTACAGAATAAATTACTAAAAACAGCCCCCAAAAGCTGTCTTAGCGCCGTTTCATCAGTTTATCTTTCCCAGCCGTCCCACACTTCCATTGGAATTCCCAAAACGAACATTTGAAAAGCACTTCATTCATTACTAACCATCCCCTCCTTTGTCTTATTGAGGACGTCACGAATGTACATTATTACTAGAAGAGAAAAAGTACACGAAATTCTTGAAGAATTTTTAGTAAGTCGACTGGTAGTAAAGATAAGTATAATTTTTATAGAAACAAATAAATACATTTAGCAATTTAAAGTAAATAAAATAAATAATAATACAAGTGGTCGAACCTCGACCATAATAAGGAATAAAAAAATTCCCTTCCCGTGTTAGGTAATTAATATGCATATAGACACCATTATCTGCATTTTGTACAAAAATTGTAACCGCAAAGAGCGTGAACTATGGTAAATAGGGACTAAATAAAGGTTTTGGTCTCGTCGATCGTATAGAAACTATTTCCAAATATGATTATTGAAATACTAGCTAGTCAAATCGTCAACAAAGAAAATCGCTTGAGAAACAAAGGAACAAGAAATACTGAACTTCGTCTATTTATATATAGATGCGTGGAGAATTATTTTATATTGAATATTAGCTAGTGTACTTTTCTTGTTTCGTGAGAACTACGCACTTCATTTCGATTAATTGTCTCATGTCTTTTATTGTTCAATTGTAACTTTGCCATTGATCTTTTACCAATTCTTTTTTTTTTTTAACCTGGGGAAATCCCTTATGGATACCCACCCTCCCGGGGGAGAGAGTGGGTTATGTCCGACTCGCACGGACTAAAACCCCACGGTGTACCGACAGACCGTTTTGTGGGGGCGGCAAGGGATCGTTCAAGCTAATCAACCTTGTAGAGCCGCCCCCACGGTCCGCCCGGCGGAAGGTGACCGCCGGGCTCCTACCTATAGAGGGACAGACCGGGTACACGCCGGCTGCCCCCCCTCGTCCGCCGGACCTGTGCAATGAGGAGATGGGCCCCCCGGCCCATCCCCTCGGGTCCGGCTACGGTGGCAGGAGGAGTTGGGCAAAGCGCCGCCTCCTCCTGCCAATCCTCCGTTGGCGGAGACGGCCACTTAGCGGGTCTGCCTCGCGGACCCTCTCCGCCGCCTCCTTCTGCGAGATGACCTCCTCGCAGAAGGAGGCCATCGCTCGCCAAGCCTGTTCGCTGCCGAGCATGGCCGAAACCACGCTCGGCAGCGATAAGTCCGGTCCTACCGCCGCCGCCAGAATGCGGCGCTGCTCTCCCCACGCAGCACACTCAGACAGAGTGTGCTGCGCGGTATCTTCGTCAGCGCCGCACTCGTGGCAGGCGGCGGTCGGCTCCCTGCGCGCAATCTGGTGCAGGTACCACCCGAAACAACCGTGTCCGGTGAGTACCTGCACCAGTCGGAACGTCAGGGAGCCCCACTCCCTACCAATCCACTCCCGCAGGACCGGGCGGACGGCGTCTACGGTAAACCGCCCGAACCGCTCGTCCGCCAGGTCCTGCTTCCATCTTTCGACGGCGTCTCCCCTGAGACGCCGTCTCTCCGCCTCTACCTCCCTGGGAGCCGGAGGCTCCCCCCTTCGTTTTCTCGCCGCCGTGAATTGGTACACGGTGGCGAGAACTCCTGCCTCCAGCTCCCAGGGTAGGGAGCCGGCGAGCGTGAAGGCCGCCGCTGAGGACACGGTCCGGTACGCCCGGATCGCCCTCAGTGCCACCGTGCGCTGCGCATTGCGAAGCGTGCGCACGTTGGCGGCACCGAGGGCGTCGGCCCAGACCGGTGCCCCGTAGGCGGCCATCGCCCGCACGACTCCCATGTAGAGTCGGCGGCCCCCCGCGCCCCGCCCCCCGATGTTGGGGGGTAACCCGCCGCGTGCCGCCGCCGCCCCCGCAATTAGCGGTCCGCGCCCCGCAAAGTGGGGCTCGCACCGCCAGCGCCCGTCCAGTGTGAGACCCAGATATTTCATCTGGGTCCCCACCCTGATCCGGGCGCCCTCCACCACAATGTGGGCCCCAGGAGGTGGCCCCCGCCGAGGCCCATGAAAGAGCAGGGCCTCGGTCTTCTCGAGAGCCACCCTGAGGCCCAACCTCCTAATGCGCCTGACCACGAGGGTTGTGGCCATCGTGGCCAGGCGCTCCACCTCCCTCCACTCCCCCCCCCGGGCTACGACTAGGGTGTCATCCGCGTAACATATGAGGCGTGCCCCATATGGGAGCACGCCGCGGAGCACCCAGTCGTAGCCCATGTTCCACAGGAGCGGCCCCAAGGCCGACCCCTGTGGAACCCCTCGCCTTGTGGCCCGCTTGACCATACGGCCATCGCCGTCGACGTAGGCGACCTCCCTACCCTCGAGGTACGCCTCCAACACCCGCCGCAGGTACGGGGGCACTCCAAAATATCGGAGCGCCTCCCTTATGACCCCGTGCGGCAGGGTGTTGAAGGCGTTGGCAATGTCGAGTGACACCGCCAAAACCCTCTCCCCCTGGGAGGTCGCCTCTGCCGACAGCGACTTCAGGAGGCACAGGGCGTCCACTGTCGAACGCCCTGTCCGGAAGCCATACTGCGCGTCCGCCAGATTTGGCCCCACGCCCTCTAGGTGCTGGAAGACCCGGGAGGAGATAATCCTCTCTAGCACCTTCCCGGCGTCGTCCAGCAGGACGAGGGGCCGATACGCGGACGCGCAGTCCGGAGGGCGGCCTGCCTTTGCCATCAGGCAGAGTCGCCCAAGCTTCCAGGGCTTCGGGAACTGCCCGACCGAAAGACACCGGTCGAACAGCTCCCGAAGCCACCCCCCTAATTGGCCCAAGGCGAGGCCGAGCACCCGACCCGGGACCCCATCAGGGCCGGGCGCTCTTCGCCGGTTGAGGAGGCGCTCGACAGCCCTCCCCATCTCCTCCTCCGTTATCGGAGGGGGAGGATCGTCGAGCACCTCCTCGACTACCTCCCGAGGCGGAGGCATGGGAGGAGCCGGTAGCATTGGAGGGTCGGGGAACAGTTCTCCCACGACCCTCGCTACCACCTCCGGCCGGAGGGTCTCCGTCGCCGGGGGCGCCCAGGATCGTAACTTCATTCGTACGATCCTGTACGGGCGCCCCCAAGGATCCCCCTCCAGCGTCTGGAGTAGCTCCTCCCATGCTGCTTCTTTCGCCCGGCTGATGGCAGCCTGCAGGGTCTTCCTGCATTCCCTATAGCTACCATACAGCCGGGCCTCCACCCCCGGGTCCCTATGCCGGCGCCGGCGGCTGCGCCCGAACAGCCGCCGGGCCGCGGAGCAGGCCGCTCGGAGAGCGGCGATCTCCGGCAACCACCAGTACACCGCCCGTTTGTCTGGGCGGTGTACGCTCCGCGGCATCGACGCGTCGCAAACCTCCGTGAGGGCTGCACGGAGGCGGGCTGCGGACGCGTCGACATCAGCCCCTGTGGGGGGGGGGCATGGCCCAGGCCTGGACGATGGCCGCCTCTTCCGCTAATTCATGGTTGAGGCGGCTCATCGCCCAACAGGGGAACTTCGCGCCCCTCCGGGGGCGGGTGCCACTTCCGGCTTGGGAGGTGGAGACCTCGAACCTGATATATCGGTGGTCCGATAAGGTCTCCACCTCCTCCAGCACCCTCCACCCCCGGATACGGCGTGCGACGGACGGGGTGGCGAACGAAACGTCCACCACTGACGTCCCGTTCCATCGCACGCACGTGGGGACGCTCGCCTGGTTGAGGAGGGACAACCCCAACTCGGCTGCCCACTCCTCAACGGCCATGCCCCTCAGGTCCATGACTGCCGCTCCCCAGGTCCTCGACTTAGCATTCAAGTCCCCCATGAGGACCACGGGGAGCGGCGACAGCCGTCTGACAGCTCCCTGCAGGGAGCCGAGGTACGCTTCGAACTCCCGCAGGGGCTTGTTGGGGAGAAGTACGCCCCCACAATGGCGTACTCTCCCCAGACGGCCGTCACGAACCCGGCCCCTCTTTCTCTTGCCGCCAGGGACGAACCTCGACCCGCCACGATCGCCACGGAGCCGTTCCGATCCCCAGCCCACTGCGGCTGGGAGGGAACGAAGTAGGGCTCCGTGGCTACCGCGAGCCCGATACCCCACTCCGCCACTGACTGCACGAGGAGATCCTGTGCAGCGGCGGAGTGGTTGAGGTTCGCCTGGAGGAAGTTGCAAATGGTGTGATCCATTACTGGTCCATTGCAACTTCCTCCTGCCTGGCGGCCACCACCCTTGGGCTACCTCCCACTATGGGGAGGTCCCTACCCTTGGTGGTGGGAGGCCTGCAAGCGCGGCTCCCCATCACATGCCCCGAGGGCCTTCCCGCGTTCGCGCATACGGCGCAGCGGGCCACCTCCGCCTTGCATTGGGCCGTTTTGTGGCCCGCCGCGCCGCAGCGGTAGCACCCGTCCCCCCTGTTGGACGAGGAGGGGCACATGGGGCGGGTGTGCCCCAAGCCCATGCACTTATAACAGCGCATGGGCTTCTCGTCCAGCAGCTGGACGCGTACCACGCTCCACCCGATTAGGAGCTTGCCCGCCTGGACAAGCTCCCGGGCTGCGGTCGCGGGAAGGGTCACGTGGACCGCTCCGTGGCCCCCCCAATTTCTTTTAATTTCGCCGACCTTCAGGTCAGCCATCTTGCACCCGGCCTTCGCCGCCACGACCGACTCGATCTCATCGGCGGACACCGAATCGTCCAGGCCGACGATTCGGATGTCCGCCTTTTTGGTCGGGACGACGACCGTGGCGACGTTGGCCAGCGCTGCTTCGAGCTTCCGGACCAGTTCAGCGGCCTTCTCCTTTGTCTGTCCCGGGAGCTCGATTTTTCGGGCACCCGTGGCCGTATGCCGTACCCGGACCTCCTGCACTCCCATGTCCGGCAGGGCCACGGTTTCCCGCGCCTTCACCAGGACCTCTCTATAGCCGATTCCCCTCTCGGCTGCGGCACCCTGTAACGTTACAATGACCGCAGCCGACTGGGGGACGGACGGTAGTTTCGGCCCTGGTGGTTTAGCCGGCGGCTTTGGAGGCGCCTTCGGGGGCGCCGCGACGGCCGCTACTGTCTTGGGCGGGGCAGGCTTCTTCTTCCTGCCCACCATGGTTGCCCACCCCGTCTCAGATCTCTATTATGCTTTATTATTATCGCATAGCTCCCATAAACAATTGTAATGATATGTGATCAACATAATGCTTTAAAAGGTTATCTATCTACATGTATAAGTTTAGTCAGTTTCAGCTGTTGTTCGCAGCTTGGCTCGGAAAAACAAGAGAGACCTTAATCTTAGATCTACAGATTTTGATGAGTGCATGAAACATCTTGCAAAAAATTACAATTTACAAAGCGATGATGATTCAGTGGTTAGCGTGTTCGGATACCGCGTCGATCAAGGTAGTTTCGTATCCCTATGAATGAGTGGGAAATTTTAGTGAACAAAACCATCTTGTTAAAACCATAACATGGTTATAGAGGGCTTCCTAACCATACTGACTACCTGGTTAACTCCAACCTCATATTGGAAAGCTGTCGCCAAGAACACATTGCTGAATTCCGGCAGTAGAACTTGAGTTCCAGTCCTTATCTTA
Source organism: Antheraea yamamai (assembly GCA_036509395.1). NCBI lineage: Eukaryota > Metazoa > Arthropoda > Insecta > Lepidoptera > Saturniidae > Antheraea > Antheraea yamamai. Next base: position 12,962,309 of record AP028448.1, on the reverse strand, counting down.
ATTTAGCGTGTTTAATATTTAACACCATATTAGATTACGATCAAATGCTAAAACCGATAAAGAATAGAAGATATAATTACAAACAAATTAATCGCGTAGTAAATATATTACTTTGAACCGGAACTAGCATATTGGTATTAATATGTAATATTGTATATCTATACATATAATAATAATGTAAATCTAACGTGTCTGTATTTTTACTATTTTCGTGAATAAAAATATTTTAGGTGTCTAGGAACAAGTAATAGAATACATTTCAATCATTTTTAGAAATGTCTGTTTATATGAACACGCATCACTGCTAAAATACTGAGTTCACAATAAAACCTGATAAAGCATATCCTTGAGAATAACATAGTGTTTGTTTCATTATAATCGGTCCACTAGAGTTATTGTAATTTGAATAACGGCTCGAGATGAGTACGAGAGAAGAGTAATAATCAATACTTAATATTATAAGGGTGGAGGGTTTGTTTGGTTGAACGCGCTAATCTCAGGAACTACTGGTCCGATTTGAAAAATTCTTTCAGTGTTATATAGCTCATTTATCGATCAAAGCTATATGTAGCTATATGTATAATATCATCACGCTAAGACCTTGGAGCAGAGCAACAATGAAGAATGTTTCAAAACCGCTTTTTTCCTCTTGAAAGCTTCCGTTGCGTGTTATCGTTCGCCCAAAGTAACTATTCCACGTGGACAAAGTCGCGAAGCTAGTAAGTTATATAAATTAAACATTTACCTAATTCTAGAGAAACAAAGGGTTATAAAGTTTATAACTCTTTATTATAACGTTATGTAAATATGAAATTAGCATATACGAATTGCCCTACATATTAGTTTTTGATGCTTATACATTTATGTTTCTGATATGTGACTCTTTGAAACTATAATAAATCGTGAAGAATCTTTTACGATTTAACAATGCAAGCTTTGATAGCGGGATGTAAATAAAATTTTTATACGTGTTCGGAAAAATTATTGCACGATATCTGATATTAATTTTGGTAAATGAAGTCTAAATATATCGATAGCTCCCATAAATAATATATGTCATAAATGACATCATATTAAATAAAAAATCACGAGTACCACATCTAGATAATTCACAAAACATAGATCATCCACTTCGTACATTAATTTGGAAAACCTGACCAGAGTGACAACGACATAAATAGTATTAAATTGTTCCTGACGGTACTAAAACTATTGTTAGAATTAATTTCCAACATTACTTAACATAATAGTTATTCTAATATTTACGTCTAGTTCTAAACTCTACGTAATAAATATGGTATTGAGTTTTTTTAATGATACTTCTAATGGAAAGGTTTTGAAATTCTGATCAGCAACTTTATTGTGTGACGAAAAATGGTGGGGGTGACACTGTGTCGGATAGAGAGAGGACATTGTCTCGCTTGCCTTCGGGTATTGGAAAACAGTGAGAGATACGTACGCTCTTCTCGATTTCTTTTTGAAAATTTCACCTCTTCCGCATGTAAACTACCCACATTTTTTTTTTTAATTACAATTGTTTTTTTCTTTAACTACATTCTCACCCGATCTTGAATGTTAATGTGATCTAAGATCGTGAACACGCTAAACTTAGAAGGGGTCTAGCTCTCAATTACAAATGTATGCACCGATGGATGCTCAGTGGCACATTATCAATTTAAGAGTAGTTACCCAGGTAAGCTTGCAAATGTGCCTACCGCCATGATATAACTTTCTTTACCGAATGCTCCGGTTCATTCGCAAGGATTGAACCTACGTCGATACACACTGTTTCCAAACACGTTAATGACTGAAACATCATAAGAAAAATGTATTCATTATTTATTAGCCGCATCACCAACAACTAGACGAAGAAAGCTTTCAAAGTAATAATCAATTTAGTTCTTTAATATTTATAAATTAAAATGACTATGAATAATCTGTGTAAGGGCAACGATATTATAACTAAAATGATGTAGATACGTCATCAACGCTTCGACAGCGCCTTGTTAAAACTTGGCTAGTTAGCTTATTTTTGACGGCTGTCCCGTCAATTCCCCGTATCTAAGCAACATATGAATATTTATTTTTCACCACCGATATTGAGCATATGCCATCTTTCTTCCATATTTTATCTAGGATAGTGTGGCGTTACAATATTACTTTACGTATGTGTGCGTTATCGTGCCATTTGTTTTGACAAAATATCATGTAGGTAACGTATCTTTAGTTATAATATCATTGAATAAAGGTCTACCGTTGTTCGCACATCACGCAAAAGCTACTAAATAGATTTTAATAAAGTATTTTTGTTTTACTTCTTGGAAAGTTGGTCGTTTAAAGATAAATCATCACGACATCATCATTTGATATAAAGTTTTAAGAATCTATGACTTTTTTTTATGTCATAGGCCGCAAACTACCAGGCGGGTCACCTAATTTTAAGTGATCACCACCGTCCATGGACACTAGCAACACCAGGGGAGTCGCAAGTGTGTTGCCAGCCTGTGTTTGAGAGGAGAGGGGAAGGGAGAGAGGGGAGGTGGGCTTCCGGCGCTCTCGCTGAGCGAACGAAACGCAACAATGCAAGAACTGTTAGTTTACGTCGGTTTTCTATGGGAAGGTGGTACTATCCCGGGCGAGCCGACCCATTCATGTTGAAACTAGTAATAGCTTCAGGGTGGCTCTACCACGTACAAGCTCTCGATGATTTTTATAAGCACTACAAAAGGCTAAAAAACAACTAACGAGACAGTCGTAAGGACTGTCGAAAAGATTGAAAACTCAAAACAATGGAATAACTGTGTTATCTTTTGAATTTTTAAATTAATTATAGTGTGAATTATTTTAATATTACTAATTGGTAAATTGAAATTATTATCATTTCTCTCACGTTCACGTATCATTCTCTTTCACGTTTATTGGCACTTCGAATAATAAATATATACTTTTTTATACAGTTTATTAATTCAGCAAACATATGATAGATTGCACAATCTCAATATAAAATATCAATTTTCGATATATACAGGCTTTTATACTACGCGTAGCTCGTCTGATGTAAGCTGCGCAAGCGCAATACGGTCTTGATTACCAGTATGTCATGACGCTAAATTATAAATACATCTCCTGTCAAAAAAAAAAATCCGCTCAATGCGCCTAAAGAAGTCTTTACTTCATATACAAGTATAGTATATTATCACATCAATCACTACATATTATAAAACAAAGTGCTCTGCCACGGCTGTCTGTCTGTTCGCGATGAACTCAAAAACTACAGAACGGATTTTCATGCGGTTTTCACCAGTAGATAAAGTGATTCACGAGGAAGGCTTAGATAATTTGTCAAGGGTTTGTTTTTTATTATCAGGGCGGGACAACGTGTACTTTTGTAGGTGGTAGAACCACGCTGAAGCTATTACTGGTTTCAGCATGAATGGGTCGGCTCACTCGGGGTAGTATTACCCTCTCACAGAAAACCAACGTGAAGTAACAGTGCTTGCATTGTTGCGTTTCGTTCGGTTAGAGAGAGCGCTGGAGGACCAACTTCCCTCTGCCCCTCTCACTCCCTCCCCGCCCTCCCCTTCCTCCCAAACACAGACTGATAACGCACTTGCGACTCCCTTGGTGGTGCTAGTGTCTATGGACGATGATGATCACTTATCATCAGGTGAGCCACCTGTTCGTTTGCCTCCTATGATATAAAAAAAGCCCGGTAGTAATAAGATAATAAACACCGTAGACGAAGTCGCAAGTATTAATTAGCTACTTGACAATATATTTTAAAGGGTGGAGCGTGATTCTCTTGTTTTCACTATAAACTCATTTCGAAGTAGGAGCCATAAAGCAGAAAAATGATTACTCGTTTACTACATTAAGCATTTTAATCGCTACGCCGTAACTGTTATCTAACAGCCTGTGTAAACATGACACTCCCACACACAACACGATGCCGTAGCACTTTCCTTCGCCTCATTTTATTGCAGACACACCTAATTGCTAGAAAATTGTTATGTCACATAAAATAAATTGTTACCCACTGTTCCATCAAAGATACATTGTTTCTTTCGGTCGTAAATTAGTGGCGCTTATTGAGTTTTCTCGGAAGGAAAATAACGGGCTATCAGGCTCCTTTGCATGCAGCACGACCTCGTAAAGAGAATCCATCGCGGCGTTATCGTATATCTCCGTTTCTTTATAACATTTCCTTAGAAGCTTTGTTGGTACTAACTATGAGCCATATCTTTTTGTTGAGAAATTTTTTACTCTTTTACAGAATTTTTTAAATGGTTTCTTTAAAGTATAATTATATATGTTTTATAAATAATATTGTTTTTATTATGTAATAATAATGAGTTATCATGATTTGTATTTCTTTTTCTATATATGTAAGTGTTCTTTATATGTTTGATATGATATTTTATAAACAACAATCGGATCGTAATATACGATATTGTGAAGATTAAAAAAAATATACAGTACACTTAAAGTTCTACAGTTGTTTTTCTTCAAGAACCTGAAGCCAGCACTAACAAGTTTGGTTCCTTCGAGAACGGATCCAAGCTGTCGCTAACATATTAAATTTATTTTAAGCTTAGCACATTTCATTCGTTCATAAATATATAGTATCAACAGTATAAATCGATACTAATATTTTAAAGAGGTAAATGTTGTGACTTTGGATGCTCGAGGTAATCTCTAGTACTAATGATCCGATTTAAAAAATTCTTGGTGACATCGACAATAATTACGCAGCCTTTATTACTATCATCATTACATAGTATAAAACAAAGTCCACTACGTCTGTCTGTCTGTTCGCGATAAACTCAAAAACTACTGAACGAATTTTCATGCGCTTTACACGAGTAGATAAAGTAAATTAATGAGGAAGGTTGTGGTATATAATTTGTCAATGATTTTTTTTATAATCAGAGCGGGGTAATGTCTGCCGGCTTCACTAGTTATTAATAAATAAAATTCACGATAAAACGCGGGTCCACAAAAAAAGAAACGAATTACATACTAATACTACTAGACACTAATAATACTAGATACCAGATGTAAAAAGATAGAATATTGTAAAATAGAAGAATATTGACATATGTTTCAATAAATACTTACATAGAGATGAAATGCCACATGAAATTATAGCCTTATACAACATCGGATCTGTGCTTCATATAAGGACTACTGTAAATATCTATAAATGTTTTCATTATCCTGTTGGAACTATCATAAGGATCGGTACCACTCTCTTATGTATGATAACATAAGAAACATCAAACCTGGCATATGCAAACATCCCGGAAGCGCTGTAGAATTGCTGTAAACCTAAGAATAATAATTTAAAGGGCCTAATGCAATAAAAATATTATTGCAGTAGGCCCTTTCATTACTTTAGATAGTCCTTTTATTGAAGCTACCCTATAGGCATATATTAAAGTGAGTAAAATTAGCAATTTTGGTAGGTGGTAGAGCCACGTTGAAGCTATTACTGGTTTCAGCATGAATGGGTCGGCTCGCCCGGGGTAGTACCACCCTCTCACAGAAAACCGACGTGAAGTAACAGTGCTTTTCGTTCGGACTGTGAGAGCGCCGGAGGCCCACCTCCTTTTCCCTTCCGCCTCTACCCTTTCCTCCCCCCCCCCAACACAGGCTGGCTACACACTTGCGACTCCCCTGGTGTTGCAAGTGTCTATGGGCGGTGGTGATCACTTCACATCAGGTGACCCACCTGTCACCACAACCACCGGTCCGTTTGCCTACTATGACAAAAAAAATGCTTTAAGTATTTTAACTTTACCACTGCAAAGAGCAAACCCACGAACCAATATTCCTTCCAACCGCGTGGCTCAACGTTCTCTTTCAATATCGTTAACAACTTTCATTTTGTTCGTGACAATGTGTTCAATATATTTAAATTAATATACTCTATTTAATGGCACATCGTAAAGGTACACAGGGGCATCTTTTATTAAACTTTTATCAGCCATAAAGACCTTAAACACATTATGAATCCGTAAATATAGATAAAGAACGTATATGTTTTTATATTGTAAAGTAATATTTCCACTAGTTCGTTTTTCCTCAGACTGGCAACAGCAGTAAATTCTGAATTAAGCCAGGCTATAGATATTTTGCGACTAGGTAGGTTCCTTCTCCCGAGGGAAGGTAAGGGCTTACTACATATGTCTACTATAGGTAATGTCGTATTGGTATCATAAACCTTGAATGTAAATTATACATTAGTAGCTGTGCCCGCGACTCCGTCCGCGTGTAACTTAATGCAATAAATAGTCTTTCGTTTAATGTGTCTTACATATTATATAATACAAATGATGTAATATCCTTGCAAGAGATTGAGTTGCATTTACTTACCTACTCTTCACTCGAACTTAACTCGAGCTGTCATTCAAATTACAATAACTTTTTATACAGTGGACCGATTTTAATGAAATAAAAGCTAAATGGATAGGATAGGATATGCTTTATGATTTTGATATTTGAGATTTTAGCACAAACGTAGTACTTTAGCTGTGATGCGTGACCAAACATGCAAACAATTGGACAGGCAGACATTTCTAAAAATGATTGAAATGTATTTTATTGCTTATTTTTTTTTTTTTTTTTTTTTTTTTTTTTTTTTTCTTTTTTTTTTTTTTATTTTTTTTTTTTTTTTTTTTCCTTTTTTTTTATATTATAATTTTTTTTTTTTTTTTTTTTTTTTTTTTATTTTTTTCTCTTTTTTTTTTTTTTTTTTTTTTTTTATATTTTTTTTTTTTTTTTATTAATTTTACAATTTTTTATTTTTCTTTCTTTTCTTATTCTTCTTATAAATATCTTTTATTTTTTTTTTTTTTTCAATTTAATTTTTTTCTTTTTTAACCATCCTCTTTTTTTAATTTCTTTTTCATTTTTTTTTTTCATTTTATTTTTTTTTCTATTTTTTAAAAAAAAAAAAAATTTAAAAAAATATTTTTTGCTTTTTTTTATAAATTTCCAAAATTTTAAAAATATTTAATTAAGATTTACTTCTACAGTTTTATTATAGTATATTCCTAGACACCTGCAACAATTTTTTTCACAAAAATGTAAATCTAAAAGTGTTACTTTAAGATACCTTTGATTTATATTCTTATTATATTACAGACATACAGACATACAGACAGACATACAGACAGTATTATTAATTATTAACAGTATTACTAATATGTAAACGGTAACGATATCTAGAAATAATATATCTCTGTACATCCGCCAAAAACAAATTTATGTAACTACAATATGTTCGTATAAAAACAGTAACTTCTGCTAGCAATTTCGTTCATTTTAATGTAGATTTGTTTTAATACATTAACAGTATTTGTTTTGGTTCTGGATTAAATTATCCTTTTCTATCCCTGTGACAACGTGTATACAAAATTTCTTAATGATCGGTTCAATAGTTAATGCGAAAAAGCTTAAGAAACAAACTCATATTCGCATTTATAACATTAGTTAGTATGTACGGTGAAAAATAAGCTAGATCGAGCTTCTTACCGGTTCTTCTCGATAACTGGGTTGTTTTACGAACCGGTTGTAATGTTAACGTTTAGAAGCGCCTTCAATAAAAATTGAATAAAGTTTATTTTTATTATGATAAGTTTAATATCACAGTTTTAAATATCTTTTTAAAACAAAGTTATTTCATAAACATAGAAAATCTTAATGACAAATCTTGACTAAACATCAGACTGTGCCCTGAGGAGACAACATGTCTGTTTGTTTAATGTTACTACACATACATTTACATGGCAGTTTTCGATTTCAAGCTCATTATTTATTCATTTATTCAAATTTTTTGTTTATAATTTGACACTGGTATTGGATATTAATTGGAAAAATATATTTCAATGTCCCAAATGCGACAGTGTTATTTATACAATGTGGTGTAAGAACGCTCTGTGTGGCTATTTTGAAATAATGGTCTTCTGGTAGCGTATCTAGATAGCAATCTGTGTCGTTTCTAGTTTTGCCATAAGAACAGGATATTAGAGCATTTTTATATGCTTTTTAAGTTATATTGTTTCGTCCAACCGCTGGGGCGGCACGATGAAGTCTGAAGAGATCTCGTGTCGCCCCAACTATAGCGGCGGATGTACACCGTGGGGTTTTAGTCCGTGCGAGTCGGACATAACCCACTGTCTCCTCCGGGAGGGTGGATATCCATAAGGGATTTCCCCACGTTAAAAATAAAACTTGTGTTTCATTACAATCTCACTTGATATTAAAAGGACGATGTGGGCTAAGATGATAAAGTACTGCATTCACGGTAAAACCTCACCAATAAAATCATAAGGCATTTTCTCGAGTAACATTTAGTCTTGGTTTCATTAAAATCGGTTCACTCTATCAAAATGTATTGTAATTCTAATGACGACGCGACTTAAATAGGAGAGAAAATTAGATAAGTAAATGTACTTAATATATTCTGATGATTTTATTTCTCATTGTTTTTTTACATTAGTTTTCACTCGGACGGAACCGGGGACACATCTATTTTTATATAAAAACCAATCATTTCCTGGGCTTATGATTAGTGAGAATCATTATTAGATATAAATACGAATCTACATCTCGATAAAAAGAAATCATTAACAAGAATTCGAGTCAAGAATTTCAGATATCGATATATTTAATAACTAATGATGTCACACAACTATAATTAACTACTACACGACAGCCACTAATTAGTTGTACATTTTTGATGGTTATTAACGTAACATAGAACATGAAATAATGTACGGTTGAAGTATGTAAGCATCCTCGTAAGTACCGTTAATTGGAATAAATTGAAGGTGTAATATTGTTAGAGAAAACAATATCATTTATGTATGTCGCTAAGGTGTATAATCGATTTTCCCCAAAAGGAGGTTGACAGTGAATTTATGTGAAGCTATTTGTAGGAAAACGCGGGATGCGTGTTCGAACGTCGCGGCGCGCACGACGTCGGCTGTAACATATGACGTGGATAAAATTGTGCAAGCTCTGGTGAAAAACGACTATTCATGATGTTCAATAACATTTGGTACCAAATAAATGTTTTACATGCTTTTAAATATTACTACCTGTTTAGACTAATGTTACTTTGCCTTGGAGTGTATTAACGGAGAAAATAAGACTTTTTTTTTCGAACTGACTGAAGTTATTGGCCTGATAGTCGTTTACAGCTTTACCGGACTGGTACGGCGAGCACTAGCGGCGATCAAGCGCTCTAAAATGAGACCAAATCTTCACTTTAGAGTAATGATAGAAAATGGGAACTGAGCAACGAACGTCAATCTGTCAATTTTGACAATATTTTTGGAGAACACAGTACCTTCTGTGTTACTTATTCACTCACTTTTTATATGGATAATTTTAAAGCCAATTTTAACTTTTGCATATAATTTTCCAAAGATTTCCTTTCATACAAACCTTGTCGAAAAAAGAATTAGCCAAATAAGGGCAGTCGTTCAGAAGTGATGCGCTTACATACACACGGCAAATAATTTTTATATATACCTATATAAAAAAGAACGAGATCCAACATCTAGGTAATTTTTTATCAAATATCTTGAACGGAAATGAATGTCCGTTGTAACGTTAAAAGGAAAGATATAATATTACATGATAATATATAATACTTATTTAATTTTGTATTTATTTTAGCCAACTTCACATTTATAGACAGAAGATGGTTAGAGAATGTATCGAGTACAGTTAAGGAACTAGATTAAAAATACTTGGTTCTTTATCTGGTGAAAATTATGTTATATGGTCTTAATGCGTGTTAAAAAAGTAATTGTGATAAAGATTTCATTTACATATATTATCTAATATTAAACGTACTGCGGCAAAAGAATTTTCTCAGTCAGTAGTATTTAAATTTTTTTTTAATGAGATAAACTTTACATTATATTTAATTAAATCGATCATTATTTGAAATCCTTTCTCTATTCGTATCTTTGCCACTGGCGCTATAGATTCTACCTAATGTTAATTGGTTACTGCCATCCTATATATATTTATAACCAATTTCAAAAGATCACAGTCATGAGGCTATTCGTAATTAGCTGCCACTCCTTAGGGTTTTATTTGAACGCCTTATGTATTCGTATCTTCTGCCAGTTGTATGCACCAAAAATATGTGTAACAGGGGCACTCCTAACACTCTTCGTTTCTTCTATCACCCTTACAATAGTATACTCTCGTAAATATTATTTTGTAGGTGGTATTTGTGGGTGGTAGAGCCACGCTGAAACTATTACTGGGTTCAGCATGAATGGGTAGTAAGTACCACCCGACTCACAGAAACACCGACGTGAAGTAACAGTGCTTGTATTGTTGCGTTTCGTTCGATCAGTGAGAGCGCTGGATAACCCACCTCCCCTTGCCCTCCCCCTTCCCCACTCCCCCTCACCCAATAACAAGGTGGCAACGCACTTGCGACTCTTCTGGTGTTGCAAGTGTCTATGGACGGTGTCACTTAACATCAGGTGACCCACCTGTTCGTTAGCCTCCTATGATATAAACAAAACATATACAACACAAGTATAAATAATAATATATACTTGTATTTATTTTTCAACTCGTCATATATTCATAAAAACAGTTGTGTTCTTTAGACAATAGAAGTCAATTCATTTTCATTGTAATGTAATAAATTTCCAACGATCCGATAGTAATAATTTACAAATTAGTCTTTTAATACTAATAAACCGACGATTTAAGATAATGTATTCTTTTTACTAAGAAAAGTTTAAACGAAAATCCTTACAATATTTTTTGCAACGTTCATTAAGAGCGACGAGTCATCTTCAGTTAATTAAAGAAAGCTCATTTGAAAGCAACAAAAGGAATGACCATTATTTCTCTACAGGGATCACTGATTTAGTGAAACTTATGTAATTATTTATATATTACATTAGCGATAATAAATCAGTTCACTGTCACTTTATTTATTTAATCGTATGCCTAAATAGAGTATCCATTTTTCATTATCGTCGATTGATTGATTACTGTATTTGTTGTTGCGAGGTTCATTCTATGTGGAATGGTGCAGCGGCCAAAAATTTGTTACTCTTTAGCACGGCCCGGGAAGCACGTGCTAAGGAGTGAGAGGTACACTTCCTACGGACACGAGTAACATCAGTCCCATGATATGTTGAATTAACTGTACTAATTTGTTGCAGATAAAGCGTAACATAGATTAACGTAAGTTAGAAGCACAAGACCTATCGATGAAGGAGAAAATCGTGATGAAACTGTTCATGTTAGTAAGAGTTTTTCTAAGTCCGTCTGTCTAGTTATAAGTTGAAAATCTGTCACCAACGACTTATACATGTGAAACATCTGCATTTGAGAACCAGATCATAAATATTTAGCATGTTTACTATCTTATATAGCAATGTCATTTGACATCAAGTAGGTTTGTGGTCATATGTCAAACCCTACATAATATATTTAAAAAAAAAAACAAGATAAGTAGCTTCTTAGACTTTTACCTTGTAACCTATTTATCTCTCTTATCATATACCTACTGGGATTAGTAGAAATGAAGGATTACAACTTCTTTTTGCAAAACATCTTTCACTTGTTTTAGATTCATTAAATCCTTTATTAATCTAAGCTGGTTTCGAGTGTTTTTTTTTATATATCATAGGGGGCAAACGGACAGGTGGGTCATATGATGGTAAGTGATCACTAACGTCCATAGACACTTGCAACACGAGGGGAGTCGCAAGTGCGTTGCCAACCTGTCTTGAGGGAGAGAGGGACTAAGGGAAGGGAGAAGAGGAGAGGAGGTGGGCCTCCGGCACTCTCAGTGGCCGAACGAAACGCAACGATGCAAGCACCTTTACTTCACGTCGGTTTTCTGTGAGAGGGTGGTACTACCCTGGACAAGCCGACCCATTCATGCTGAAACCATTAATAGCTTCAGCGTAGCTCTACCACCTACAAAGTGTTCACTTTCCTAACACTCAGCGATTTTTCTGTTCCGTATTTATAAATCAGTCTATGGCAATTTGAACTTCTATTTACTTTTACATAATAATATCTATTTTTGCCACGTTTTAACTACTGATTTCTACCGATACTTCCATTGTATGGGAGAGGCTGCGCATGGTTGATCGTGGGAGCACCACTACGTCTCCTATACATATCTTAATATATATATTTCTTGTGTGCGTGTGTATGTGACTGGACTCCTCCTAAACGACTGGACCGATTTTGATGAAATTTTTTGTGCGTGTTCGAGTGGATCCGAGAATGGTTTAGATTCACAATTGGAACCGGTAGGTGGCGCTGCGATCGACTTTTAGTATTTTTTTTGTTTTCAAGGCAGGACAACGTCCGCCCGGTCCGCTAGTGCACCTATATATGTATATGTTATACATACTTGCCCACGAGGTATTTCAACTCACTACTTAGAAAAAGCTGACCATTGTAACTGGCTTCAGAACTACGGTCCTATTGTGGTTGGTTAAACAAACTTGCATCCTGTAGGGGCCATTTTACACCAGGTAGACTACATGGTTAGTTGCTACTTCATAAGATAAAAATTGTAGAGATCCATTTTGTAGTACTCTGAATAGGCGGATTGAATTTTTATCGGTGATTTTATTGAGTTTTTCCAGAAGTTTTATCGGTGAGTTCCGTTTCACCAGGTTAATTAAATTAAAAATAGAAGCTGTAACAGAAGAAAAATATTGTTTTGATACCACTATAGCTTAGTACAGCTTCTAATAATTCTCTAGTTGGCTGTTATCGGGATTTTTTGGATTCGCGAAGCCCTAGTGACATTTTCACAATAACTTTAAATTCTTAGGAAATCACTTTCGAAATCGCTACTCTACAAGTTTAAGTAGTAAATAGTTAGTTTCAGTTTGTGGAGCCATAAATTACACACACGTTAAGGAGAAGGGAGGAGGTCAACAAAGTGTGACATTGTATGACTAAGGGTGTTAGGATGAGTCATGAGCTTCGTGACCTCACATGTATAAGTCTGAAGTATGTTCCATCAAAAATATGTAAATAATTTGAAAAATGCTTTAATTTAACCAATTCTATTTTTAAAATAGCAACATATGTGACGTGATACCCTTTGTAAAGAGACGGAGAAGGGGTTCTAATAATCATGAAATTCGTGTGACATTATTTGTGTATGGTCTTATTATTTAGTATTAAAAAATTAAGGAGGCGTCCACTAATTACGTGAGGAGATCAGGGGGGAGGGGGTCATGGGGAATGTTACTAAATCTCACGTCGAGGATATGGGTGTTTCAGGAAATATCACGTAAATTTTTTCGGGCAAAAAATAGTGTAAAAATTAGATTTTATAGTAAAACATGTCTCTAGACTAAAATACACCGACACAATTGTTAAATATATTAAAATCCATGATAGATGTATTACTGTTTAGTATCCATATATCGAAATGTTAAATGTAATAATTATAATTAAATGTAATAATAATAAAAACATTAAAGCAAATTGTGTTTTTTTGTGTGTAGATATTAGTCTACTATTAGGGAGTGAGGGTCTCCAGGTAAATCTCACGTCTCACCAGGAAGGGGTGAGTCCAAAAATCCACAAAAACGCCACAAGTAAGTATTGGACGCCCTCTAATACAGAAAAAAAACAGTAATTTATAACACATACTTATGATAAACATTTCTAAAATTAAAAATACCTTCCTAATAGTATAACCACTTTAAGAGAACTTTTAAAGAACCACTTTAAGAACCACGATGATTATATCTGATTATATACATATTTATGTGCCACCGTCCATGTTTCAAGTTATAGACAATAAATGTCATTATTCAGATTAAGTACCAGATCGTAGAACGTATTAAATTCCATAAATATATGCATCTTTTTATAGATAACTTGATTTCTTAACGAACATACATTTTTGTTTTCCACATTTATGAGAATACCATGCAAATAAGATGTATAAACGCTTAGGTACATTATTATATACTAACTTCTTCCCGCGGCTTCGCGGAATAGTAACTTTGGGCTAACGCTAACACCCAACGGAAGCTCTCAAAAGGAGAAAAAACCCGATTTTGAAACATTCTTCATTGGTGCTCCGCTCCTATTGGTCTTAGCGTGATGATATATAGCCTACAGGCTCTCTCAATAAATGAGCTGTCTAACATTGAAAGAATTTTTTATATCGGACCAGTAGTTCCTGAGAATAGCGCGTTCAATCAGACAAACTCTCCGGCTTTATAATATTAGTATAGATAAAAAAGATAAATTATATAGATGAGGAAAATAAAAGCGTAATACTCTATGAATCCGCTTTACCAACATATCTAGTCCTTAAGACAAAATAATAGCATCTCATCCAATTCTCGTAAGCTCGTATTCTGTAACGACTCGGATGTAGACAACCTTTAACGAATTCGGACAGTTGCTACAACGCATTGCCGTTCGCCAGTTCAGAGACGAGCTTTTGTTCGAACGGACGTTATTACTGCGCGCTTTTTTGAACTGATTTTACGCGATTCGCAAGTTTATAAAGTTGTTTTTATTACAAAACACAATATTAGTTTTGTGTAATGTGTTTTTAATAGAAAGAGTCTGTTATTGATTATATTATTTTCGTAAAGATTAAGTGCGTGTGTAGTGTTGCAGAAATCTTGGAAAAATCGTAAGTTCACTTATTTTCTAATCGTGTCGTTACATTTCAAAATAAACTAAATCTAATGTTAGCCGTTGATAATATTTAAATTATTTTTCAAGACCTTAAAATTCTGTACATGTGAGATATGAAAAACAAATGAATGAATGAATGAAAAAAACTTTATGAATGGCAAAATTCCACCTTCTTCTCGGTGTATAGAAGCTGAAAATTTTATATGACCGATTAAAATTGGATTTAGCTCATTTTTAAATTTATCGTCTTTCTCATTATTGTTATTAAATATGTTTAGAATATCAGAACATTACTTATTCCAAGTTACAAGATTTATAATTTTTACATATATTGGGCCATAATTAATATTAAACAATATATATTTTCCATTGATTTCTTTCAATTTTTATTTCATGACAAAAAATAAATTTGTATGTAATTTGTATAAAATGCAATATGAGAAATATTATTTTAATCAAAATTATTCATATTAATAATTTTATTTAAATTACCTACATTATATACACACATTTACGTGCATTAAAAATTATTGTTATCCTGTCGCCGCATCAAACATAAAATTGGTTACATGCATGAGGTTTTTTCTGTCAATATAAATTATTCTCTAAATAATGCTTTTTGTAAATAAATAATGAATACTTTAATTGTTAAAATAAATAAAAATTTGCATAAGGAAAAAAGCGCGAATCATGTTTCATCATAAAGGCATTGGACCAACGCAGTTTAATTGACCTTTTTTATTATTTTGTGACCTATTTATCTTTGATCACGCTATATACCTACTAGGGTTAGTAGAAATGATGGGGTGCAACTTTATTTATAAACCTCTTTCAGGCGTTTTAGATTCATTAAATCCTTCATGAGTCTGAGCTGGTTTTGAGTGTTCACTTTCCCTAACACTCATCGATTTTTCTGTTCGGTATTTATAAATAAGTCTATGGTAACTTGAACTTCTATGTACGAACTGAACTTTTGCATGACAGTATGCATTTTTGCCACCCTTTAACCACTGATTTCTTCTGACATTCATTTACATTTTTTGTTAATTTTGTCGTCGTTTTTCTTATTTTTATAATTTATTATTTGAGAATAATGTTATATATCTTCCTATACTATAAGCATATATAATGAGCAATACAATAATATTAATTTAACAGAGATAACTTAAAATCGCTAAAATGGTTGTACGGGTTAACTAAACAGACTGACACATAGAGTATTTGTTATAATACTACCTAGGCTACATATGTTTACAGTTCTCTATAGGTCTTAAGAAAAAAATTTAATATTAACATAGCCAAGTTAAAACCGGTAAATGGTCGCAATTAATAGTGAGTGGTTATTTATTTCTCTTAGTCGGAACACTCTGAGTATATTACTTAGTTCGAATTGATTTTATAAGACACTAGCTGTGCCCGCGACTTCTTCCGCGTAGAACCTTATGTAAGAAACAGTGATTAATAAAGTCATCCGAATGTATTAAGCCCATTTACTTATCTACTTTTCTCTCTTACGCCATGTGCTCATTAAAATTACAATAAATTTTGTTAGAGTGCACCTATTTTAATGAAACAAAAGCTAAGTTATTCTCGAAGATATGCTTTACATATGGTGTGACTTTATTGTGAACCCAGTACGTTAGCAGTGACGCATGTTCATACAAACAGACAGATAGACAGACAGACAAACACTCCAAAAAATGATTGAAATGTTTTTTATTACTTATTCCTAGACACCTACAACAATTTTTTTTTCGAAAATTTAAAAAGTAAAGACACTTTAGATTTACATTATTATTATATGTACAGACTAGCGGGCCCGGTTACGTTGTCCCGCCCTGATTATAAAAAAATCCTTGACAAATCATTACATAGTATAAAACAAAGTCCCCTATCACGTCTGTCTGTCTGTCTGTTCGCGATAAACTCAAAAACTACTGAACGGATCTTTTTGCGGTTTTCACCAGTGGATAAAGTGATTCACGGGGAACGTTTTGGTATATAATTTGTCCAGGATTTTTTTTATAATCAGGGCGGGACAACGTCTGCTGAGCCCGCTAGTTATATACTAAAACGTTCCCCATGAATCACTTTACTATCCACTGGTGAAAACCGCACAAAGATCCGATCAGTAGTTTTTGAGTTTATCGCGAACAGATAGACAGACAGACGCGCTAGGGGACTTTGTTTTATACTGTGTAATGATAATATTATTTTACATTATTAACGATTTTTTATAATTGCAGAAGTAAATACATCAATAAAAATGTTAACTTCATTTCTTAAAGATCTTATGTTTCAAAAGATCTTTAGAGATTGCACTGTAATTTTAAATAAACGTTTTCACAATCATTTTTTGAAAATACAATAACAAGAGACTAATAGGATGTAAGCCACATGGAAGGAGAGAAACAGAGAAGCATTACGCTTTTCCCTTACGTGACTATTTCTACCAATCGACTCCTACCAAAAACCTCATTGAGGAATTTCGTTCTAAAACAATCTGACCCTCAGAAACGTGTGCTCGCATACCTACAGCTAGAGAAAAATAAAACACAATAAAATGTTACAAGGAACAAAAGCCGCGACATTAATGGACATAATTGGCTGTCAGTATTCAATGTGTACAAAAAATATCATCTATTCAATATAGCTAACATGTGGATATAACACTATTGAACACGGGGCAATTATTATTGAATTATATTTCAATAGTATATGATAAACGAATTACAGATTGTTATCATCGAAGCAACCAGTGATTCTCATCAATTATTACTTATTTCACCTTGAACTTAATCACTAAAAACTTGACGCACACACACTTTTTGCTGCGAACGGGGAGGTCAAACGACCGTAAAAATCTATGTCGATGGTTACAGATTACGCAACGCAACACTTAATGTTTATTTGAATACTGACGCCTTGATGAATTAATTAGAAATTTGGGCGTGATCGCTGATCATAAAAAAAGGCCCCGAATGCCCTTTTATACCTTCACGCTTTGATCTCACCGCGTTCGGCGTTTCAATAGAAAGATTAATAACGAATCGAGTCGTAAATAAATCTGTATGATTCATTTTTAAAAACTACCGGAATGTCTTAACAGAAAATTAACGGGTTAGTACCGATAAAGCCGTGGTTTACCGCTTAATTAATTCCAAATCTCGGCTTTATAATTAGGTAAGGCGGAGAATATTTATCATAGTTGTTAATGTAATGGGATTATGTTTAGAAATATGATAAAAGTTTTGTTTGCTTCGAATATACCGTGGATACTAATTAATGCTAATTAATGAGAAATCAATCGCTGAAGGACGCGACATTAATTACTGATAAAAACCGACATTTCATTTCCTCTATTTTGGTATGTTCGTTTTGAAATAATTAAAAAAAGCAATCATCGCTATATCGTTGTTAAAGTTCAATGTATCTGTAGTTAACACTTTTATGTACCAAATTTCAATAGTTTTATTGTAATTCGTACTGAAAAATTGATCTTTTTTGAGAATGCGTGCTTAACCAGTAATCCTAACAAGGTTTTATACTAACAAAAACTAACTACTGCCCGCAACTACACTCTCGTGACATATTCACGAGTGTCCTTGTTTCGTGGGAACTACGTGCTTTATTTCGAATAATTGGGGGCTGTCTTTTTTTTTATTGTAATTTTGTCATTTCTGCTCAGCCTCTATGATAAAACGTAATGATATGTAGCTTTCATAATATTCAGAAAAATAAACAAACTATCAGTAAAAGTCTTGTTAAAATCGGTTCAGAAATTTCGGATATTAGATCTAATAAACAATAAATACGTCTTTTACATTTATACTAGCTTTAGTTCGCGGTTTCACTTTAATTTATATATATTTTCATAATCTCTTGGAAAAACATTTTTTTTCTAGATGTATAAGGTACCTTGGTACTATGTCCTTTTCTGTACTTCTACAACGTGCAAAATTTGATGATGACTAGTTATTAGTAGTTAATGCTTGAAAACGCGTCCGATACAGTGACACAAAAACTTACATCACTGTGACAACATTACACATATCACCTCCACACACGTGCACGCATACACGCTTACACATGAAAGTGGAAGGGTTTTATTTTTATCCCTTATCAAACTGAAATAGCTTAGAAAATTATCCGATACGAAATATATATAAGAGTTGTTGTGGTATGTATGCTTGGTACACATATATGTTTCAACAACTCATATATGTATGAATAGTTAGCTTACTTAGTTATCTCAGATAGGTCGCGAATTGCATTTATCAGGCAACATCCCAAGCCGAAGTGTGCCGTGCACCCTTGAGTTAGTTGTCAAATAAAATCGCTGAGTGCCTTAAGTGCTCGCCTTAGTAGTCCGGTGAAGCTGTTAAGATCTTTGCTAGGTCACTAGCGTAGTCAGTTAAAAAAAAAGGCTTGAAAACGTAATAAACAAACAAAGAAACATACTCACATTCGGCTTTTATGATATTAGTTAAGGGCTATAGATTTGAGTTAACCATTTTGTAGTATAAACTGTTCGTTGTATAATAAATAAAAACATAAAAAATAATTGAAATCAGTGTTTTAAACGTTTCTTTAACCAATAATTCTTTTATTTATCCACCATCTTCTTTAACTTTAACTTCGTAGACATCTTTAACCCCTTTCTAATTCTTATACCTCTTCATCTACCCGCCCACATGCTTAATACTGTTCAGATGTTACATGGTCATAAATGACAAAGGTATAAAATTGCTGTCAAGACACGTACACTAATGGTGTTATATCACAAAAACCTTCACACGTCAGTCGCCAACTAAAAATCTATTCATAAATATTGTACTCAGATTTGTTAACAACATATTTGTTTAATAATGAGACGAGTAATAAGAATTAATGACTTCTTTTATAAATAACTTTACGTTTTGAATTTACGCCTAAATTGATGAACGGAGCGTGTTATAGTTAAATGCTGGCTTATAATAGATACAATAAAATAACTTGGATTACGAATAAAAAATTACAAATATGATTATTTGTGTGAATATCTACTTATGGTCAAAGACGTTCTGCTACATTTTTTTGAGGTCAGTTTTATAATTACATAGTATAAAACAAAGTCCCCTGCCGCGTCTGTCTGTCTGTCTGTTCCCGATAAACTCAAAAACTACTGAACGGATTTTCAAGCGGTTTTCACCCGTGGATAAAGTGATTCATGGCGAACGTTTTGGTATATAATTTGTGACGGATTTTTTTATAATCAGCGCGGGACAACGTCTGCCGGGCCCGCTAGTTTTGTATAAATTTTTTGTAGTTATACTTCTTTTGGCGCGTTAGGGAAAAATGATGAGAGTAAATTTTTAAGATGCGCGCGCACAGCGTCACGAAAAACCGACACCCTGAAGTTATTACGATGCGCGGGCACACCGTCCGGTAAAATGGACACCCTGAAGTTAGCTATAGTCAACATTTTGTTTCTTTGTATTTGTTTATTGTATTTCTTTGAATTAAAACTTTCAATGTAAACCTTTTTTCTATTGTTAGTGTCGTTTTTTCTACAAACGTAGAATAAGGCGAAAGATAAAATTTTTGAAAAGATTTTTATCTTGTTACGCCAAAGAAGTATAACTTCTAACACGTGTACATAAGTACACACACACACTTTTTTTTGAAGTGAAAGTTTCTTTAGGCGCCTTGAGCTATTTTTGGCAGGAGATAAACTTATGATTTCACGTGACGACACGCTAACATGCGTGACCGACCGTTTTACGCTTGCGCGGCTGCGTCAGACTAGTGACGCGTAGTGTAGCGTCCTGTGTATATCTAATATTGATATTTTGTATTGAGACTGTGCAGCTCATCACATATTTGATTACTTAATAAATTTTATAAAAAAAGTGTACAATTATTGCTCCGAGTGCCAATAGATGTGAAAACCTGACTAATGTTAATAATTCCAATATATAAATTATGAAATACACATAATTCAGGCTAGTTAAAATTTTTAAATAGAACACAGTTATTCCATTGTTTTGAGTTTTCACTTCAGTCGTCAGTCGTTACGACTGCCTCGACTTTTTATTATTATTTAACAACTTTCTTGTACATTGGATGTCACGTCTAAATAAGGTTACCAACTTGAGCATTAAGATTAATGGGAAATAGATAATACGAATTCGAAAATATCCAGTTCACGTAACGAGGAAACACGAAGTCCGTACATCCCGGTTTTAGGGAAACCGTTGGCAATATAAGAGTTATATTTTGTCTGTGTTTTAAACGTAACGAAAATTATCATTAAATTTAATGATAATTTTTACTCTGTGGTGCAACAAGAATATGCGTGGATTAATGTATATATAAATATACTAGCGGGCCCGGCAGACATTGTCACGCCCTGATTATGAAAAAATTCTTGACAAACTATATACTAAAACGTTCCTCATCAATCGCTCTATACACCAGTGAAAACCGCATGAAAATTCGTTCGGTAGTTTTTTAGTTTATCGCGAACAGACAGACAGACAGACGCGGTGGGGGACTTTGTTTTATACTATGTAATGATATCCTGTATTGCTGTGATAATGGAAGTTGATTAGGTAATGCGGCTACCTAGTCTGTGACTGGTGGCTTTAAATATAAAAGAGGACGTGTGCTTATGACCATAGAATATAGAATAGATAGAAGAGAAAACTTATAAATAAAAAAATGCACATTAGATTAATCATACAGATTTATTAATGTAGATAAAAATGATAATGTTTCATTTCGTACAAAATACACACTTGAGATAAAACATACATAACACTATAGTATTATTTTATCATTATAATACGTATTGTCGGACAGTAAACGTGGTTGACGACGACCAGAGCCGAGTACACACGAGTGTCGTCTCATATCCACCCGAGCATGAACGTGGTTCACTATTCGGAAAGAGCGTAAAATGTAACTACTAGAAGTTTTCACTTCAAAAACTAAAAACTTATTTTATTGAGTCATAACTTTTTTATTTATTAATCTACTAGCGGGCCCGGCGAACGTTGTCCTGCTCTAATAATAAAAAACCTTGACAAATATACCTAAACCTACCTCGGGAATTACTGTATTTACTAAACTAAAAAGTTCGTAACTTCTTATCTTTGCCGTACCGTGAAGCTGTGGAACAATCTCCCGGCCAGTGTGTTCCCTCCTTCCTATAAAACGGGATCCTTCAACCGCAACGTGAAGAGACCTTTACACAGGCCGGTATAACAGCGGCGACCGGCGAGGGATAGCGTATCTCTCGGTAGTCGCCATTGTTTTTAGATTGTACTGTGCTCACCTTCAGTCACAGTGCAGTCACTTTGCTGTGCTACAATAAAAAAACATACTGATGAAAACCGCATGAAAATCCATTCAGTAGTTTTTGAGTTTATCACAAACAGAGAGACAGCGAGACGTGGCAGAGGACTTTGTTTCATACTATCGGTTAATATGAATCTATATAAAATACCACATCACACAACTAGCAACATGTTTTTCATGATTTCAAAACCTGAAAATACATAATACAACTTTAGTCATCCAATAACATTAGAATAACACAAGCTCTGTAACTTAACTACACATTTCCGCGTATAGGTGATTATAAGTAATCACATAGTAACGCCCACTAAACTACAAGATTCAAATTATATCTCATTCAAGTACGTTCCCAGTATTATGGTTACTGTTTTGTACTGCACATGCGAAATATTAGATTGCGATTATTATTTTACCTATCTCTTCAGTAGGGTTGTCACTCGTATTCTATAATAAAGTATTTTATAAAAAACATTAAAATAATTTATTCAATCTATAGACTTTTATCGTTTTCCTTTAATCTCACCTGAATAACGATGTGATCTAAGAGGCTAAATGCAATGAAAGAACTTCAAAACTACCACCGATTCGAAAAGCTATCGAGAATAACTGCCTAGAAACTTGATCTGGTTTATCGTTCCATCGTACTTATTTTCCTTAACATACATTAGAGTTATATTCGTTTTTGGCGGATGCACTGAGAGGAGTGTTGTTTCCAGACATCACTATCGTACACATCCAGTCTGTACTAACTTTTAGACACCAAGATGTCATTCTTGAACCTACTATTCGGAAAATCGGTGATGTTCTTTGGGACTTTGTTGTAGAATCTAACACTATACATAAAAACGATAAACCCAAAGAGGGACTGACTGTCAAGAGCAATTGCCGGAATATACTTATGAAAGCTTGAAGATAGATCTTCAACTTGAGAGTAGTAACTAGCGAAGCGGCTTTAGAAAAACCCTACCTATCATGCTATGGTTTTATCTGTTTAATGATAGAATGATTGATTGATTAATTAAGCATAACAAACAAACTTACATTTGCATATTATTATAATAGTTATTAGTAAGGATTATCAAATCAAATCAAAAATACTTTATTCAGTTTAGGCCCTAATAAGGCGCTTATGAATGTCAACTACCACCGGTTCGGAAAACAACCCAGTCATCGAGAAGAACCGGCAAGAAACTCGATCGGGTACATCTTTTTAACATATATATATATATATATTTCGAATACATTATACGTTATACATTATATATTATACGTTACAATACTGATTTTAGCGGATGCACAGAGAGGAGTAAATTCCAGACATCACCATCATTCACATATTGGTCCACTCTATAATATCCCTTCGTCAATAAAACCCGCTTGACATGGCGCTTTAATTTACAGTCCGGCAAATCGGTAATATGTTTTGGGACTTTATTGTAAAACCTAACACTATTACGTAAGAAACTATTACTGGTTTTGCTAAGTCTAAAACATGAGACGACCAGTTTGTTACAGTTTCTAGTATTCAGATCATGCCGGTCCTTTACAAAATGCAAGTGTTCAAAGTTTTGAAATTAAAAACATTCTTGTTTGTATGACGCAGCTCAAATGTAATAAAACTAAAATGAATCTTGGTTTATTAAATCAAATTTAGTATCGCGTTAATTATTTTGTAAAAACGTCAAGTTATTATTTACGGTGTGAATTAATAACTTAGTTCTAAAACACAATTGGGTTAAACATTTGTAGCAATTATTGTAAACGAAAACCATTTAGTAACCATCACAGCGATTCCCGCCGGTCTTTTCTCAATGGAATCTGTATTCTGGTAGATATAGAACGATTAGTAAATGCTTATAAAATATAATGAAACAAATATCGCGTGCCAGCTCCGACTCACAACTGGAATTTGCGGCTGAAGAACAATTATCTTGAAATAGTATACAATAAGCAAATGGTTTAAATAAACACATTATAATATTGAAAACATGTATATACTTTTATTCATATTTGTTGTAGTGATTTGTTAAAATATATCACATAAAATAATATATATTCCATATAATATATATTTCATAAATACATTGTAAAGTACATGCATATTACATGCATTTAGTATGAAATACAGTCCGCGCCAAACCTTTTGACCGCTCTGAATATAGGTAGATGTGCAGAACACAAATTTAGAGATAAATAATACTTATTGTAATAACTAGCGGGCCCGACGGACGATGTCCCGCCCTGATAATAAAAAAAACCTTGACAAATTATATACCAAAATGTTCCTCATGAATTACTTTATCCACTGGTGAAAACCGCATGAAGATCCGTTCAGTAGTTTTTGAGTTTATCGCGAACAGACAGACAGACAGACGCAGTAGGGGACTTTGTTTTATACTATGTAATGATAATATGTATATAACCACACGACAGAGGTGTTGAAACAACTCAATAAGATCGCGAATTGCATGAACTAGGCAACAGCCCAAGCCGAGGTGTGCCGTGCACCCTAGAGCAAGTTGTCAAAATAAAATCGGCTAAGTGCCTTAAGCGCTCGCCTTAGTGGTCCGGTGTAGCTGTTAAAGCCTAGCGACACGTAATATAGAAGCTTGTGTACATGTAATATTGATATTTTGCAGCTCATCATACGTTTGATTGAGTAATAGACTTTATAAAAATGTATATAACTATTGCTCCGAGTGCCAATAGATATGAAAACCACACTAATGTTGATAATTTCAATAAACAAATTCTGAAACTCAAATATTGTCGTTCACACCATAATTAATATGAAAATTTAAAAGAGAACACATTTACTTCATTGCTTTGAGTTTTCACATCTGTCGGTAGTCCCTATGACTGCCTCAATTTTTTTTATTTGTATTAGACTCGTTGACAACATTATGCGGAAGCCCGAACTTTTGACTATATTCAGAGCTACCAAAAAGATTGTCGACGACTGTACGCAAAAATGTTGCACGGAAAAGCTACCTACATAATGACTTCACTTTTTGTTAACATTCTCGCTCCCCATCTACCGCGTTTACCGCGGGCTGTATATGAAAATCGATTAACATAATTACTCTCCCATCTCCATTGCTATATACGACATACTTTGTTGTGATACAATATGTTTTTTTCTATCTTTAAGAACGAATATACTTTAATCGTATAAATACAAAGTGATAACCCTATTTTTTTTATCGAACTGGCTACGCTATTGTCCTGGTAAGGTTTTAACAGCTTCACCGGACTACTACAAATAACCCTAATCTTTTGCAATGTGTGTGTGGATAACAACGTTGATTTTTGATAAATCAATATGTCCGCCGACACTAATTAATACGAGTAAATTTAAAAAAATATATGTGTGACCAATACATATCATAAAACAAAGTCCTCAGCCGTGTCTGTCTGTGTGTTCGCGATAAACTCAAAAACTACTGAACGGATTTTCATCACGCTAATATCGTAATAAAATATAAATTTAAATAGAAATGTTATTTTTTTTTTCTATATAGACTTTTCTACGTATTTTAAACATCATTCTGTAAAGATTTTTCAGTTAAGTTATTCTAATGTCATTGATTGGGAAACTTATGTACTTCCGTCACAAAAAAGTCTGAATTTTATCCAATGCTCTCTATTCTATAAAAAAAAGAAACTATATAGAGCTGTTGTATTACAAAATATATATAATATCTCATTAGCGTTTTGTTATATCCGGTCAATTTACATGAGTTTGTCTATGTTACCTTATTTCTTTGCCTAACGTTATTTGACATGCTTTTCACTGTTATTTAGACAATTTCTTCTAGAAGGTGTATTCGTATATTATACTATATGTACACGCAGCTCCGCACGCGTTTTTTTAAATTGTATTGAAGAAATATCAAATTGTGAGACCATGTACAATTATAGAAATGCTATTTTAAACAAGGGTCGAACCGTTTTAGAGATAGTATTGCAGACGAAGCCGCGTTTAACAGCTAATCTAATTCAGAGTAGCCTAAGTAACCCGCTGTAATTTCAGCTATCTGCCAGCGAAATTCGCGTTAAAATCGATCCAGCCGTTTCGGAGATTACCCGGAACAAACAGACAGACCGACAATTTTTTTTTAAATTGCATTTTTGTTAACAGTGTCGTGTATACTTTTATACCCATTCAGGCAATTTTTTTTTTATATTACATACAGACACTTCATTTTTATTATATGTATCTAAAGAAGCCATAAAAAGATAAACCAAATTAAATCCACGACCTACGTCAATGAGATCATTGTCGTTGACACTTATTTGCATTTCTGGACCCCCGATTTTTTTTCACTGACGTCAAACCCTTTGCTAGTCGTCATAGATCCCTGGGGTCGATATAAACCTCTTTGGAAATAATTAGAAGATATCACAGATTTAATTACAAAAACAAGCTGTGTGAAAAGTCTTACGTGATGATTTTGGGATACTATCAGAGAGCCAAAAAATAGATGTATAGATAGTTTAGAAACTTATAACGGCACATTAATATCTATTTGCACCCATTCTACGCCGAGGCGGTTCGCTAATGGGCTTATAAACCAAAAATAATTAATGAAAATTTCAAATTGCTAAACTTTCATTAACACACCGCTTTACCAAAACCCGTGAAGGTCGGTACACCGTAAATGTTTTTATCTATTTATTCGTTTACTAACTTCAACACTAGATGGTGCTGCAACACAATCGACACTTCTGCACCGTTCCACCTATCGTCGCGAAAGCTGTTATCCGTAGATAATTAATTGAACATCCAGAAAATTTTCATGCTAATCATTTTACTTAGGTATAACTCGTAATTTAATAATGCAACGCATTAACCTCTGTAATATTCAACAAATCGCCTTGAAAACTGCTATATGTAGTTATTTTATTATGGAGAATATTTATTCAATATATATTCACTTATATATTGCAATAAATAATAGAAGCTACAGATGATAAAAACGCTAGCGGGTCTGCAAACACAATAGTCGACATAAGTTTCAAACCTTGTGAATGAACCAGAGCTTTCATTGAAGGAAAATATTGTGATAAAACTAATGCTATAGCGGGCTACTTAGCCCGCCTGGTTAACTATCACCACCAGTTTGAAAACCTGTTGTCAAGCACCTATGGGTGTGATGTGGCAGTTGCATTTGAAAGCCAGTCCACCCTCTAATAGCGGCACGCTATGATGGCCGTTTTGACGTTGGCCCGCTCATGAAGATTCGTATAGATTAATAACTACGTTTGAAATAGCAAAATTCTGTTCTTTATTGTCAATAGTATTGTGCAGTCAGTCTTACAATTTATCGAAGGTTTAACTTTAGGCTTCAAAATTAATTTAGTACACTGATTTCTAAATTATATATATGTATAACTAAATACTATATAAATATATATATATATGTAACTAATACTATATCTAACAATATAATATGGTCCCGTTAACAAATCTTTTTACGTTTTTATTAACAAAATCTTCAATAGGTTATAATTATTAACATACTTATTTAAAATACCACTAGGCATTTATATGCTTCAAAATTCAATATTATATAATTATATCCTACATATGATTATACAGGATCGCTGACCAGCATAAAGAAAACAGAAATCAGCATTTGATTACGTTTTTTTCTAAAATAAACCGTCATTTCATGTCACTATTGTAATATGTCAAAACGGCCATCATAGCATGCCACTGTTATAGGTTGAGTGTGTATACCATCTTGAGCCACTTCATTATTTAACCGTCAGGTGAGATCGTGATCAAAACGCTAAAACCTATATAATATAAAAAAAAGTATAAATGCCATAAACAAAAAACATCTAATACTCTGAAGTGTTTGACGTTATAAACTCGATATAGGTTAATCACACGGCTCACGATTGTTACTACACATTTATTTATACAGTACGTATGTGTTAATTAACGTCACTGGATTAATCGTACTTCGTATACGGGCGGGATTCTTTCTGGAACCCCTACTACTGGTTCGAATATTTGTGTCGAGTCAACTCATTCGGTTAACTCATCGACATCTACTTTCGTTACTAATCGGTGGCCAGTGTGATCACCTTGTCTTTATTTTAGATATTTCCTTCGTGTTTTCGAAGTAAAACATATTTATATTATACTATCTGTGCCCACGACTGCATCCGCGTGCAGTCTAATGTAAAAAAATAATAAAATTATCTGAACGTATTAATTATCTACTTTTGTCTCGTATTTACGACGCGTCGCCATTAAAATTACTAAAACTTTTAGAGACAGAATGGACCGATTTAAAAGAAATAAAGATTTAAGTTATTCCTGAAGATATACTTTATGATTTTCTTGGTGTGGTTTTATTCTGAACCCAGTACTTTCAAAACAGACAGACAGACAGACATTTCTAAAAATGTTTGAAATGTATTTTATTACTTATTACTAGACACCAGCAACAATTTTTTTTAGGAAAATCGAAAAAGTGCAAACACGTTAGATTTACATTCTCATTATATGTACAAAAGAAGATGACCCAATTCTACGTTCATCCACTTCACTGGGTACTGTATTAAAACGCCGTACACGCCATACGATCACTTCGATCAAAGTCAATACGTGGCAATAACCTAGTATAGTATAGAAAATAATCTTAATACTAAGTAATATTATAAATAAGAATGTAAATTTTTTGTTTGTTATTATATCACTCTTTAACTATTCAACCAGTGATCGTGAAGTTTTATATACACGTTCCCAGTGTACAAAAAAATACATAAGATATCTGTCACTCTGAAAAAGAATAGGTGCAATAGTCAAAATTGCATGGGTGTAGGTAAAGAGAAAATTTAGTCTCATTTCCGTCATGAATGCAAAACCGGGACGGATAGCTAATTTGATCCCTCGGGCTCTGAATTAAGATTTAAATATCAAAATGGTGAATTCTGTTTTTAAAATTGTATTTTGACCCGTGCATCATTAAGTCTACATTCGTTTGTAAGGAGCTTAAACCATAACACCCTTCATGGTTCTCGGGACTCGAGGGGCTTTACACACATATAACCAGAAGACTCAGCAGGCATATGTCCTGTCATAAATCTATAGTCGGATACGTTAAATCTACACTAACACGAAGGAAGCCATGGGAAAAAGGTAATTTAATATTCACTAGCACTGTGTTATGACTTTATGTTATATTTTCCTTCACCGACATTTCGCGAAATAAGTAGATCCAAATACACCACTATATAATGATCTTTCATTATTTTAGAATGTCTCCATAATCTATTTTACGCAACAATCTTAATTTTGTAATCACATACGTTTTTCTCATCATTATCATCACCAACCTGTAAGAGACTCACTGCAGTGCCATAAGCCTCTTCCCGAAGCAAGGTATGGGCATAATTCACTACACCAGCCCACGACGTATTGGTGATCTCAAAATCTAAGAAATCCACTTCTATATTTTTCCACATATAATATACTACAAAAACATTTCTCAGGTTCAGGTTTCCTCACGATGTTTTCCTTCACCATCAGCCGATAGTGTTACCCATTTAAATTAGTAAAATGTATGCGAATTCAGAAAAACTAGCTGGTATATGCCGCGATTCGACCCGCCGACATCGGAATGATATTCCACCGGTCAAACCACTAAACCGCCACGAGTTTCATTTTAACATGTATTGACATATAAAAATTCAAGACACAGTCGCGAATAAAAGTAGAGCTCAAAACAGGCCACAAAAACTCCCCAATATACATAGTAGTACAATATACAATATAGTTATGCGATAAACTTATGAGTTGCAAATTCAACCTTACCTGAATGATTTAAAGTTGTTTGTACAAGGACGCAAACGACGCGAGACTATAGTTATGTAATAAACATATGAGTTTGCAAATTCAACCTTACCTGAATGATTTAAAGTTATTTGTACAAGAACACAAGCGACTCGAGACTATTTGAAATGTATGCATGACTATTTGAAGTGCAAAATTATGCACTCATTTTCGTGTGCCAGCTGTGAGACTTTAACGGTGTTATTACAAAAAAGTTAATTTACTTGCTTTAAACAGGTTTCGAATTAAATGCACCGCGCTCGCCCGAGGCAAGTTCGCGTTATCCTTTTTCGCAAATCTAACTTAACGTAACCAAAGCGAGACAAAAGAGCAAGATGGCGAACATTCAGCGACCGCGGTGCATTTAATTTGAAACCTTTTTAAAGCAAGTATTCAATACATATTTAGCTTTTTTGTAATAACACCGTAAGTATGCATCTTGCGTTTTTGTATATCAATGTTCTAACATGAATATTTTAATATTAATTTCTAGTTCCGATAAACCTTAGTAGGGTGAAGGTAGCGATACAAAGCTTTCAAACTGTAGTTAGTCCCCTGCCGGGATTATTTCAATCTGGTTTAATAAATACTTCTTTACCGTATTTAAAGTCTTGGAAACTCGGATATTACTTTGTATAATATTTTATAGACGAACGCCACGAAAATATTTTAACTTAGAATTTTATGGTTATTATAAAATTACAAAGTAAATTGAATTTTTGCAATATCTTTATGTTTAATTTTTCCTTGTACATAGTATGTTGTTTTATTTTATTATGTACTTCAGCTTACTGGGAGGTAAATGTACCGCCGTTTGATGATACAGTAAAGGCAGCTGAAATAAGCTATAAAAAGTGATACATATCATCATTATATTTATCTGTACATATATAGCATATAAAATTTAAGTAGAAATAAGTAATATTATAGCTGCTGATGTTAGCAATACTTTATAACTTTTAAATATTTAAAGTGTACCTAATAAAACTAATATTACAAACATGGAAATGTTGTGACTGCTTCAGGGCTCAAAGATTTACATTATCTAATTCTTTTTTTTTTATTTCAAAGCAGGCAAACGAACAGATGGGTCACCTGATGTTAAGTTATCACCAGCGGCCATAGACACTAACAACACTAGGGAGATCGAAAGTGCGTTGCCAGCCTGTGTTTGGGGGAAAGGGCGGGAGGGGGGGAGAGGAGGGAGAGGGGAGTGGAGTAGAGGTGGTCTTCCAGCGCTCTCACTGACCGAACGAAACGCAACAATGCAAGCACCGTTACTTCACGTCGGTTTTCTATGAGAGGGTGGTACTACTCCGAGCGAGCCTACCCATTCATGCTGAAATCAGTAATAGCTTCCGCGTAGCTCTACCACCTACTACAGAAACTACACTACTTTAAGATTGACGACGATCGATTAACTCTAATCTTATTTTATGTCAAATAAAATTAATAAATAAACAATAATATGAAATTATCATTAAACATACAGCGGCCAAATATTGTTAATAATAACAAAAAATAGTCCATTGTGGTAAGAAACAAGAAAAAATGGGTAATTTCGTCTCGCAATAAAAATTCGGGAAATGCAGACTCTTCCCATTTAAGAGCTTTCTTCACTTTGCGTAATGAAAAAGCCCATTTTGGCATTTATTATCGTAGTTAATCTTATAATAATTTATTTCATACATGTGTGGCACCTACCGATTTGGTAGCTCAGCGACTAATAAGTAATTTACCATAAATTATAATAGCGTATCAACTTGTAACATGTAACAGTTTAAAACTAGCAGTTGTCCGTGACCTCCGTAACATGATCTTCTTTTTTATGTTAATCCAACAATAATGTTTTATGCTAGTCCATCGAGTGTATACTGTATAGTCCAACTAATTAGCTTATAGCTAAGTATAACCTACCTCGAAAAAAAGACAGCCCTGATGCCAATAATAATGGATTGCACATCGTAATTTAACATCAACTGGGATTGTGGTCAAATGCTAAAACCGATAAAGTACTGTCAAACATTGCTAGTAAAAAGTAAATATTACTATTACTCTCAAGTTATCTCATAGAAAATAGAAATCAGAATGTATCAATATTGGGCTTCTTTAGAAGTGGCATAAATACGTCTGCGCCTTAAGTACAAAATAACATTAGAGTATTGAGAGAAAATAACTCTGTACAAACAGATAATCCGACTTAAACATATATCGATTGATCTGTTGATAAGTATGAAGTGTATCTAAACACCCATAGGCGTAAGCCCTTGTTAACAGAGCACGATCGTGAGCTACATACCGTCGCGTCATTAGGAGAAACTACACGAGAATGGAGCATACGCAGTCTAATACAGTGTTTACAAGTATATACGATTTTATTACTTTATATAGGTATCATATTTTTTAACAATAATGTTCTATGGCGCTAATAAATAAAAATTTAATCAAAAACACATTTTTCTATAATACATTTTTTATTACATTCCTTGTATATTTTTCATCATTTTTTTGTCTAATTATTTTCATTCTTGTAATGCTTCATATCCTGAAAAATTCTTGATATTATTAATGTACAGCTTTGCCCGCGACTACGTCCGCGTGGAACCTTATGTAAGAAACAGTGATTAATAAAGTCATCTTAATGTTTAAGCCCTTTTTACTTTTATCTACTTTTCTCTCGTACTTACGCCACGTCGTCATTAAAATTACAATAACTTTTGATAGAGTGGACAGATTTTAATGAAACAAAGACTAAGTTTTTTTATGTCAAAGGGCGGCAAACGAACACGTGGGTCACCTGATGTTAAATGATCACCACCGTCCATAGACACTAGCAACACCAGGGGAGTCGTAAGTGCGTTGCCAGCCTGTGTATGGGGGAGGGGTAGGGAAAGGAGAAAGGGGAAAGGAAAGGGGAAAAGAGGTGGGCTTCCGGCACTCTCACTGACCGAACGAAACGCAACAATGCAAGCACTGTTACTTCACGTCGGTGTTCTGTGAGTCGGGTGGTAGTACCCCGGGCGAGCCGACCCATTCATCCTGAAACTAGTAATAGCTACAGCGTGGCTCTACCACCTACAATCTGTTGTAGGTACTGTACAATGTACTGAATATATAATAGTATGGATTTGGTTTATCTTATATCAATAAGATTTATTTGCTATATCAGTAGCAAATGAACAAAAGCGATTCCCGAATCCAAATAGAAGTCAATAAACCATAGAAATATTTGAAAACGTTGTATTTTACTTTCACAGTCAATATTAATCAACCGGTATTATGAAAACAATCAATCAATCAAGTTGTATATGAACGAGGATATAAGTCACTAACTTTAAAGTTATTAAGGTGATAACAGTGGCGCGAAAAAAAAAACATTTCGTTAAGGAATATTAATAAAACTATTACAAGATAAAAATCTTAAATACAAAATTTCGGTGTGTTTATTGTGGCACCATTATCGAAAATTAGAATTTGTTTTTTAAGTTACCGACCAGTTTACATTTTTTTTAATTTTGGAAAAAAATATTCAGCGTTCCACAAGACTTCCCCATTTTTTTAAATTCAATAATGAGGTTTATGATAGGCGGACATGTACATAACTGGGTGATCTAATTATTTGTATGTTAAGCTAGCTGTCCGCCCCGGCTTTGCTCGGGTGAATTAAGGAGGAAAATGAAATTTACCTTTACATTACTACGACCATGTAACTAAATAAAACGGCAACTGAACAACAAAACGACAATATGTCAGTTCTGATATTTTTAAAGGTCTTTCTACTATCTTGTCTCACTCATTCGCTCACTTTTTTGTGTGGTGATTTTTAACCCCAACTTTTCACTCTTGCGTACTATTTTTCATAAATTCCCTTTCATACAAACCTTGTTCTGACAAAACTTCAACGAAAAATAATTAGCCAAATGAATGCATCCGTTCTTAAGTAATGCGCTTACATATATATACATACACTTATATTACATTTATTTATATCCTAACTAATATTATAAATACGATTTGAGTTTGTTTGCTACTGTTTGATACCTCAACTATTCAAGCGATCATCATGAAATCGAAGCGAATGTAAGCGAAGCCGTGGACAAAAGCAAGTAGATAAAAACTTAACAGTCATTAGGTACTATAAAAATTTTTGCTACACAATATTTTAGCGTCGCCTTTTTCAGCTATGTAAGTACTAACTTCTCGAATACAACACAATAATGTCCGTCTTAACCAATGCGTAATTTAAATAGATGTCATAATATTTCAAATATAAGGATTACATATTAAATCTTTCGTATCATATTTTGGAATTGAAAAAACCCCTTTTCCCCATAAAGAAACCCTTTTGTTTGCTTATAATAAAAAAATAAAATATATATATAATATAAATATGACAATACTCATTAATCATCCATCTTAAATGGTGATACTAAAAGCAATCGCATGTTCTCGGGCTTAAAATAATACGACAGCGAATATTTACAATGAAGCTGTGTCATGGGTTTTGTAAATAAGGACTGGCATGACTTAAGACTTTTGTTAGTTTAAAGTGGTTTCCGTCGGGTTATTCTCAGCCCCGTGCTTGAAATTTTGGAACACCCTATCGAAGAAAATATACATATAAATAAACTATGTGGAATCAGTTTATTTTTACTTACTCTAGTAAAGTTGTCCTGGCTGGTTGTCCCATGTTTCAGACTTAGTAAAACCAGTAACAGTTTTTTAGGCAATAGTGTTAGGTTTTACAACAAAGTTCCAAAGGATATTACCGATTTGCCCGATTGTGAATTTAAGATATTATAGAGTGGATCAATATCTAAACGATGGTGATGTCTGGAATTGACTCCTCTCTGTGCATCCATTAAAAACGATTGTGACATGTACCTAATGTATTCGAAATATTACATCTATTTGTTAAAAAGATAAACTGCATCGAGTTTCTTGCCGGTTCTTCTCGATGACTGAGTTGTTTTCCGAACCGCTGGTAGTTTTGACGTTCATAAGCGCCTCGTCAAGGCCTAAATTGAATAAAGTGTTTTTGATTTTGGTAAGGAATCAAACCAATATATTTGAGGAAAAATATTCGTTAAATTAAAAATTGAATCTAAAATAATGAATTATAAATTACATTAAAAGTGCGAGACAAAAATAAGTTTTAATGCAACATTAGTGCGTTCAACATCGAGATTATAGAACCGACAGTGCACGATGCCCGTCTGTCTGAATTTTGATACTGACACGCATTCACACACTCATATACAATAAAAACAGAGACAGAAAAAGAGAGAAAATCACATGGAGAACCATAACACTTTTTTCTTACGTGACGACTATTACCAGTCAACTCCTACTACAAGGGGACTCTTTTATTGTACCACAACAAAATGACACTGTACGAATCCATTAGTAATCGTCGTCGTCATGCCGGCCTGCAAGCCTTTCGACGGCTAGAGAATACACCAGTTGATTCCGCAACACGGTGAAATAAAAGAAAAGGGTTAAGGATTTACCAAATCTGGTATAGATTCCTACCGTCCTTTGCATACTGGACATACACAGGCTGATCATAGAACGCGACACGTCTAAACTTGTCACTATAGCGGGTGTTACAACTCATATATAGTGGTTGAAATCTAACCGGACACAGTAAACATGTCCTACCACAGAGTCTATTGATAATGTAAGCGCAAGAGAATTTAAACGTCTCAATTTGAGTAATCGTGAAGATAAAAAACATGATAAAATGATTCAGCAAATTATACATTTACAGTTCCGACGTTAAAGTTCATGTTAATCAGTGTTTGCAGTGTTGATGAGAACAAAAAACATTTACACTTTAACGTATTAAACTGAACACGGATCTTAGCGATATTATGAGACTGTTAATTACATTGAAAAAATTATGGT
Organism: Antheraea yamamai; assembly: GCA_036509395.1. Taxonomy (NCBI): domain Eukaryota; kingdom Metazoa; phylum Arthropoda; class Insecta; order Lepidoptera; family Saturniidae; genus Antheraea; species Antheraea yamamai. Next base: position 12,926,524 of record AP028448.1, on the reverse strand, counting down.
TCGGTAACTGTATTTGAAAAAATGTTTATAAAATTGATTTCGATAATATATTTAGAAACTAGCCAATCCACGCCCGCTTCGTTAGGCATTAAAATAATAGCAAAGGGTTAATGGAATCCAAAACAATAAGTAGCCTAGAACGACCTATGAAAAATTCCGCATCGAACGATACATTCAATAGTTTTGACGTGATAGTAGTAAGTTTGTTTGTTTGTTACGTTTTCACGCCGATCATCATGAAGTGTTACATACGGGAATACATTATCATAGGTTGTAGCCCGGTGTTAAGGCCTTGATAGGCAAATAGCGTAGTTAAGGGGTCCAAAAATATTCATATGATACCTCTCATCTAGGAAAAACAGTTCCTGAGAGTTAAGTTAAATCCACATTTACACGAACGAAGCCGCGAGTAAAAGCTAGTACATACATATGTAAATAGACAGACGTATTCGATTTCTTTTCCTGCACTTAGTATACTTCAAATGCAGTTAGTATTTGTAGCATTTTTTGTAGGTGGTAGAGCCACGCTGAAGTTATTATTGGTTTCAGCATGAATGGGTCGGCTCGCCCGGGATAGTACCACCCTCTCATAGAAAGCCGACGTGAAGTAACAGTGCTTGTATTGTTGCGTTTCGTTCGGTCAGTGAGAACACCGGAGGTCCACCTCCCCTCCCCTCCCTCCCTTTCCCCCAAACACAGGCTGGCAAACGCACTTTCGATTCCCTTGGTGTTGTTAGTGTCTATGGACGGTGGTGATCACTTAACATCAGGTGACCCACCTCTGCGTTTGCCTGATATGACATAAAAAAAAAGTATTTTTACAAGTAACATTTGAAATTATGTTTTAAAAGTATAGAACGGACATTCCGTAGATTATGATACCTTTTTCGTTTGCAACATCATTAGACTATTAAAATTAGTCTTATAGTGTCTTAAAAAGATTGAGATTTATAGCGAATATTCTAGTCTTTGTATATGAAAAGAATTTATTTCCTTTTCTCTTTAATATTTTAATATATATATTTCTTGTGTGCGTGTGTATGTGACTGAACTCCTCCTAAACGACTGGACCGATTTTGATGAAATTTTTTGTGCGTGTTCCAGTGGATCCGAGAATGGTTTAGATTCACAATTGGACCCGGTAGGTGGCGCTGCGGTTGACTTTTGGGATTTATATTTTTTATTATCAAGGCAGGACAACGTCCGCCAGGTCCGCTAGTGTATATATAAATTTATTCTGTACGTGTGTATGTCACTGAACTCCTCCTAAACGGCTGGACCGATTTTGATGAAATTTTGTGTGCGTGTTCCAGTGGATCCGAGAATTGTTTAGATTCACATTGGACCCGGTAGGTGGCGCTGCAGTTGTCTTTTCAGATTTTTTTTAACTATCAAGGCAGGACAACATTTGCCGGGCCCGCTAGTATTTATTATATAATATCAATATTTAATTCTATTTCTTTTCGAGTTTTGCGTACGTCTAAATCTATAAACAAACAGTTTTATCGCGTCTATTAATTCAACTGACCCCATAATTCTAATTGAAATAGTACGGAATACGAACACGAAGGTTCTCAATAAAACGTTATCAAGTTTTACGCGATAAGAGATCTTTTATCTATTCAATTAAATTCCATTCTTTATTTACGGCACGATAAACAAGAGTACAGTTTTAAAAGTATCATTAGGGTTCCGGGAGTTAAACTTCAAATTTGTTCACAGTGAGCACTTTTAAATAACTAGCTTTTGCTTGCATTGCTTGCTATTATATTTTATATATCCCTCAGGAACAGCACATTCCTTCTTCTTATATCATAGGAGACAAACGAACAGGTGAATCACCTGATGTTAAGTGATCACCGCTGTCCATAGGCACGTAGCAACACCGAGGCAATCGCAAGTGCGTTGCCAGCCTGTTTTTGGAGAGAGGGGGCAGGGGAGGGGTTTCCTCCGGCGCTCTCTCTGACCGAACGAATCGCAATAATGCAGGCACTGTTATTTCACATCGGTAGAAAGATTCTTACAAAAGTATACAAAATTTTATGATAATGGATTGCGTAGTTACCGGGTGGAAGTGTTACAAACAAACAAACTCTCTTTCGCATTAATAATATTAACTAGCGGGCCCGGCAGACGTTGTCCCGCCCTGATTATAAAAAAATCCTGGACAAATTATATACCAAAACGTTCATCGTGAATCACTTTATCGACTGGTGAAAACCGCATAAAGATCCGTTCAGTAGTTTTTGAGTTTATCGCGAACAGACAGACAGACAGACGCGGTAGGGGACTTTGTTTTATATTATGTAATGATGATAATATACGCGTACGCAATACGTATGTACGCGTTTGATTTTTTTTTGTATTCATCGTGTTCACATATCTACGATATATCTATATACATTGGTTGATCCGTATAAAAGTGTATTCGCTCCAGTGCCATCTAGCGATGAATTTAGAAGAAATTATTTATCATGAAAAAACAGTTACATTTGCCATATTTCATGGTGTTATTTTTATAACTTCATTTAGAAAATGATTATTTCTTCTTTCATATACAATTTTAATACATAATAAATGCAATATATTCTAAGTTATTCTTCATCTAGGTTATTTTATTTTGTAGAAATTTGATTCAATGAAAAGACGAGAATATTTACTGACGTATTTAATTTAAGTACATATAATAAAAATAGAGTAAGGAATGATCACGATCCCCTAAGGGAGTAATCCGAAATGGAGTGTCGTCTGCTATATTTTATTTTCTCTTGTAAATTATTCTAAGAGAAATAAGTATAACACCTTTTTCTAATTGCACTGCCTCAATATGAAGAGATTTAATAAAGTACCAAAAGAAATACGAAAATATCTCATCTTTTACATTATTATAATACTCATCTCATGTCTCAGATCTCACCCTCGCTTCTTCACCCTAACACCTCTTTATTCAAATATCCACTTCAAAATTACATTTGATCTTAATAAGCTACTTGATTTACTTATGATGCATATGGCCTCTTGGCCTCTTTTTTTTCTTTACGCATTATGCCCACAAACAGTAATACAGAAACATGTATATTTCCTAGTTAGACGATCCTTTAACTAAGCGGATTTCAAATATAATTTTCTGTGAAAGTCTAGCTCAATTTTTTTTCTTACCTGAGATCTCAAGTGCAGACCTTTTATACATGTTGCTTATGACTTCAAAATTACTTATTATATAAGTTAAGTAAGACATAAATATACTTAAATATTTATATCATTATATCATAGGAGGCAAAAGAACAGGTGGTTCACCTGATGTTAAGTAATCACCAGCGTCCGTAGACACTAGCAACACCAAGGGATGTCGCAAGTACGTTGCCAGCCTGTGTTTGAGGGGTGGATTAAGGGAAGGGGAAGGGAGGTGGTCCTCCGGCGCTCTCACTGACCGAACGAAACGCAACAATGCGGGTACTGTTGCTTCACGTCAGTTTTCTGGGAGAGGGTGGTACTATCCCGGGTGAGCCGACTCATTCATGCTGAAACCAGTAATAGCTTCAGCTTGGCTCTACCACGTTTAAAATGATAACATTTATAAATCTTACAAAATAAATTGTGCATATTGTTACTTGAATAATGTTATAAATACATTCCTTTGTCAATTTCGTTCAGTCGTGCACAAAAATGTTAACCTTTCAGATATTAATTGTACCGGTGGTAATGCATCATTAGGGATCAGAAAAAATTGTGCGTGGAGTCCCTCCGCGCGGAAGAAGTGAAACTTCGTAATGTGGAACTGAAAATAGGAAGGGGTAGAAATTGATTTTTAGTGAAATCATATTGTTTCTTTAAAACAAACTTTATTAACATTGCTTACAATTCACAATCGATCGCATCTTTTAATTATTATTTTCGAGTGGAGAAATATCTAAATCTATAACATTTACAATGGGATTGTGATAACTAAAGTAAGATACGAAATGTTTGATTATTTTTTCGCTCTGTCTCTTTCTATACCCCCTCCCCAGGAGCGTTTAAGGCAACAGTGCTTTCATACCCCCTCCATGGTAGCGTTAAATGTTTAACGCAACCTTGTTGAAAGTCGCATTAGAAGTTTCACTTCAAAAACATATTACAACATTTTTTTTATGCAACTGGAGGCAGACAAACAGACGCGTCACCTGACTGTAAGTAATCACCACCGCCCATGAACACTTGCGACACGAGAGATATCACGGATGCATTACCGGCCTTTGAGGAAGTGCATTCTATAATGTATAGATATAAATAAAATCATCAGGGCATCACGATTTGACAAGTTTAAAAAAAAAAGTTGACACAGTCAGACACGGTCCGTACCAAAATGTTGGTTGCTCTGAGTATTGCTTCGCAGAAAACAAGTTTACGTATTATATTACCCTAGCGGTCCCGGCAGACGTTGTCCTGCCTTGATAGTTTAAAAAAATCTGAAAAGACAATTGCAGCGCCACCTACCAGGTCCAATTGTGAATCTAAACCATTCTCAGATCCACTAGAACACGCACACAAAATTTCATCAAAATCAGTTCAGCCGTTTAGGAGGAGTTCAGTGACATACACACGTACAGAAGACATTTATATATAAAGATGTAGAAACATCGTAACAACTTAAAGATAATTAATGCCAATTTTAGATTCCGATAAGTATTTATGTTTAGAACGGTCACATACATAGATAGTCGAGGACTTTAGGCTTACAAATTCCGTATAAAATGAATCACTGTTGCATATATAAATTATATGCGCCTGAGTGACGCAGTATGGTGCCACGCTGGCATAGGTATTCACATTTCGATCTTCCTCGGTGATGCTCCGCTCTTGTACGTTGGTTAAACCATCTCGATCCTTAATACCCCAAGATACGACCCACGACTCACCAGTACGTCACAATCCTTCTTTTCCCCCCCCCCCTTTTTTTTTCCTTTCCCCCCCCCCCCCCCCCCCCCCCCCCTTCCCTTTTTTTTTTTTTTTCCCTTCCCCCCTCTTTTCCCTCCTTTTTTTTTTAATTTATTAACTTTTTCCAATAAATTATTATTATTATTATTATTATTATTATATAATTCTCGCTTAGTATACTTTTTGGCCTACACTTTGTATGATACTCGCCCTAGGCCTGACCATCATAGTGTAATGTTAAATAACATTATATATAATCTTCCTCCATCAATGGATTATAAAATACAAAAAGAATATGTAATACTAGCAGCCCGTTCCGACTTCGCACGGGTAAACAATTGTGTAAAGCATTTGGGTTAAACATATGTGGATTGGCTAAAACTGATCATAGTCTTGAAAATCTTGTAGCCACGATCCAACCCAGAATCGAAAATCTTACAGAATAAATGTCTTCTGTTCGAGGGTAGATGATTGTGCTAACCTAACAAAATGATAAGATAAAAAAACGTTTTGGTGCGTGATAGCTTAGCGGGAACTATTCTTTACTGTATCTGCCAAATTAAGTCACAGTTAAGCTAAACACTGATGAAATACGCCATAATAAACACGCCATTTTTCAAAAAATGAGCGGATTATCTGTGATTATTTGCCAAAAAGGCTTTTTATTGGTTCTGGTGGTTCTTCAATATTAGGAAGGCCGGCAACGCACTTGTGAGACCCCTGGTGTTGCTAGTGTCTATGGACGGCGGTGATCACTTACCATCGGGTGACCTGTCTGTTCGTTTGCCTCCTATAATATATAAAAAAAAAAAGGAAGAAGTACTTTTCCAGATGCGCAGCATATACCATCCATTTTTTAGCATAACATTAAGTACAAATCTTATTGATTGCCCCAATTTGGATGTTGTTCTGATAAACATAATCAATTTGTGGATTGTAACTGAATGCCGACCTATTACTACGAGCTAAAATTCTATTGCGCGAACAAGCCGGTAGCCGCGCAGCTACGCTATAGATGTGTGCGCCTCTCTCCCGTGACCCATTCTTCGGCGCATAGCCTGCATGCACACATCACACCCCGGCAACGACGTGAGCGGCATATTTTGTTTAGATTGACAATTTTAAACTCGTAATATATTTTGAATGCAAGGGCCGATTTTAATAATTCAGAAAGTTATCTACAGGTACTGAAACAGTCTTAAATTAAAAATAATTTATTTAGATATGGATTAATATAAAGACATGAATAACCATGGTCTTTTAGGCATGGTATGGTTTTTGTTAAGATTTCTTTCAAAAATATAGTTATAGTGACATAATCACAATAGCTGGACATATGGTACCACGAAGTTTTATGGATATTAATATGTTCTTTAATATTGTACAACATATTTTTGTTCTATCATTCATAGTTTCCGCAGCGCATACCATGAAAGTCATTTTATGGCAATATTTTTCATACCTTGGATTACATTATTGAAATTTTAGTAGGGATCCCTATTTTTTCTAGTAAAAAATATAACCTATGTTACTCAGGGATAATGTAGCTTTCTAGTTTGAGCGGGGCGGAGTCAGAGGCCTCGACTACAGGCTCGATTGCTACTCCGGCTGCCGGATCCAAGGCCGGCTCCAAGGCCGCCTCCAAGGCGGGATCAGCGGCGAGTTCCGAGGCAGAGCCTATCGACGTAGAGGACTTGGACGCCTTTACGTTGAAGGCTCTGGCGGGAGTGAAGGTGACGGCCATCTTGGAGACCGTCAAAAAGTCTAAAAACCTGTCCGGGCCTTGCATCAAGGTCCTGAAGGAAGCGGCGAAGTCCCTACGGGAGGTGGTGGAGGCCCTTGCAGACCGCACGGAGTCTCAGGAGACGCGGAAGCTCCAGAGGGACGTCAAGAACCTCCGCCGCCAGGTCGAAGACCTCAAGGCGGAGACTCTGGCGTGGAAGCAGGAGGCCAACGCCAGAAGGCAGATGCCCCCGCCTCCTGCTCCCGCAATGGCGTCGACGGAGCCTCCCGCACACCAGTGGGAGGAGGCCCTCGCCGGGGCTGTGTCTCGCCTCGAGCGCTCCCTCCAGACGTCGTTCAGCAACATGCTGAACGCACGTCTGGAGAGTCTGGCGAGTCGCCTCCCTCCAGAGGCTCCAGTCCGCCCCCCTCTGGCGGCGGACAAAAAGAAGGGAGGAGCGGCCAGCGTGGCGAAGACCGCGCCGGATGCGAAGGTGCCTCCGGCCCCTGCAGCTGCTCCGCTAGGGCTCAATTGGGCCGACCTTCCGGCCCCTGCGGCGGCGCCATCTGAGGCGGGGTGGGCAACCGTGGTGGGCAGGAAGAAGAAGCCTGCCCCGCCCAAGACAGTAGCGGCCGTCGCGGCGCCCCCGAAGGCGCCTCCAAAGCCGTCGGCTAAACCACCAGGGCCGAAACTACCGTCCGTCCCCCAGTCGGCTGCGGTCATTGTAACGTTACAGGGTGCCGCAGCCGAGAGGGGGATCGGCTATAGAGAGGTCCTGGTGAAGGCGCGGGAAACCGTGGCCCTGCCGGACATGGGAGTGCAGGAGGTCCGGGTACGGCATACCGCTACGGGTGCCCGAAAAATCGAGCTCCCGGGACAGACAAAGGAGAAGGCCGCTGAACTGGTCCGGAAGCTCGAAGCAGCGCTGGCCAACGTCGCCACGGTCGTCGTCCCGACCAAAAAGGCGGACATCCGAATCGTCGGCCTGGACGATTCGGTGTCCGCCGATGAGATCGAGTCGGTCGTGGCGGCGAAGGCCGGGTGCAAGATGGCCGACCTGAAGGTCGGCGAAATTAAAAGAAATTGGGGAGGCCTCGGAGCGGTCCACGTGACCCTTCCCGCGACCGCAGCCCGGGAGCTTGTCCAGGCGGGCAAGCTCCTAATCGGGTGGAGCGTGGTACGCGTCCAGTTGCTGGACGAGAAGCCCATGCGCTGTTATAAGTGCATGGGCTTGGGGCACACCCGCCCCATGTGCCCCTCCTCGTCCAACAGGGGGGACGGGTGCTACCGCTGCGGCGCGGCGGGCCACAAAACGGCCCAATGCAAGGCGGAGGCGGCCCGCTGCGCCGTATGCGCGGACGCGGGAAGGCCCTCGGGGCATGTGATGGGGAGCCGCGTTTGCAGGCCCCCCACCACCAAGGGTAGGGACCTCCCCATAGTGGGAGGTAGCCCAAGGGTGGTGGCCGCCAGGCAGGAGGAAGTTGCAATGGACCAGTAATGGATCACACCATTTGCAACTTCCTCCAGGCGAACCTCAACCACTCCGCCGCTGCACAGGATCTCCTCGTGCAGTCAGTGGCGGAGTGGGGTATCGGGCTCGCGGTCGCCACGGAGCCCTACTTCGTTCCCTCCCAGCCGCAGTGGGCTGGGGATCGGAACGGCTCCGTGGCGATCGTGGCGGGTCGAGGTTCGTCCCTGGCGGCAAGAGAAAGAGGGGCCGGGTTCGTGACGGCCGTCTGGGGAGAGTACGCCATTGTGGGGGCGTACTTCTCCCCTAACAAGCCCCTGCGGGAGTTCGAGGCGTACCTCGGCTCCCTGCAGGGAGCTGTCAGACGGCTGTCGCCGCTCCCCGTGGTCCTCATGGGGGACTTGAATGCTAAGTCGAGGACCTGGGGAGCGGCAGTCACGGACCTGAGGGGCATGGCCGTTGAGGAGTGGGCAGCCGAGTTGGGGTTGTCCCTCCTCAACCAGGGGAGCGTCCCCACGTGCGTGCGATGGAACGGGACGTCAGTGGTGGACGTCTCGTTCGCCACCCCGTCCGTCGCACGCCGTGTCCGGGGGTGGAGGGTGCTGGAGGAGGTGGAGACCTTATCGGACCACCGATATATCAGGTTCGAGGTCTCCACCTCCCAAGCCGGAAGTGGCACCCGCCCCCGGAGGGGCGCGAAGTTCCCCTGTTGGGCGATGAGCCGCCTCAACCATGAATTAGCGGAAGAGGCGGCCATCGTCCAGGCCTGGGCCATGCCCCCCCCCTACAGGGGCTGATGTCGATGCGTCCGCAGCCCGCCTCCGTGCAGCCCTCACGGAGGTTTGCGACGCGTCGATGCCGCGGAGCGTACACCGGCCAGACAAACGGGCGGTGTACTGGTGGTCGCCGGAGATCACCGCTCTCCGAGCGGCCTGCTCCGCGGCCCGGCGGCTGTTCGGGCGCAGCCGCCGGCGCCGGCATAGGGACCCGGGGGTGGAGGCCCGGCTGTATGGCAGCTATAGGGAATGCAGGAAGACCCTGCAGGCTGCCATCAGCCGGGCGAAAGAAGCAGCATGGGAGGAGCTACTCCAGACGCTGGAGGGGGATCCTTGGGGGCGCCCGTACAGGATCGTACGAATGAAGTTACGATCCTGGGCGCCCCCGGCGACGGAGACCCTCCGGCCGGAGGTGGTAGCGAGGGTCGTGGGAGAACTGTTCCCCGACCCTCCGATGCTACCGGCTCCTCCCATGCCTCCGCCTCGGGAGGTAGTCGAGGAGGTGCTCGACGATCCTCCCTCTCCGATAACGGAGGAGGAGATGGGGAGGGCTGTCGAGCGCCTCCTCAACCGGCGAAGAGCGCCCGGCCCTGATGGGGTCCCGGGTCGGGTGCTCGGCCTCGCCTTGGGCCAATTAGGGGGGTGGCTTCGGGAGCTGTTCGACCGGTGTCTTTCGGTCGGGCAGTTCCCGAAGCCCTGGAAGCTTGGGCGGCTCTGCCTGATGGCAAAGGCAGGCCGCCCTCCGGACTGCGCGTCCGCGTATCGGCCCCTCGTCCTGCTGGACGACGCCGGGAAGGTGCTGGAGAGGATTATCTCCTCCCGGGTCGTCCAGCACCTAGAGGGCGTGGGGCCGAATCTGGCGGACGCACAGTATGGCTTCCGGACAGGGCGTTCGACAGTGGACGCCCTGTGCCTCCTGAAGTCGCTGTCGGCAGAGGCGACCTCCCAGGGGGAGAGGGTTTTGGCGGTGTCACTGGACATCGCCAACGCCTTCAACACCCTGCCGCACGGGGTCATAAGGGAGGCGCTCCGATATTTCGGAGTGCCCCCGTACCTGCGGCGGGTGTTGGAGGCGTACCTCGAGGGTAGGGAGGTCGCCTACGTCGACGGCGACGGCCGTATGGTCAAGCGGGCCACAAGGCGGGGGGTTCCACAGGGGTCGGCCTTGGGGCCGCTCCTGTGGAACATGGGCTACGACTGGGTGCTCCGCGGCGTGCTCCCATATGGGGCACGCCTCATATGTTACGCGGATGACACCTTAGTCGTAGCCCGGGGGGGGGAGTGGAGGGAGGTGGAGCGCCTGGCCACGATGGCCACAACCCTCGTGGTCAGGCGCATTAGGAGGTTGGGCCTCAGGGTGGCTCTCGAGAAGACCGAGGCCCTGCTCTTTCATGGGCCTCGGCGGGGGCCACCTCCTGGGGCCCACATTGTGGTGGAGGGCGCCCGGATCAGGGTGGGGACCCAGATGAAATATCTGGGCCTCACCCTGGACGGGCGCTGGCAGTTCGAGCCCCACTTTGCGGGGCTCGGACCGCGAATTGCTGGGGCGGCGGCGGCACTCGGCCGGTTACTCCCCAACATAGGGGGGCCGGGCGCCGGGTGCCGCCGACTCTACATGGGAGTCGTGCGGGCGATGGCCGCCTACGGGGCACCAGTCTGGGCCGACGCCCTCGGTGCCGCCAACGTGCGCGCGCTGCGTAATGCGCAGCGCACGGTGGCACTGAGGGCGATCCGGGGTTACCGGACGGTGTCCTCTGCGGCGGCCTTCACGCTCGCCGGCTCCCTACCCTGGGAGCTGGAGGCAGGAGTTCTCGCCGCCGTGTACCAATTCACGGCGGCGAGAAAACGAAGGGGGGAGCCTCCGGCTCCCAGGGAAGTAGAGGCGGAGAGGCGGCTTCTCAGAAGAGACGCCGTCGAAAGATGGCAGCAGGACCTGGCGGACGAGCGGTTCGGGCGGTTTACCGTAGACGCCGTCCGCCCGGTCCTGCGGGAGTGGATTGATAGGGAGTGGGGCTCCCTGACGTTCCGACTGGTGCAGGTACTCACCGGACACGGTTGTTTCGGGTGGTACCTGCACCGGATCGCGCGCAGGGAGCCGACCGCCGCCTGTCACGAGTGCGGCGCTGACGAAGATACCGCGCAGCACACTCTGTCTGAGTGTGCTGCGTGGGGGGAGCAGCGCCGCATTCTGGCGGCGGCGGTAGGACCTGACTTGTCGCTGCCGAGCGTGGTCTCGGCCATGCTCGGCAGCGAACAGGCGTGGCGAGCGATGTCCTCCTTCTGCGAGGACGTCATCTCGCAGAAGGAGGCGGCGGAGAGGGCCCGCGAGGCGGACCCGCTGAGTGGCCGTCTCCGCCAACGGAGGATTGGCAGGAGGAGGCGGCGCTTTGCCCAACTCCTCCTGCCACCGTAGCCGGACCCGAGGGGATGGGCCGGGGGGCCCATCTCCTCATTGCACAGGTCCGGCGGACGAGGGGGGGCAGCCGGCGTGTACCCGGTCTGTCCCTCTATAGGTAGGAGCCCGGCGGTCACCTTCCGCCGGGCGGACCGTGGGGGCGGCTCTACAAGGTTGATTAGCTTGAACGATCCCTTGCCGCCCCCACAAAACGGTCTGTCGGTACACCGTGGGGTTTTAGTCCGTGCGAGTCGGACATAACCCACTCTCTCCCCCGGGAGGGTGGGTATCCATAAGGGATTTCCCCACGTTAAAAAAAAAAAAAAAAAAAAAAAGCTTTCTAATAGTGAACGAATTATCGAAATCCGTCTAGTAGTTTTTGAGTTTATTGGTTATAAACATACAAAAATACAACGTTTCCTCTTTATAATATTAGTGTAGATGTAGATGTCGATGTAAGTTATAGTTAAACACACAGTCTCTTGACCTTTATAATACTAATACAGATAATATGAGCTCTTCTCAGAATACAGTTTTAACATCTAGCAGCAATAGTTAAGTATAATATACCTGTGGTAAATATGTAATTTTATATCACATCGATATTAACTTAATAATGTAATATGAATGTGAGAAACAAACCACCGATAATAATATGTCTATGTAAGATATATATATAAACGGATCCTCAAAGAAATGTCTACCTTACTTTTTATTGGATGTAAAATTAAATAGATCATGTTAAGTTACCAGACTTAAACGTCCCGTGTGTAATAAATATCTATTAAATAAATTATTATCTCCTTACGAAAGTCTTATTAAAAAGCGAAATTTAAAGATAATATGACAAATTAGGCAATTAAAGGCATTAATTAAAGGCAGGATTACAACGAAGACAGATGTTTGAATCAATTGAACCAGATCTTCACGTCGATTCACAACATTCTCCTCTAACAACGGATAAAAGTCGTGAGAAGGTTCACGGACTTGCAATAAAATGTTACATCACTTGTTTTTTTTTTTTTAAGTAAAACTCTTATAGGAAAGATTTGAAATTCTGATCAGCAACCTTTTTGTATGACGAAAAGTGGTGGATGTAAACACTGCTTCGGGTAGAGTGTTGAAAACACCGGTTCTCGTCCAATCACCGAAGTTAAGCAACGTCGGGCGCGGTCTGTACTTGAACGGGTGACCTGAGGGTGGCCTGAGAATATCACGTGACGTTGGCTTTGTGCCTCCCCCCCCCTCTCCCCCCCCCCCCCCCCCCCCCCGGTTTTTTTTTTTTCCTATTTATATTATTCATATTTTTATTTTATTATGTTTTTTCTTATTTTCCACTTTTTTAATATTTATTTTATCTTAGTTAGCTCAGATGTCGCGATTTGCTTGTTTCATGCACACCACCCCAGGTGTCCCCCATCCTCCCTAGTTTCGATAATATCCTGATTACCTTTGCCTCCCCTTTTAGTCCCTGAGCTGTTATGACCTTCTTTGTCCATTCTTGTAATTTTAAAAAAAAAAAAAAAAAAGTTGCTTTTTTGTATTTTTTTAATATTAAAATTTTTCTCTGTACTACAAAAGTTTCGCTTCTATCGTGCGTCTTTACGATACACCCTGTTTTTTTATTTTTGCATCAAATTACTTGATGAACGGCTTGATGTGTTTCAATTTTACTTTATTATTATACATTACTACATTTATATGTCGTTGTTTTCATCACCTTCATGAGACATTTTATCTGCGAAGAAATGAAAAAGTATATATTACTAGCTATTTATTGCCAGCGACTCGGTCTGTGTTAATGTAGATTTGACCTATATCTCGGTAATAATGCTTTTTTCTGGATGAAAGTTACCCTATGTCCTTTTGTATACTTCCGACAACTTATATATAAAATGTCAGGTTAATCTGTTAAGTACCTAAGTCGTAAAAGCGTGAAAAAAATTATCTTTCGCATTTATAACATTAGTTAGATTTAAGGTTTGACCACTGTCGCATCTGATGTTAAACGACCATAAAGAAAATGCAATTGCCGGAACTTGGCGACAGACTTTCAATTCCAGGGTATTAATTAACGAGGCCGACATACGTATTACGTAGTTGATGTCAATTGCAATTTTATGACATACTAGCTGAATCGCGCAACTTCGACTGCACCAAATCGGTTATTACCTGTTGCAATTTTATTTCCAAGTGCGAAAAATCTTAAAGAACCCGATGGTAACGTCATCTACCGGGCTCAATTGTGAATCCAAACTAATATATATTGGTAAGAAATGTCTTCCAGGTATCCCCTGGGTTGCTCCTGTGGCCCTCACCTCCGCGCCCCATTTACTATCCTCGCAACAACTCAATTAGTTTACTGCCTTAGAGGCAGTTTTTATGTTAGTATCTTCTAATTCTTTTATTTATGTAATGGTCATGTAATGTAGTCATTTAATGGCTTTTATATTTTACTCATAGTCTTCTGTTATTTGTGTCTATATTTTGTAATATTCGTGGCATTTATGTAATGTGGTTTAGTTATTGTACACAAGTGGATGGGGAATAATACAACGGAACATAAATTCTAAGATACCACAAAAACACCCTGTAAAGTTCTAACAAGAGGGCCGCCATCTTGGCATTAAAAGGTTGAAGTTATTGCAAGACACTTGTAATATTATTACTTTTTCGACAATGGCAGTAATAATCTAGAAAATTGGTTGACAAAAATAAAATTAAAAACTAATGTGAACTTTACAATTTTTACGTTAGTTAATTAATCCTTTCCATCGGTATTATCGTTGTAAACAAGTTTATTGTTGAAAATATAAACATAATTCAAATAAATTCGATACTAAAGAAATAGTTAGCTGAAATTAACAAAATCAATTATACTAATTCGATGTTATTAGGTCTTCATCCCCTTTTCCATTTCCATCGGTGCTGATCTTATCAGTAATTGAAACGCATGATCGCTTCGTGCCAAGTTAATATTGTTTTTATTTTATTTTCATGGCACGCAATTTCCTAGATTATTACTGCCATTGTCGAGTAGGTAATAATATTTTTTTCCCCAAACTTGTTGTTTTCGCAAAGAGATCATTGGGATTGGTAATAAATATAAAGGGCGAGAGAAGTGATCGCAATTTGATACGATTCAGTACTCACTCCTTTGACGTGTTGCATGAGCATATTATTAAGTCACCAAGATTTGTTACTCCTGATATAGATACAAGTCAGAGAGTCGTGGTTAATTCAAAATTATTTAAATGCAGGTAAGAGGTCGTGGTAATTTCAAAGTCCGTTAAATGTTTTAAGATTAGCAATCACATGCTTGACAAAATTATCGAACGATTTTATTGCAGACTCCTTCTCCACCGGGTAATAATATTACAAGTGGTTTGTGAGGATCTCAATGTTCCAACAAGATGGCGGCCATCTTGTTACAAGTTTCCAGGGAGTTTTTGTGGCATCTCATAATTCATGCATCGTGGTATTATTTTCCACCCATTTCACTTATGCACAATAACCGAACTATACACTACTATATAATACCGAAAATATATTACGTAAAATGCCATCAATATTACACAATATAGAGTCAAAGATCACAAGATTATGAATAAAATATAAAAGCCACTATATGCCACACTAAGATCCTGCCAAAAATTGTAATTAATGTTGTTAAACATATTGTGTAAATCTATATCTATATATATATCTATATATAATATATAAAGCTGAAGAGCTGGTTTGTTTGTATGGTTGAACGCGCTAATCTCAGGAACTACTGGTCCGAATTGAAAAACTCTTTCAGTGTTAGATAGCTCATTTATCGAAAAAGGCTATAGGTATCACGCTAAAACTAATAGGAGTGGAGCACCAATGAAGAATGTTTCAAAATCGGGGCTTTTTTTCCTTTTGAGAGCTTCCGCTGCGTGTTAGCGTTAGCCCGAAGTAAATATTCCACGCGGACAAAGTCGCGGGCAGAAGCTAGTAATTAAATAAAAATGTATCTTATGCAAGTAAAGTATGAATATGGCTCGTTGTTTTATAAATTTTTGTGGTAGGTATATAACATTTCTCAATATTATAAAGACCAGTGATTTCTTGATTTCCTTGATGTATGTGGTTTTTTAGTAACATTTACTATTTAACCGTACGTGCTGTGACTTTGTTAAATCCATTCTATAAAAAGTGTCTATTTAAATGTTATCATGATAGGTTTAAATCTGTCAACGCCGCTGTGATACAATATATTACGCATTTCATGTCGCGCTTATAAGATATTGCACAAAAACTAAACAAAATATTTTTAGCAGATTACAAATGCTATAAAATATGTATATTATGTATAAGGATTTATTCCAATACGATTCTTGAACTAATCTAAGATAAATATTTAATTTCATGTTTCTTCACACAAATTTATCATAATTGTAAGATTTATTTTTTATACCAGCTGTTGTTTTTCCGCGAAGAATTTAGCAAAAGCAATATGTGCGTGGATTGTGGACGGTTCTGGGCACTGCTTCTTTAGTTTATTATATTTGAGCAGAACCCTTTTTTTTCTAAAATTAACGTAGCATAGGATACCCCTTATAACATCAACTATCTGTCATGATAAGCCGAAACAAACTGACACACAGGCAAAAATTGAAAAGATTACTTTATTGATATAAAGTTCCGTATATATATTCATATCCATTTATTAGTAAAAAGCGGTTATTAGGACTTTATAAATAGACATTTAAAATTTATTACTTTGTATAGAATTTTAATTTTACACTAATTTATTTAACATTGCCTTATACATTATATTTAGAGGTTCTTAAATTAGTTGTTAGATTATAATATTGTGGATAACTTTGACATAAGGTTGTCCTTTAACCTTGTGAAACTGGTTTCTATAATAAACAGTTTCATACTAGTATGACCGCCTTATCAATAGTGTTGATAAAATAACTAGTTCCAAAGAACGTATCTTAACAAGCAATCCAGTTAATATTACGCGGTATTCTATATATATTTGATTAGAAGCAGGTGCATCAAGATATATGGGACAAGAGGACAAGGTGCAAACGCCAACAACAAACAATTTTCAAGCTACAGCACACATAATATAAGGTTGATATTTATTTATTTTTATTCACAAACCCAACCACCTACCTATACCAATATTATCCTAACCAATATCATAAATGCGAATGTGACTCTGTTTATTTGTAACGGTTTCACCCTGTAACCAATCATACAATTTTACATACACATTGTCTGGGCACAGAAAAGAACATAGGGTTCACTTTTCATCCAGAAAAAAGTATTACCTAGTAATACTTCTTCCGTCTTTTAGACTGTCGTCCAGCATAAGAACTCGGCCTATTGACACGTATAAATTGCAATATGACGCTTAGAAATAGCACAGGAAAAAGGACCTGTGTTATTCCGTAATTACATTTGATATGCCGTATTAAAATGTACATTAACTCGAATGGAGCTACGAGCGAAAGCTAGTAGACGAGAAAATAACTCTATATATATATATTTATTACCATTTCACTACTAGACCTCTGAACCGATCGCAATGTAATTTGTGATCGATGTTGGCTAGAATATGAAAAGGGATATAGGATGTTTTTATAAGGATATAAAAATAAAAATGCACTCAGAGATATGAGTATATACCAAATCTTATCACCACATATAAAACAAAGTCCTCTACCACGTCTGTCTGTTCGCAATAAACTCAAAATTACTTAACGGATTTTCATGCGGTTGTCACCAGTAGATAAAGTGTAAAGTGATTCATAAGAAAGGTTTAGGTATATACCGCTAGTAATCTATATAAATAGAAATCAATTGTCGTAATGTACGTAAGCACATCACTTCCGAACGGCTACACCTATTTAATTTTTAACCGACTGCAAAAAAGGAGGGACTAACTATGTTCGGCTATATATATATATATATATATATATATATATATATATATATATATTTCCTGACAGTGTTTATATGATAGAAATTAATTTAGTTAGTCAGTTAGTTGAATATAGAATTATATGAATAACTTGATGCTTGGGATAATTTAATACACACAAGATATACTAGAAACTAATACTTTAAATATAAACTAAATACGTAAAAATAATACTTAATGAACCTACTCAACTCGTTCTTTTCCATAACACTCGATCATTAGCATCTTCGTGAATAGGTTTAGTTTAATGTTACTAATGACACGAAAAGTTTATCAGACACGCAATACTTTAACTTAATTCTTTATGCTACGTTTACATATTTTTAGATAAAATTTAGATGAGATTATAATATGTATGTAATTATATGTATAGTATGTAAATACATATTTAAATGTCCGTAATTACCTTGGCATACTTTGTATGGTCTCCTTTTACACTTACTATTCTTCTATAAATTAATCAATAGATTTGTTTTGTTTAACTTCTTAGACACTTAGTCCTTATCGGACAAAGAAGTTATCGCGATATCTTCATTTGTATGAAGTTATTAAAGTATTAAGAAACGAATACTTTTATAAGTATCTACTGCACGTTCAGCGATCTGTAAAAGAATATGTTCTTAAGATAATAAACAGCACAGACAAATGTGTAGGTATCAGCTGGAACACGTTCGGAGACACGGGCACGGCTAAATCTACTTCTATCTATACATATAATGAGAATGTAAATCTGACGTGTCTGTACTTTTTCGATATTCGTGGAATAAGTTGTTGCAGGTATCTAGGAATAAGTAATAATATACATTCCAATAATTTTTAGAAATGTCTGTCTGTCTGTTTGTATGAACAAGCATCGCTGCTAAAGTACTGGATCTACAATAAAAGATCTCACAAAAAAAAAACCATAAAGCATATTCTCGAGAGTAATTTAGTGTTTTTTTCTTTAAAATCGGTCCACTCTATCAAAAGTTATTGTAATTTAAATGACGGCTCGAGTTAAGTACGAGAGAAAAGTAGATAATATATAGGTGATTTTATTAGTGACTGTTTTTTACATTAGGTTCCACGCGGACGGAGTCGCGGGCACAGCTAGTAAGTAATAAAATACATTTCAATCATTTTTAGAAATGTCTGTCTGTATGAACACGCAACACTGTTAAAGTACTGGGTTCACAATAAAACCTCACCAAAAAAGTCAGAAAGCATATCTTCGAAAGTAACTTAGTCTTTGTTTCATTAAAATCGGTCGACTCTGTCAAAAGTTATTGTAATTTGAATGCCGGCTCAAGCTACTTACGAGAGAAGAGTAGTAATCTATACTACTATTATAAAGCTGAAGGGTTTGTTTGTTTGTTTGGTTGAACGCACTAATCTCAAGAACTACTGGTCCGATTTGAAACATTCTTTCGGTATTAGATAGCTCATTTATCGAGGAAGACCATAGGCTATATATATTCACGCTAAGACTAAAAGGAGCGGAGCACCAATGAAGAATGTTTCAAAATAGGAGTTAACGTATGTATTATTTAAAAATATTTTCGCCTTCTACGTAAACAAAGTCACGAGTTAAAGTTAGCGTTAGCCTAAAGTAACTATTCCAAGCGGACGAAGTCACGGGCAAAAGCTAGTATTTTATAAAATAACAAACAAGTGTGTTATCCACCTGAAGGTAAGTTGTCACTGTACCCTATAGTTATGTATTTATCTACACTGTAGTTATGACGGTACAACCATCGTCAAAAGAACCGCAGTCTTGAGGCCAATAAAAGTATAGCTTATTTCTACCAGACTCTTCGGACTAGAACAATAATTTATTGCTTTGCGTCGCAGTGGTCACCCAATAGTACATCGCCATACGACCAACGACCAATAGAAGCATTATTGTAACAAAATCATTCTACTCTTACGGAACATTTAAGTTCAGATGTTGTATACGAAAAAGGTCAAACGATATTTACTGAACGCGGTAAGTCCGATCCCATTTCCGTCTTTGTGTCGAATTCAATTTAAAGTCGGTAACCTCGCACGGTAATATAGTAGTTAGCGTGAATGTTTTTTCTCGAAGGTTCTATTTCGAATTCTTAATACTGTCCTATACCGAGCATACCTTTCGACGTTCCCTTGCGTCGCTTACGGAATATTACTTGTCAGGATTTACGGGTCACGTTTTGTTCTCATTTCCTTTCTTTAGAGAAGCTCTTGTCAATCGATTGGAAAATGAATTCTTTTTATTATATAAAATGTAGAATTGTCAATTCTCTGCCATTCAATACCTATATTTTTTATACAATAATTACGAATTTACTTACGTTTGATGAAATTATTATATCATTTTGATTGTAATTCTGTATCAATAATACTCAGAAATAGTAATAACCTGTTTAATAAATATATCTATAAGAACATTGTACTTTCATAGTTTGTTAGTTGTTTGTGTGATCTATATTTATAGAAAAGGTAAGTACGTGGTAGTTACAAGCAATAATAAAATATTTGTCTCTAAATATAGATGTTTTCTCGACGTTTCGAATAGATATATCTATCTATCTATATCTATAATTATAGAATACATTGTATAATCAACTGAGAGCCAGAAATACTCGTAATATGTCGATTATATACCTATCATAACGGTTTGTGTGTATGTTTAGAAAAAAATGTTAGTTTACTCTAAGAGTCTCACTGCTGGGCCATAGCTATTTCCAAAAAATCATGGGTATAATCACTACGCCACACCACGACTTTCTGGCAATTTCAAACGTCGAGTAATTTGAAGTTCTATATTTTGTCACGTACGGTGGTACAAGAACATTTCTCTGGTTCAATTTACTTACTGTTTTTCTTCACCACAAGACGATAGTAGATTTTGTGTTCCAGTATATACTCTAACTAAATATACTCGAATACAAACGATCTTTGCCAAACATCGAGATTCGTACCTGCAAACAAAGAATCGTTGTTCCGTCAATCAAACTACTCGACCACTAAGTTGTTTAATGTTGTTGTTGTTAGTAACTAAGTTGAGTTGCTTAATTACGTTATAATTATAGAAAAATGTAATTTTGTGTTAAATAATTAAATTTGAAACCAATTACGATTTTGGCTGACTTGAGAATCATAATATAGGTATAGCAGTAATTGCTATCAACAACAATTAAATTATATTAACTTTTATCAAAATCAATCTGCATACATAAAACAATCTTAGCTTACCTTGTTTTCCGATGCAGTGGGCTTGTAATGTCCGTCTTAATATTGTTAAATCCAACGAGACAGTGTAAGCACTAAATTCTACCTACAATGCAGACGGACAATATTCCACTAAGCGCTAGAGCTACATTAATTCAAATAATAACATTATTAGACAGTATCGTGGTATACAGATGTCTTGAGTTCGAATTCAGCGAAATATTGGTACATTTTAATTAGTCATTTACTTACTAAAAAAATTCTAGAGCGTGTTAATGATTGGTAACAAAAGTGACATATATCTTCATGTAATATTAAATTTCTGTTATAAATTCTTACTGCTACCTTCAAGTGTACGGGTACGGTTTGATTAATTAACTCTGTAAAGATATTTTAACTAGCTTTTAGAGCCTGTGTTTAACTTCAAAACTATTGTTTGTCCCTATTTGCAGTTTATTCAAAATATGAGCTGGAATATTCTACCATGCTCAGTTTACCACTAACATAATGAGATACCTGAAATGCAGCCAATTTTCTTTATGTTAACACTAAAGTTCATAGATAATTATTGTTTGATACGCTGACATAAAAGTTTTACTTTATATTTTAAAAAGTAACCTTAAAATATATAAGTATAGTTTTGATGGGTATATTTTTTTTATTAATGTTCCTACATTTTCTCTTTTACTTAATTTTTATATTAGTCCAATTTTATAATAAAATCACAATAGTTGTCTATTTAAAAACGATTCATTTCGGCTTATGTCTGTTTATGCTTATCTGAAATAGCACAATACCTTTTTGCGTTTTTAGTACCTCTTTAATCTATGACCGCTTCCATAGATCGAATTGGGCATTATTGCGTATTAAGATTATTCAATTGAAGTGAAATACATATCTTTAATCATAATCATATCATAAATACAATAAATACGTGCCATTTGGGTGATAAAATATTGAAAATTGCTGGAAGCGGAATTGAATGTCCAAAATAGATATATCGAAATTATACTGTCTTAAAAATGTAAATATTTATAAATAAATAAATATTAATATAATATAATATATTAAATAATAATAATAAAAAAAAATAAACGGAAAAATTAAACTGAACGGTTGAAAAAATTGTACAAAAACGTAAATAATTATTAAACTCGTAGGTAGCTGTACAACGTTTCTTTCATATGAACAATAAAACCTCCTATAATTCACCCATTAACAACTATATGCCTAAATATCTTTGCGAAACAGGAAATCCTACTCCAGACCCTCGGCATAGGTATTTCCTTCGAAAAATCTATTTTGACGATTTGTTCTAATGTTAAGCAAAAATCGTCTTCTTTTTCTTTTGACACAAAATCAAAAAAATCAAAAAAAAATTTAATCAATTTAGGCCTTGAGAAGGCGCTTATGAACGTGAAAGCTACTACCGGTTCGGAAAACAATCCAGTCATCGAGAAAAACCGGTAAGAAACTATAATATATATATAAAACAAATACGAGTTTCTTACCGGTTTTTCTCGATGACTGGATTGTTTTCCGAACCGGTAGTAGCTTTCACGTTCATAAGCGCCTTCTCAAGGCCTAAATTGATTAAATTTTTTTTTGATTTTTTTTCTTCTCATAATGAAATATAATGCAACAGTATTATTTAAGCACACAAACGTCGACACAAAGCACAAATAGTTATAAACCGATGTTAACTATATCAGACTACCAAACTTTTGCATGGTGCTAAAATACTTTTTGCATGGTGGCATGGCTCTTTCTAAGGTCCGTCTTGCTAACTATAATCCTTTAATTGTGTTCTGACAGCTGCACTTGAGAACCAGTTTTCTGTAGTTTTAGTGTATTAAGTGTCACAACATCAAGTGGGATTGTGAACGTATTGGTATAGGACTGTGATCATTTGACGCTAATTTTTTAGTAAATGATTCTAGGTTATTTATTTATTTAATTCGATTGACCATTTGTCATTTTTAATACCCAAAGAAGTAGATGGATGGGATCAGCTAGTTAAATATACACCTGTCCTGATATATGACAAACGTAATATTTCAAATCTCGTATATAATGGCCTTTACGTCTACAGAAGACGATTTAAGCAGCGTTATGGAGACACTTCTTTTCGTGGATATATAATCCAATTCGTTAACAACAGCCTTATCCACAGGATCGACAAGTGAATGCCAAGTGTGGAACCGATTGGTCATTACGTGAAGACAGGTGACGTTTAGTACGTGTCTGTCAATGTAAATTGAACCACGTTTTATCGTGGGTCACGACGCCTTCATGAACGCACTGCTTCCACCAGTTTTTGTCCTGAGCGAGCTCCTGCCAGCTTCTATAGGCAATGTCAAAAGAGAACATATCTCGCTTGACGCAATCTTTAAAATGTAGCAATGACCTCCCAATATTCCTTTTTGCATACGCTATAGCACCCAGTAAGAGACGCGTTGGCATACGGTAAAATGTCGAAATATCTCAAAATCTCATGGAAAACTACATTTGCTGGATGAAAGGTACCCTATGCTTTTTTCTGTTCCTCTGAAAACGTGTATACAATATTTCATGATGGTTGGTTTAGTAGTTAATACGTTAAAGTGTAACATACAAACAAAAAAACTCGCAATCTATCTACTTATATACATACATATAATAAGAATGTAAATCTACCGTGTCTGTACTTCTTCGATTTTAGTGAAAAAACTGTTGCAGGTGTCAAGAAATAAGTAATAGGATACATTTTCATCATTTTTAGAAATGCCTGTATGTCTGTTTGTATGAACACGCATCACTGCTAAAGTACTGAATTCACAATAAACCCTCAGCAAGAAAATCGTAAAGCATGTCCTCGGGAGTAACCTAGCGTTTGTTTCGTTAAAATCGGTCCACTCTATCAAAAGTTACTGTAGTTTTAATGACGACGCGGCGTAAACACGAGAGAAAAGTAGACAAGTAAATGGACTTAATACATTCAGATGCCTTTATTAATCACTGTTTTTTACATAAGCTTCCACGTAGACGAAGTCGCGGGCACAGCTAGTTTATAACATAAAAATTAATGTATATTACACAAACTGCTTTAAAATAATGAATACCTCGATGCAAAAGAATGTTTCACAGTAAATTACAAATTCACTCCACGTTCGTGTCAGTAATGAATTAGAATAATGAAATAAACCTGGAAAACATATATCGCTCTACATTTTTAATATCATACTCAACCCTTTTACATTCGCAATTATATAGTTCTTCTACCCTCGGGGCAACTCGGTCCGGAGTACATAATCTTTAATACCCGGGTCAAATGAAAAATGTATGAATAGTCTTTTTACTTACCCAGCACATAACCTGCATGGTTGTTTGTTACCTACTTAATAAGTATGTACTTGATAAGGACGGAACCTATTATAAAAAAACTCTTGTATTTTCAAATTAATCTTTAAAACACTATATTCTTTTTTTTTTATATCATTGGAGGCAAACGAACAGGCGGGTTACCTGATGGAGGTTACCAGAGGAGTCGCAAGTGCATTGCCAGCCTATGTTTGGGGGAAGGGAAAGTGGGATGGGGAGAGGAGAGGAGATGGATGAGAGGAGGATAGGGGAGGTGGGACTCCGGCGCTCTCACTGACCGAACGAAACGCAACAATGCAAGCACTGTTACTTCACGTCGGTGTTCTGTGAGTGGGTGGTACTACCCCGAGCGAGCCGACCAATTCATACTGAAACCAGTAATGGCTTCAGCAGGGATCTACCATCTACCTATATCTTTTTTTTTTCGAAGTGATTAACGCTATTGGCCTCAGGGGCCTTCAAAGCTGCATAGGACTACAGGACACGATATCGGTTTCTGTTTCTTCTTATTGAATAATTGTCAATTTTTTTAAGTATTCTTTTAAGAATGACTCCATGTTGTTGTCTCAAATATGAAAAAGAAATCAACATATCCTGCGGTTGTAATAAATCCTACGCTATTAAACAGGTTTTAAGTGGTTCGTATTTCCAATATCGGCAAAACGAACGTACAAACAACTACTCGTTGCAGCTTTATGATATCCAATTACGCAGTATTTACTTTTTAATTCGGATTTCTTTCTTTGGTAACAACCGTGAATAATCTGAAAATGTGCATTTTTATATACCTGCAGGAAACTTTTAAATATATTCCTAAATACCTATCATTTTCAAATATTAGTTCAGTTTATGTTAGCGTTACTCATTTTTCATATACTCTCAAATGTGATAGCTGAATTTCAAACATTATTTGCCAACACTCGAAGCGATAGTAAATTATTATATGACTCCCCAATTTACTCTTGAAAGCAACATATTTCCATATGTATAGCACTTTTCTATATCGATTTTATTACTACGTATACAGAGGTAGGCATTGTCACTGCATTGCTCTAAGGTTGGTTGTGACTCGTGCGTAACCGAATTTGTCATTTAAAACTCAAAAATTTGCCCCAATTTGTTTGCCCAAATTTGTTATCCCATTGTTCTTGTGAGACACAAAATTAGAGAGCCGATTTTAAAGTCCTTTCAATCGTCTATTACATTAGTGTGAATTGTCTGTGAATATACTAATATTAAAAGTAAAAAGTAAACAACATAAGTACCAAACAGCTTCTCTTCTTCCACGGCAAGGAAGCATCGTTTAACGCATAGTACTTATAAAATCTTTAATTTATTAAAAGTTTAATAACTTTATTTTGGATAAAACTATCCTTTTTTGGACGAGAATAACGTTTGTCAGAGGTAAAACAAAAAAAAAATGGGATCGAAATCTATCTAATCGTTTTTGAGTGATGCGCACACAACATCATATATAGAAAGAAGGTTTATTTCACTTAACTACACTGTAAACTCTTTAAAGCATCGTCCGTTATAACGAAAACCTTTCTATAACGTAGAGGTTAGTACAATTTGGTTGATTTACCACAAACCCATTTATTTGTTCTCTACCGTCCGTACAACGAAATCTATAACAAAAATAAATGCTCGGTCCCTTTAAATTCGTTATAAACAGTTTAGACTGTATGCCCACCGCAATCTTTTTTAACTAGAATATTGATTGAAGGCTTTATTCTAGAAATATATAACTGGTATATAAAAATCAAGTTAAATGACCGCCAAATCCGGGTTCGCGTCGTTTCTAAAATCGGAAACGTAAACTAAAATATAACACCAATATGATTCACAGACACGAAATAAATGATATGGTAGGTAAGTGGGTGTAAAAATTTCCGGCCGACTGTGAGAATAGTTAGCGGATTTGGATGTGGTATTCGCGGGCTGGTAAATCTATGACGACATTCAGTAAAACTCGTGACGGCTTCGTCAAGTGATTCGTAGTTATTATACGGAGTTTGGATAAAAAACGAAGTGACACACCGACGTGTCGTGAACGATATGAACGACTCATGTAACCCTCAAATCAATAATAGTTATTTAAAATTATATTACATTTCCGTTTAAAAACATTTTATTACACAATTCTTTCGCAATTCATTGTTCAGTAAGAAGAACTATTTACACATTCACCAACTAAATTCGTGATAAACATTAAAATCGTTCGGGACATATTTATTGGCAACTAATGAAGAAAATGAAACCAGATCTTTCCTTTATAGTACGACCATGTAATGAAACAAAATTCCAATGACAATCTGTCAATATTTTTCAAGATATCTGTACTGTATTCTATCTCACTCACATTTTTATATGGAGATTTTAAAACCAAATTTTTCCATTTCTTCGTTCGATATTTCAAACATTGTCTTTCAGACAAATCTTTTCTTGACAAATACAAACGTAACAAAAAGAAAGAATAAGTCAAATAGCCATTCTGAAGTGATACGCTTACATACATTCGGCAATTGATTTTTATTCATATAGATTTCTGTTTAAAAACATTTTATTAATCTATTCCTTTATTCATTGATCAAAAAGTAGAATTTCAGAAAAAAAATTAAAAGTAGAAGTCAAGAGTCTCGCTCATTTCACGCGTTTTACGCGCGAGTTAGGAAACGCGCCGCACCATCAGCACGGGATATATGTAGCTCTAGTATCTCGTTCTAGCTCTAGCTCTAGTAAAACGCCTCACGTGGATAGGCTAGAACACTTAACCAATACGCATATCTTCTGAATACATTTTGTGAATAATAAAATCAATGGGCATTCCTATTTTTATCCCCTAAATGTCATGTTTTAAACACACTCTCAAAGTAACACGTGTTACTTTTAAATTAATTAAGCCTTGATTTTTAATTACAATTTTAAACCGTTTGTCTAAATCTCACAACTTTTCCGACGCTTGCCAACAAGTCTTCTGTGTCACTTTGCCTTGATAAGGTTTTTTGTCCTTCCGCTCTGTGACAGTGACGTATTTATAGACGGCAAGGTCAACTTCATTACATAATAAAGTTTTATGTAAAAAATGCGACAATATAAAATTATATTATAATGTTGGAGTTACACATTACACAACAATATTACACAATTGAAATATTTCTCACGTCGCCTAAACCATCGAAACTTGTCACTTGAAAACTCTGATATATTTAAAGGATAATCTCTGATATCGCAGAAACCATTTAGATGTGACCTTTCTGGCCAATAGATAACTTTTTTTTATGTCATAGCAGGCAAACGAACAGGTGGACCACCTGATTTTAATTGATCACCACCGTCCATAGACACTAACAAAAACCAGGGGAGTCGAAAGTGCGTTGACAGCTTGTGTTTGGGGGAAAGGGGGAGGGGGAGAGGAGAGGGGAGGTGGGCCTCCGGCGCTCTCACTGACCGAATGAAACGCAACAATGCAACCACTGTTACTTCACGTCGGTTTTCTGTGGGTCGGGTGGTAGTACCCTCGGCGAGCCGACCCATTCATGCTGAAGCCAGTAATAACTTCAACGTGGCTCTACCACCTACTGGTAACATTTTTAAGTTAAGGTATATGATAGATGGTAGCTAGTCAGACTTAGAAAAAACCCTACCAGCCCTAGGTACCACCATCTTATGGATTCATCATATTTTCCTTCTGCGAAAGCTCCGGTTCATTCATTAACCCCGGAGCCATCAATACTTATCTCTATGTTTCCACGAAATAAACTTTAGGAAGTTGTATAGTGCGATACAAAATTACCTGCGTCACATTTCAAGGTACAAAGTCGTTATTATTTCAAAACAAAATATAATATGTATTGTTAAGTATTGAAGAAAAACAATCATTTAATAACGTGTCTAATAATCTTTGAAAAATATCTTCGACAATGACAGGTAATTTATTTTATGTATAAGTTATTATTTTCCATTTGTTAAATTAGAATAAAACATTCGTATCAGGTGTCGTATCGATTTTTAAATGCAAACTATACCCATACCGTACAAGGTCGCGTCGTGTGTCCATCCGTGGCCTCGTCATTCCATAAACTTGTTTTTTTAGATACACATTAATCGTGTATTCGTAAATATTTTTTTAAAGGTTTTTATACGATTTTAACCATTCTTTATTTCTGATAGTTTTTACGTGTAAGCATGGTCATCTTTCGTTTCAGGACACTATAAAAAGGTTTTTAACTTTTGAAAAGGCATTAATGTATTGTATATTTGCACAAGTAAAAAAAATGTTCTTTTATTTACTCTACCAAATTGAAATCCATCTGAATATTCGTTTTTATATAATTAATATCATTAAGTATACGCTTATATTGTTATACAAGCAAAAAATAAAAACAGCATAAAAAGAATCGAGCGTGTAAAAAAATATTTTAACTAAGATTTAAATTCAGAAACAATAATAATATTATAGTCAAAATGAAATAAATGCTCAATATAAAAATATCCTTCGAAATTACTAAATTAGTATTGTAATTTATTACACTAAATTAGTACTAAATTACTAAACGAAGTTTTTTAAATTGTAACATTTTTGAAGCCATACTTCTTTTTATACGTTACTAGCGGGCCCGGCAGACGATGTCCCGCCCTGATTATAAAAAAATCCTGGACAAATTATATACCAAAACGTTCCTCGTGAATCACTTTATCCATTGGTGAAAACCGCATAAAGATCCGTTCAGTAGTTTTTGAGCTTATCGCGAACAGACAGACAGACAGACGCGGTAGGGGACTTTGTTTTATACTATGTAATGATAAGAACTTGTTTAGAATGAGTTTTTAAGCTGAAACGCGTTAATTAGTTAGTTGACAAGCAGTTTCTTTTGAAATAATACATTATAGAAAGGAACTCCTTTCGATATAAATATTATAGAAAACTAATTGATACCTGATATGTGATGTTTTACAAGGAAAAACATAAAATTATTAATTGATTGCAGCACTTCTCCACGACAAGAAAACATACATCGCTAAACACGGTAGTTATTATAAAAATTGTTGTTCCTTATGTGACTTCCATACCTGCGTATATCGCCACGATGTTTCGCCTGTGGTCACAATAAATGCAGGTGTGGGAAAACTATCGGGACGCGGTACAAACTATCGCGCTGCGTGAGAATAGATGCAACACGATAACTGGGCCCACAGTTTTTACACACATCAAAGAAACTGGGAAACGTTAGTTTCAAGCTATTATTGGAATCGTAAAGGCGTGTTAGCGTTTTTCTTTGCCTCTATCGGAATTAATTTTGCGGTTAGTTTTTAGTGCCACAAGTAGCCGAAGCTTCGTCACGCAAGTATGTTATAGTAACATTAAAACTTGAGTTACTTTATTCATTACATTTTTTAGATAACAGCGAAGTGTCTATGATGCAAAACTAAAAAAAAAGTCGAGGCAGTTATAAGGACTAAAAAAAAAAAGAAAAGTTATAAGGACTGTTGACAGAAGTGAAAATTTAAAACAATGGAATAACTGTGTTCTTTTTTTAATTTTTAATATCAAATTTCACTAGGCAGGGTGGGAAACTCGAGCAGTGAAGGTGAGCGTTGATGCGCATCTCCTTAAACCTACACCTGGGTCGCAAGTCCTGGGAACTGCTCTGAGTTTCTCCCTCTGCCACACGATGGACCCGGCACCCGCACGGTGAATCCATGGAAGGCTAAGAAGTTCGTCTCTCTCTATAGTAGCATTATTATAGTCTGGTTTTGACATCTATTAGCACTCCGGGTAATCATTATATACATTTTTATATAGTGTAATAATTAATCAAACATATGATGGACTGCACAAGCTCGCTATAAAATATCAATATTACATGTACACAGGCCGCTATACTACACGTCGCTAGTCCGGCGCAAGCCGCGCAATGCAATACGGTCGGTCACGCTTACTAACATGTTATGACACGAAATTATAAATTTATCTCCTGCCAAAAAAATATCGCTTAACGCGCCAAAAGAAGTTTTCACTAAAAAAAACATAACGGAAAAACTATTATTAATTTTAAATAAAAAAGTGTGTGTGTACTTATGTAGAAGCGTTAGAAGTTATATTTCTTTGGCCTAACAAGATAAAAATCTTTTCAAAAATTTTATCTTTCGCCTTATTCTACGTTTGTAGAAAAAACGACACTAACAATAGAAAAAGTTGACTATAGCTAAGTTCAGTGTGTCGGTTTTTCGTGACGGTGTGCGCGCGCATCCTAAAAATTTACTCTCATCATTTTTCCCTAACGCGCCAAAAGAAGTATAACTTCAAAAAATAGATATAGATAAATATTTATCATACTCTTTTAACCGAGCATAACGAAATGACTGCATTGTAACTTATGATAAGCCTGGTATAACTCAAAAACAATAGTGACAAACAAGAAATCTACGTCCATTAACAGTCACCGCTGTTGTGTTAGCTGGATATATACTGGCTGATTCCAAAAGTGATAAACAAAGCGTAATTGTGATGGGTATTACCACGGTGGTAGCAATACAGTCGATGTGTTGCTTGTATTGGTTACTAGTTTTTGCTCACTGCTTCGTTCGCTTTAACATTTAATCTATGATCGGGACTAGCACATTTTTTCTGAATACCCTATGCCCGTTTCTGTACTCTTGGCGATGTGTATACAAAATGTCATGATGATTTGTTAAATAATTAAGGTGTGAAAGGGTAACAAACAAAAAACAAACTCATTTTCACGTTTATGATATTTGTTGGGATTATGATATGGGATGATGTATATGATATATACTGTCTGAGTCTGAAATGCGACAAATCTAAACGTGCCACAATAGCAGATGTTATTACGTCATGTATGTTGCCCACGATCAAGCCCGTGACACAACTGTCACGTACACACGGCAAAATTAAAAATGTTATGAAGAGAATACCACCGGATTGTATTTATATATTACGTTACATTCTTATCTGATATAAGGTATCACACTTTACGTAAAAGATATATAATGTATATTGGAAGTAGAAAGTACGGTTGACAACCCTAATTGGTCGTACCATTCTTGATGTCACGTTTTTCCTCGGAATATTTTATTTGCCTTCGAGATCGGATTAAGTCTGTAAGCAATATGACAATATTACAAGGATTAACTACCTACAATGATTGCATGTCTGAGCTATATTGTAAACTAGCTTCTGCCCGCGACGTCGTCTGCGTGGAATAGTTACTTTGGGATAACTCTAACTTTAACTCGCGACTTTGTTTACGTAGAAGGTGAAAATATTTTTAAATAATACGTACGTTAACCCCGATTTTGAAACATTGGAATGGATATTGTATAAGTAAAAACGGTAAAAATACGATTTCTAATAATTGGTCTAAGCACGTTCCACAATCATTGAAAGCTTCTCTTTCGTGAATATTCTTTTTGCCCAATCAAAAAGAAACTTAACTAAACACCCTTCTATCAACCTCAAAGAGTATAAGAACCCTTTTCAGGAAACTCTCAAAAGTATACTTTTAAAACATCGCGTACAAATGGCTCCTGTAATTACAGTAAATTATGGTACCATTAAGAAAGTTTTTACGTTTGAAATATGTACTAAAAACCTGAAACCACAACTCAAACCATTGGAGTCGCTGATTGTTTTGATTTATTGTACGCTGTTTGTCAGGTAAATTCTTACTAATATTACTCTAAATATGCTCAGTAGCATCTGATGGCTGGGCATAGAACTAGTGTTGGCAGATTCTTGTACGATAATTCAATAGACATCAAATTATTTACATATTTAGATATACATTTCGAAAGTACTTACTTGGAGTCTCGAAATAGTAATATAAGAATTTTCACGTAATAGTGATTTCAAGGGGTAAAAGATATGGTAATTTTAAGAAGTCATTTATTGTACTTAAAAATCTAAAATTCACATAAAGACAATTCTAAATACAGTCATACATTTGGTATATCGTTATATGGAATATAAAAGGAAGGATATTAAAGGATACTATCACTTTGAAAGGATATTAAACGTTATGTAATTTCTATAAATGTAGTAGCGATCCGCCCCAGCTTCGCACGGGTGCAATGTAGATGTCCATTCTAATGAAATACTGTTAAGGGCAGTTTTGATTTTCATTACATGTACAACGTATGTAATGTATTTAATTGGATAAGGAATAATACTGTATCATATAAAAAAACTTGGTAAATAACATAATTATTTTTGAAAAATGATAAAAATGGGTACTGTGGGTTATCCTTTAGGGATAAATATACATCATCGTGGACTTTTTTAGCGATCTTTATAAAATATACAATTGCGTAATACATTAATTTGATCTATCTCCTAAGGTTTAGCAAGCGTTCGTGATTTAAGCGTACAAAATTATGTTTGTTACGACATCACATTACAAATCTTTGAATTTTTCGGCTTTTCTGTACTATAATGAGTATGTATTGTACCTATAAACCTTCATCTTAAAGCACTCTATCTATTGCTGAAAATTGTATTAAAATCCGTTGAATAGATTAAAAGATCTATGAGACAGTGGAAGTGACTTCATTTTATATTACGTAAAGATTATGGAGTTATTATAAAACAAATAACAACATTAAAAATACGTATATAGAGATTTCACTTGATGCATGCATCAATAACAATACAGCATTTTATAAATAGTATATTAGTACATGTATATAATACAAACATTTAGAAGAAAATTGCCAATTTACGCTGAATAGCTAATTTTATAGAAATAGGCTAAATGAAATCGTTGAAGTATTTGCTCAATTCAAAAATATAATAAATTTAATGATGTAATAAGCACCGAAAACAAGTTACATTTCATTTTAAAGAGAGTACACGAGTGAACGTTACTTTGGACTTCCGTCTATTATTAATGCCAGGCGGAAGTGCAAAGTAACACCCGCTCATGCACTTTAAGATGCACTTCCGCAAAATAATGTCTCCATCAATGAAATGTTTAAAAATTAATTTACATAATTTTATTCCTGACTAGGGGGCCCGGCGAACATTATCCGTCCTGATAATAAAAAAAAACAAGTCAAATTATATATTTAAACCTTCCTCATGAATCAGTTAATCTACTGCTAAAAACCGCATGAAAATCCGTTCAGTAGTTTTTGAGTTTATCGCGAACAGGCGTGGTAGAGGTATTTTTTTTATAATATACTAGCAGACCGGGCGGACGTTGTCCTGCATTGATAATTTAAAAAAATCTAAAATTCAACCGCAGCACTACCTACCGGGCCCAACTGTGAATCTAAACCATTCTCGGATCCACTGGAACACGCACACAAAATTTCATCAAAATCGGTCCAACCGTTTGGGAGGAGTTCAGTGACATACACACGTACAGAAGAAATTTATATATAAAGATAGTGATATCTTTAGTTTACTACTCACTATTTGTAAATTATTATGAATTACTAACAGATTCCTGTCCACTTCATTGGGCATTAAAAAGAGACCCGTATAGTATGACCCATAGAGTAACAAACCTGCGCGTAGTTATGTAATTGTATTGTATTGTAAATGGAAACGGTTTCATAATTCTATGAGTATGACCATTGTATTCACCCTAATGTCTCAAAGTAAATAAAATTAACGGTAGGGTGATAAACCTGAACTGTACATATGAACCGAATACGAAGCGACAGTATACTTCCTAAGCGTATTTTTAATAAATAATATCCAGTAATTATATTATCGTAATCTTGCAACAACCAATCTCTGTCACCGCGGGGCGCGTAATAAACCAAAATTGCTTAGGTCGGGTTTACAACGGCTGACCACGCCGCTCCGGAACCACTAACGCACACTTAAATAATTAATTTTGTTTTCTTCTCAGCCAGAAAACACTTCCCTATATTTTTATATTACGGACATGATGGGTCAATTTGTACCGAGAGTCTGTAATCTAATTTGTTACTGTAATACAACCACAAAGAGAGACGGGCTCAACGTCTGATTATGAATGTATGAAAATTAGGTCCATTTACCAAATGGGACGCACGTTTACAAAAGATCTTGTTTTTTATTATATTATATTGTATGTATTAATATCTAATAACCATATTATACCTGCTAATTTGTCTGTGTTGTTAGATTCCATGTATAATGGGAGAAAATTTTTCCTTTCCTGTGCATGCTCACCACATCGCTTGCTCCACGACTAAAAACACACACATCGCAAAACGCCTAGTACATAGTGATCACTGTATATTCAATTAAGACTTCCGGATATTTATTTTTAGATACAGACCAAGTGTCTAGGAAGTAAAACAAAAAAAAATAACCCAAATCTATCCAATAGAGAGACAGAGTTCCCTCTAGATTTAGCGTCTAAGACAAAATCGTTATTTAACATGAGATGATATTGTGGTCAAACGATAAAAATTATAAAGATTAAAAAAAGGTTATCCGTGATACGCACACACGTATACTTCTATCATTTCAGTTATATCTGCCTAATATAAACAGACATAAATTACCGAATATATATAACCGCATCACTTTAGAATGGCACTTATTTGGAAAATTTTTAATTGTGTTTGCAATTGTCAAGACAAGATTTGTACGAGAGAACATGTTTGAAAAATCGTAAGTGTGAACATTTTAGGTTAAAAAATATCCATATAAAATGTGTGTGTGTGAGACCGAAGATAATAGGGAGAACTTAACAAATATTGACAGAATTAACGCCTAGTAGTTCAGTTGCTAATTTATTTAATTACATGGTGTTACCATCAAGGGTAGGTTTGGACTCATTTTCTACGTTAGTACGATCTTCATATAAAAATGCAAGTGAGTGTGTGAGACAGGAGACAGTACGGAGAACTTTACAAATATTTACGAAATTGAAGTCCAGTAATTCAGTCTCTAATTTATTTAATTACATGGTCTTACCGTTAAGGGTAGGTTTGGACTCATTTTCTACGTTAGTACGATCTTCATATAAAAATGCAAGTGAGTGTGTGAGACAGGAGACAGTACGGAGAACTTTACAAATATTTACGAAATTGAAGTCCAGTAATTCAGTCTCTAATTTATTTAATTACATGGTCTTACCGTTAAGGGTAGGTTTGGACTCATTTTCTACGTTAGTACGATCTTCATATAAAAATGCAAGTGAGTGTGTGAGACAGGAGACAGTACGGAGAACTTTACAAATATTTACGGAATTGACGTCCAGCTGTTCAGTCTCTAATTTATTTAATTACATGGTCTTACCGTTAAGGGTAGGTTTGGACTCAATTTTCTTCGTTAGTACACCAGTGCAAAACCGAGGTGGGTAACTAGTATATAATATTTATGTACAACAATAAATTGACAGTACTGTCAGTTATATAACATACATTTTCGGGGTTTGGGACATGATAATTGTGTCCGACTGAGCCATGACCAGCAAATAATAAATAAAACGCCCGCCCTAATAACACACTTAAATGTGTCGCATTCGAAATCGCCCGAAATATTCTGTAATCAAGCGGAGTAGTAGGGTTAGGGTTACAACTATACTTCATAATGATGTATCCTATTTTATTTTTATTAAATATACTTCTATACTATATAAACTATTACTATATCTATAATATTATAAAGAGGTAAAGTTTGTGAGTTTGTGACGTTGTAGGGAGTAATCTCAGGAACTACTGGTCCGATTTGAAAAATTCTTTCAGTGTTATATAGCTCATTTATCGGGGAAGCTTATTATCATGCTAAGACCCATAGGAGCGGAGTACCAATGAAGAACGTTTCAAAATCGGGGTATTTTAACTATTCCACGCGGACGAAGTCGCGGGCAGAGGCTATTTTACATAAACACAAAGTATGCGAAAAAAATTAATTTCTAATCTATACTGATGCGTGAAATGAATTAAAATACTCATATAGATAATTATTGAACTATTAATTATCGACGTTTATGCCGTAACTATACCGGATCTCTGTAATATCATGGACAGCTTAAGAATTAGAACAAAAAACAAATAAGTATTTGGGTTACGATTCAAAAGTAAGAATAAAAGGAATTGAAAGTTTTATGTGTGGTAGAGCCACGCTGAAGCTATTACTGGTTTCAGCATGAATGGGTCGGCTCGCCCGGGGTACTACCACCCTCTCATAGAAAACCGACGTGAAGTAACAGTGCTTGCATTGTTGCATTTCGTTCGGTCAGTGAGACCGCCGGAGGCCTACCTCCCCTCCCCTCTCTTCTCCCCCTCCCTCCCTTTCCTCCAAATACAATCTGGTCACGCACTTGCGACTCCCCTGGTGTTGTTAGTGTCTATGGACGGTAGTGATCACTTAACATCAGGTGACCTACCTGTTCGTTTGCCTCCTATGACATAAAAAAAAAGTAATTTCCAGAAATGGTCAATACAAACATCACTAATATTACACATTTTATTGATATGACTTTAAGTTATTTGACAAAATGAGTTTGATTTTCAATACTTTCTTACATCTTTTTAGAAAATGAAGTCGAATTTTGACCTTTAACATTTGAAACCTTTGGGCTGATTTTTTAAGACCCAGATCTCAAAATGGCAAATCATGTTTTATATATCTAGTCAATTTTTTAGAATTATTATGTTACTTTGCATAATTTGTTATTATTCAAGTTTTTAACTTATGTTACCAACAGTCTGTTGACCGGTGCATCATAGGGTCTACATTCGTGTATAATGTATATGGAACTCAAACCCTATATGGTTTTGGACAGTTCAATTATTTATGATGTTAAACATGAGTTAAACAATTTCAAATATTATTATAAATGCCAACTTACAAAACAGATGAAATATTGATATAGACAATAAATATTTTGAGATAATAAGACAATTATTTGCATGTGCTAAAAGCACGCAACAATATTCTTAAAGGAATAAATTTAAAAATACCTTCCTTTGCTTCCAAATACTTTATTTCTTTAATTAAAAATGTGATACATTATTTTTCTCAAAAAAAAAAGACGACAACCCTAAGTAAGCTGTCTGTCTAACTGCAACTCTCTTTTGTTTATATTGAGCTGTCGAAAAGCTTTTTTATTTTAAGCAGGAATAATAAACGAATTACCTTCAACGTACAGCAGTTCTATTCAAGAGAATTCCACAGATAAATAAAGTTAAAAAATCTATATCACTAGAGTAGTGCATTAAGAATAGTGACGTCACTCATTTGAAACATTAAAATATATTATTATTATAACATACTTTCAGGCACGACTGATGAAACATTATAATAAACCGGGGATCGCTTTTGTTTTTTCAGTACATTGTGATTCTATTTGATGCAGTGGCAACACTTTCTCATGCTAAAATATAAGATGTACTGGAACTGCATAACATACAAGTACGAATTAATAAATCTACTGCACCCGAATGTTAATTACAGTTTCAAATTCATCCAAGTATCGAATAATCACAGTAATAAGTAGATCTCTGAGTAATCTACTAAAGTGGTGCCTCACATCTGCGTGACTTTTACAGTGCAACAAGATACGAGTATCCTGCCGTCCCATTTTGTTCATATCTACATTTGTTATTCAGTAGCATACCGCATACCGCATGCAGGCGATTGCTGGCTTTAGCTTTGATGCCAGTCAACATTTCATTTTTCTGCTTACGAGTTGAAAGTATGTATTCTGAAAATAACAGTAATTTTCAAGTGAAGCCTAAATATAT
This sequence comes from Antheraea yamamai, assembly GCA_036509395.1. NCBI lineage: Eukaryota > Metazoa > Arthropoda > Insecta > Lepidoptera > Saturniidae > Antheraea > Antheraea yamamai. The sequence continues at coordinate 12,889,015 of AP028448.1, read as the reverse complement.
ATATATATATATATATATATATATATATATATATATATATATATATATATATATATATATATATATATATATATATATATATATATATATATACTAGCGGACCCGGCAGACGCTGTCCCGCCCTGAATATAAAAAAATCCTTGACAAATTATATACTAAAACCTTCCTCATCAATCACTTTATCCACTGGTGAAAACCGCATTAAAATACGTTCAGTAGTTTTTGAGTTTATCGCGAACAGACAGACAGACACACGCGGTAGGGGACTTTGTTTTATACTATGTAATGATATATATATTAGGGTGTGCCAAAAAAGTAGATATTTTTTTTCTCGCTCTCACCCCAAAAGATAACCGCAAAAGATAAAAAACGCAAAATTATTAAAAATTCAAATTTGAAGGATCCGTACAAATTTAAATATTAAAGATATAAATTTGATTCAATGAATTTTTGTTGTCAATTTACCGCTTAATGCGACCTATCCATTCATTTTTACAAAATAAAATTTCTTCACAGTTTGCAAGCGACCAAAATGTTCAAAAAATTTTTCCCCATATTATTTATATCGGAAAATTTAAAGTTCGTTGGAGGACCTCTTAAAATTGAAATTAAGAGCTGTCCTTTGGGCATAACTTTTGTTTGGATATATCCTATGATATATAGGAGTGAGAGCAAGAAAAAAAAATCGACTTTTTTGGCACACCCTAATATATATAAAAGTATAGTATAATATATATATTACATTATTTATTGCTCAATTTCTACTCTTATGAAAATGAAATGTCCGTATTATGTAAAACATCAAAAAGGCTATCAAATTGTATAAGAGCCCAAGGGTAATTTAATTCTAAATTGCCAACTTATTGACCTTTGTTGATTCAAAACTTTATTGTTAGGTTAGTATAGATAATGAACCGACTGAGAGAAGGTTTAATTTATAACATTGAACGAAAACAAACGTTAAACTTTTACTTTTAATGCGATTGTGTTTGTCTTAAAATCGGTCGCCATGTTTGGAGAACTTTCTGTTTTCAAACAAAACAAACTGCGGTCAATTCGTAGGCCACACAGTACGCGAGTTACACATTTGTCTAATATAAAACAAACAGACTGACGGGTAAATATTAACATTGAAGTCGCATCACAATGGAGATGTTTCACGGCGTTTTAACAACAGTTATTAGATAGAATTTTGATTTCATTGCGGTTATCCGAATTCCCTTATAGTTTGTTTACAACTGAGTTTATGATCCTGTTCATTATGAGAATTACATTCGTTTGAGTGTATAACCTCTAAAAGCCTGATAAATATTCAGCCTTCGTGGGATTTTGTTTCACTCCGTCTAATATTTATCTAGAAGATACCGCATAATTGTTAATGATCTCGTGTATAGTTTAAGTTTATACTGCTAGGATAAGAAAAAAACATAACTGCAAAAGTTTTGTCATTAACAACATGCTTAGAGACTCCTAGTTTAGGGAACTTTTTTTTTTATTGTAGCTCGGCAAAATGACTGTACTGTGCCTAAGCACAGTACAATCAAAACAATGGCGACCACCGAGAGACATACTATCCCTCGCCGGTCGCCGTTGTTATACCGGCCTGCGTAAATGTCTCTTCACGTTACGCTTAAAGGACCCCATGCTATAGGAAGGAGGGAACACACTGACCGGGAAACTGTTCCACAGCTTCACGGTACGGCAAAGATAAGATGTTGCGAACTTTTTAGTTCGTGCCCAGATAGCATTTACCGTAAAACTGCGGCTCCGAAGCCCAGCGCGCGTGGTGCGGTTATGAAAAGGAGAGGAAGGGATCAAGTTGAATAACTCTTCAGAACACTCGCCATGATACAGACGGTAGAACACGCTCAGGGAGGCAATGTCTCTGCGCAACTGAAGCGGCTCTATGAACTCTGTAATGTCTGCATCATTAACAAAGCGGACAGTCCGTCTCTGCAACCTGTCCAGGGTATCCAAGAGGTACTTTGCCGAATCGTCCCAGAGGTGCGAGCAGTATTCCACGCAGGGTCGAACTTGTGCCTTATAAAGGAGAACTCTCACCAAAAACGTAATAAAGAATGTACATTGTTTTATTATCCCCTCTTCTTGTCTTGATTTTCCTCCTAGTCTTTGATCAGTATCCACTAAGCAATCATACTTAAAACAACATATACTTAACAAAAACGTTACTTTTTTTAATGCGTCAAATATTCACTCAGTGGGCATAATACTTATTTTAAAATAATGTGCATTTCAATCTTTGTTAGAGAATGATACCAACAATAAAATTGTTTTGAAACACCTGAAATGCTCGCCATTTCTATTTCCGAATGTATTTCCATGCAACAACATCTAAAATCTCTGAATATATCTTCGACACGTAAACACTAAAATAGTAGAATAGACGGTTATTCTCAAAAATATGTCTAGACTAGTCCATGTTAATGCATTTTTAGAATTGACGAATGTTCGATATCTTTCGTTCGGATGGCAGAGTATAAATACGGCGTCGTTTCGGTGAAAAATGTACGAGATCCAACAATAAACTGAATTTAAAGTGAAAAGTTGGCTTCCTTTCGACTGTTCCGACTGTATGTATGCCAAAATAATTTTATTTCTGCATACATCTGCATACATAGCTTTCCGTTGCTTGTTTCACTCTGAGCGGTGTTTCTTATCTAATCAAAGAGAATTTGGATCACTCTCAACGTTAATAGCCCTTAATTAAGGTCAAACGATATCTTCATCAATAAACGTAGTAAACTTACCCCAGATATTGACTGTTATGATTTCATTGGAATTCCAATAGTATTATTTTTAATTGATTATTATTACCGTTGTCGAGTAGGTAAGAATATTAAAAAATGTCCTGCGATATTTTCAATGTTCTAACAAAATGGTGGCTCCCTTGTTAGAACTTTCCATCGATTTTTGTGGCATCTCAAAATTTATGCTCCGTTGTATTATTTCACATTCATTTCACTTGTGCACAGTAATCGAACTATATTACGCAAAATACCGCCAATATTACAAAATATAGAATCAAATAGCACAAGATTATGAACCATTTCATAGTATAAAACAAAGTCCCCTACCGCGTCTGTCTGTCTGTCTGTTCGCGATAAACTCAAAAACTGCTGAACGGATTTTCATGCGGTTTTCACCAGTGGATAGAGAGATTCACAGGGAAGGTTTTAGTATATAATTTGTCAAGGATTTTTTTATAATCAGGGCGGGACAATGTCTGCCGGGCCGGCTAGTAGAATATAAAATCGACTAAATAACAGGCCAAGATCCTGCCAAAAACTCCAGCAATAGTGCTTATTACCTACTATTTGTTCGGTTAAAACATACGTACTAGAACCCCAAATTTACTGGTAATCAAAAAGCAAAGATTTACAATCTTAACTTTCGCGACCCTTTGGCTCTTTGTAAACTGGTGTTACCTTCTTTTTGCCTGAGAATATTAAAAAAGTGAACCCTAATTAACAAACAATATTAAAGAATATATCAATTACTATATCATTATTAGAAGCTCAAGGTTACACTTTGGGCTGAAGGCTATATATATATCCGATTATTAGGTTACAAATTCACTAAAATGCGTATGCATGTATAATGATGTAATTAATAATCAATAGATTCGTTTCAACAAAGGCCATGGAGGTTAATGGATAGCAATTATGTTAATTGCAAAAATAAGAATTTATTGATATCTTATTCATATAAGAATAAATACATAAATGATATGATAAATGCCTGCCGTTAGTCCGGTGAAGCTGTGAAAGCCTATGTGGTTAAAGTGTATAGTCAATTTCAAAATAAAAAGTTCCGCCGTCTCGTTTTGAGCACGTCACGCAAATAGTACCAGACATCCGTTCGTTTATTTATTTTTTACTTTTACTTCTTATACACCTTATTTTAAATAAATCATCGCGATATCTTCGTTTAATATAAAGTTATTAGAAACTTGGATTTTTGTAAATACTATGCGTTCAGCAATTCGTTTTCTTATAGGTGTGGGGCAAGCGATGTGCTGCTTATGTTTTTTTTGTACATAAGATATACTGTCAATATAATATAGGACGAAGTCATGTATATAAGCTAACTATAAATACAACACTAACTTTGCATCTCTGTTACCTTTCATGACGTAACAACAAAGTTTGACATAGTCGTAGCTTAAGATCTGGAAAAGAATATTAACTATTTTCCATTCTCAACATACTGACACAACACGAACGAAGTCGCGAGAAGAAGCTAGCAGAAGATATGATAAGAAAAAAAGTACAAACGTGTATCGATAAACCGCGAGCTCTATTATGAGAAATCCCATCATACTAAGTGGCTTATAATTTTTAGTACTTATAATACTTTTATAATTTGCATTGTTTTACTTAGAACAGAAGCTGAAGCTCTAAAGTAAGTCACTATTATAAAGAAATCAAGTTTAGGGTTGCCGCCATCTATTATAAGAATTTCGCAAGAATTGCAAAGTCAAAGCCCATTTTTATGTTACGCATGAGTATCATTATTATTTTTTTTAATAATTAATTAACATTATAGACTACCATGATAAGCCATGTAGTATTGTTAATTAGCATCACTCATTAAATTTTTATACTTAACAAAACAATGTTGTACGTGGTAGAGCTACGCTGAAGCTAATACTGGTTTCAGTATGAATGGGTCGGCTCGCCCGAGGTACTACAACCCCTCTCACAGAACACCGACGTGAAGTAACAGTGCTGCAATTTTGCGTTTCACCTCTCTCACCCATCTCTTCTCCTCTCTAACCTCCCCCTTTCCCTTTCTCCAAACACAGGCTGGCAACGCACTTGCGACTCCCCTGGTGTTGCTAGTGTCTATGGACGGCGGTGATCATTTCCTATGATATAAAAAAAAAACAAATTTTAAACTAGAATTGACCTAAACTTATCGAGAATTTAACCAGCAACAAGCTATTCTGATGAAGGACATCGAATTTATAATCATTAAATTCCTTATTCGTCAATTATGATAACCGGCTAGCAAACGGCTACGAAGTTAGGTAAAGGAACTTAGGTCACGTAAAATAATGTTTTGAGTAGATTCTGCAATATCATTATAGTGTTATGGCCTCTGCTAAATCGGTATTAGAACACTAAATTACATAAAAGATTAAAGGGAAGCGTAGTCGCAGTCATTACTCGAGCGGTCACGTACACTAGTCCAATATTAGGTGAGTAAACCAAGTAACTAGATATCTTAACTAAATTACATAATACTAGTATGTTTAGTATTATTCGCTTTTAAGCAAGATATACAATCCCTACATATTATAAAACAAAGTTCTCTACCGCGTCTGCCTGTCTGTGTGTTCGCGATAAACTCAAAAACTCCTGAACGGATCGTCATGCGGTTGTCACCAGTAGATAAAGTGATTCATGAGGAAGGTTTAGGTATATAATTTGTCAAGGTTTTTTTTATTATCATGGCGAGATAACGTCCGCCGGCTCGCTAGTAAAACATATAATTTGTATCAATAAAGTATTGAAATTAGGCATTATACATATTAGTTTAATACTTTCTAATTAAATGCCTCCGTAACAGAACTTCGCTCGGTTGGTTATCAAAATAATTGCATTGTAACTGTTGGACGTAACCCGAACGTATTCTTATTCGGATAATGTTATATAGCGCCATCTTACAAAATTTTGAGGTACCAATAGATTATAATGTTACATATATATTTACGCCCTAGGATGAAAAGTACTACAAAAAAATTACGAGATGGCGCTATACGACATACACTAATAATTACTTGTAAAAATGTTTTCGTGTAAAATCGCGTTTTTTTTTTTCATAAATGTCATTTTTATGATAAATGTAAAAAGTAAACCCTTATCTAAATATAAAATTTGATCGAAATCTTTAAAGCCGTTACTGAGATATACGAAATAAATCTATAAATATACAAGAATTAGTCGTTTTAAGTTATAAGATATTCAACATTAACACCTTTGACAAGTAATTAAGTATTCAAGTAGATGCCGCGTAAACAGACAATGAATTTTAAAAGTACTGAACATGTAAAATGAAAGTGAACAAATGACTTTCAGTGTAGATATGTACTTACGTACCAGTACTGCTAAGTACTGGCTATTACGATCACCAAATGTCCTATTTTTCTGAGACTTATATTGCTTTTCGGAATGACCTGAATAGTATTTAAATAACGACTAAAGGATCCTATATTTTAAAACTAGACCGTTGCTGTATAGATTTGATCTATTCTTCGGAAACACTACATTCTTTCTGGCTAAAAAGTATGCTATGTCATTTTTTGTACCCTTGACTACATCAATGTCAAATTTCATCATGAGCGGTTGAGTAGTAAAAGCGCGAAAGCGGAATAAACTAAAAATATACTAGCAATATGCAAATCGAATTACTTCTACATCAGATGTATGTTCATGCCCAAATATTGTAAGTAAACATTATCAAAAATAAATAAGATCAGTGGTCCAGATTACTATTAGATCGGTATTCGATAAAATTGATTGTCTAATCAAACTTCATATCGTTCACCTAAACTAAACAATTGTCGACAACAAACAAGATTTGCGTGATAAATTGCTTCATTCCGTTTTTGGTATTCGAAAGTAAGACAGCGTTTATTTGGCAAACTAAGGAAGTCCACAGCTGTGTAACCAACGAAATTTATTATTGGATTACACGCTTAAATCCTCCCGAGATTCTTTTAATAATTCAGAAGATTTTTATAAGTTCTTTTGTTTCTCCTTGGTTCCCTTAATCGTCTTTAGTACTTTGAAGGTTTTTACATAGCAATCAGCAGCGCTTTTTATGTGGGGGCATGCAGTGACCTTAAATGGAATTTCCAAAATTTGCCATAAAGACTGAATAAAATAAAAGAGTTTGATAAAAAGAAAAAAGTCAATATTGGTAACCCTTATAATTTTTTTTGGATTCTTTTTAAAAGGTCAAAGTTATCCAAATACAAAATCTAATCTATCTTTCTTGAACAGTTACCGCGTTGCACAGTGGTTTGTCTCTGTATTATAGAGGTCGTAAGAAAAATTTATTAACTTACAATTTTTGGAAATTAGCGTGACCCCAAGAAATAAGTGACAAAGAAAGACCTGGCAATCAGGATTCCAGAATAGCCAATATTCGTAGCTGTTAGATTTTTTTGTTCAATACCTTATAGGGCTCATCAAATTAATTGCAATTATATTACTATGCTCTATTAAGACAAACAACGTACATGTAAACGTAGAACAGAAATTACTATGTTTGAATTATAAATTATTGCCAGGCGTAAAAATGACCAAAGACAATATCATGAATATATTCAATTTAAAATTTCAAAATTATTTTTTTAAACCAATCGTCTAGATTATTACTACCATTGTCAAACAGATAACAAGTGTCTTGTGATAATTTCAATGTACTAACACGATGGTGGCCCCTTTTTAGAACCTTCCAAGGAGTTTTTGTCGCACTTCAGAATCCATCCGTGGTATTATTTTCCATCCACTTAATGTATGTACAATAACCGAACTAATTACGTAAGATGCCACCAATATTACAAAATATAGAGTCGAATAACACAATATTATGAATATAACATAACAGTCATTTTAGACAGACAAAGATCCCGCCAAAATCTCCTGTTCTATATTTAAAAATCATATTAAATATAGCAACTGAATATTTCGTTAACCCTTGTAAAAAGCCTATAGCATTTTTTTCTTGGCCAATTTTTTTTATTAAATAATGTTACGTAAGGTTTCAAAGCTTACAGGACAATATGCCCGTCTGCCACGTTGATGACGTGGGTCCATATCCCTCCCTTACTAATTAAAGTTTTTACATAACAGCGCAGTTTTGTGCTCTCGGTGGAAGGCACCAGAAAGTATCTTAATCAGACTACTGACATATATATAAATACTATATTATGTATTAGTTCCACTGACCTAAATTATAAATTCAGATAATAAAAATTACGCAAGAATACCCATCATACACAGTACCATTTTGTTCAATGTTACTTGGAAAAAAATCGAAATTTTAATCTGACGCCATTAAACTATTTTAATACTAACCGGTGTTCATGACGTCGTTCTAGTCCGAATAATAATATATTTTAATGTTCCCAGCTAATGTGTACATAATTTATAGTAATATTGGTTCTAATAGTTAAGTACTAAACTATTACCACATTAATAGTTTTATTATATCATAGAACCTTTGTGTTTTGTCTGGATTTATTATTGTTTGCGTTTTATTTTTGTAATTACTGCTATTATATAAAATGGGTAGTGATATGTAGGTTATATAACACTTTGAAAAGATCTATATCGGCCAGTAAAAATCTCGATTCAATCTGTTCAACCTTTCCTGGGATTAATCCGGACAGGAAAGGCACTTCAATTCTTCCTTCAATATTAGTAAGGTTCTACAGAACAGATAATGACAGAGACAGTACTAACTGAGAGTGAAAGAGAGAGAACAGAGGTCAGTCTACCTCTAAATTGTACATATATTTCCGACATACATCTATAAGACTATATTGTGTATAATATAGCTGACCAAAATTCACAAACGTAAACAACGAATTCAACCATATGACCCCAACCCACTTCGCTAGGGAATTTCCATTAACAACTACACGAAACCTGTCAATCATGTAAGCAATAGTTTGTTTTAATAATAATCATAAATAGTACTGTATTCATCAATATAAATCTAAGCAATTGTTTACACCCTGCGGGATTTTAGGTCGGTAATGAAGAAGAATTTATTACAATTAACAGAGTACTTACTCTTTTTGACTTATTTCAAAAAAGGAAGAGGTGAATTATGGTTCGTCTGTAAGTAGTTTTTATGTATATTTGTTGTCATCTTTGTCAATTGCTAACCGATTTGAATGATTCTTTTTTTATTCGATTTGGTTATAGTTAGGGGTCCCATATAAAAATATTTTACTCCCGAGATGGGAAAACACAGACTATCTGATTTTGTCCATCTTCTCTTAATCCAAAATCATAGCAACTAAGTAAAGAGTTTAGGTTCACTCTCGCGTCTCGCGTTATATATTATTTTTCTACCTACTACAAACTTGGAATTTGGGTTGGCACCGACTTCATACGGTATAAATTATTAGGTATCGCATATACTAATATCCTTTATTTAATTCAATTAATTTAACGTAACTATTTAGTTGTTTCACTTTTTATTGCCTTTTTGTTTCTTTAGTGTTTTTTGATATTAAAGTGGATATTTTTGTTTTTTAAATTTATACCCTAAAGATAGCACATAATTGTCTCTTATGGGAAAGAACTCAGAAGAATCAAATTATTATCAGTAATATTACAAATACAAGAGTAACGGAACGTAACGTAAGAGACTCACAGAAACACCGACGTGAAATAACAGTGCTTGTTTTTTTTTCTCGAATTGACTACGTTATTGGCCTAGCAGGGTCTTAAACAGCTTAACCGGATTACTAAGGCGAGCGCTTAAGGCATATATGTGTACCAAGCATACATACCTCGATAACTCTTATATGTATTTTGTGTCAGATAATTTTTCTAAACTATTTCAGTTCGATAAGGGAAAAAAATAAGACCCTTCCACTTTCATGTGTAAGCATGGGTGCGTGCACGTGTGTGGAGGTGATATGTGTAATGTTGTTACAGTGATGTAAGGTTTTGTGTCACTGTATCGCGCGGACAGCGTACTCATGGGCTCCACGCCGACGGAATGGACCTAGGTTTCAGCCGTTGCCGAGAGAGGCCTAGTCTGGTGTGCGGGAGCGAAATTTACCGACAAACCACGGCGGCGTGGTCTGTGATTACGCCTAGACACCTGCAACAATTTTTTTGCACGAAAATCAAAAAACTACAGACTCGTTAGATTTACATTCTTAATATATGTATAGATATCAATTAAAAAACAAAGAGACAATTTATTTCTTCGCATTTTATTATATCTGTTTATTGTTCTATTTTACAAATAAAATAGATAATCAAAAATCAATCGTAGTTTTGTAGTAATAAAATCAGGCGAGTGCCGTAGACAGAGATTAATTAGACACCCGTCCATTCGATACTGATTTATAGGGCTGAACAGATACTTGATCTATTAAATTACAAATATTGGAAATAGTTCAGTGATAATAGATTATCTTCCACTGTTTGTACTATCAATTATTATAGTAAAAACGATTAATTATTAACGTTATCAATTTATATCATTAAATTAATTATCTTTTATACAATAAACATAATTTATTTGACACTGACTCAGCCCGCATTTCCGCACGAGTTTTTAAACCGACTTCCAAAAGGAGATTTACAAGTCGGTTATATTTTCTCATTTAATGTTCGTTACCTTAGGAACTTTGTCATTAATAAACTGGTTTGAAAAAATATTTTTAAGTGTTTTATTTTGGCAGGAGATAAATCTATAATTTCGCGTCACGACATGCTAGTAAGCGTGACCGACCGTATAACGCTTGCACGGCTGGCGTCATTCTAGCGACGCGTGGTATAGCCGCCTGCGTACATTTAATATTGATATTTTTTATTGGGATTGTGAAGCCTATCATATGTTTGATGAATTAATAAACTGTATAAAGTAGGTATATAATTATTGTCACATAGTGGCAATAGATGTGAAAGAGAGACTAATATTAATAATTTCAATTTACATATTATGAAATTTGAATAATTCACACTATAGTTAATTTAAAAACTCAAAAGAAAATACAGTTTCAAGTTGCATTGTTTTGAGTTTTCACTTCTGTTGGCAGTCCTTATTACTGCCTCGACTTTTTTAAATTGGAAATAGTATATATTCAAGGAGGTTCGAATTTAATTTTATTACCATTATACCTTGGATATCGAAAAACATCAGGAAATCCTCAAAATCGAATAGGTATAGCGATCGAAATACTGGTAGGTTTATAAAAATTCAAGAATAGGTAGGTGCCTAACTACTGTCAAGGATATTCTGGTGTAATTTTGTAGAGTTGATCCCTTTTCAATCGGTTTTAACTATTGATACACTTGTCGACTCTCATTGATCACCAAAACACGATGTTGACGTGTGTCTTATATCATATTAGCATACTGGAAACCGCACGCGTCTTTGTTACAATATAATATAAAACTTAACAACAATATAATACCATTCTAACGCCACCTAGTGAAGACCTTTACCATGTAGAAAAAAAAACACTTGTTCAAACGATGTTGAACCCTATCGATCTCATATATACATACATTCGTATTTATATATGTCAATAAAACATAAATCAAGATTTTAACGTATAAATTATTATTTTATTTAGCTAATATTTTTACGAATGTATTGAAAAACGTCTATCGTCTAACTAAACGATAGTTTGTATTCATTTATTAAATAATACACAATAAAGATATGGGTCTAATTACAAACAGGCATAAAGTTTAAAATTGGTTGTTTAAATTAAGTTATTGTATTTGGATCGCCTGCATTAATAAAAATGAAGAGCGAGCTGAGGCGTGGGAAAAGCGCCTGCAAACCTAAAATAATATCATCTCAAGCATCTGATTATGTACCTTACGTCATCAAATCAAGTGTAATAAAGTATATTGCACCTTTTAGCTAGCAGCGTCAAAACACGCAGTACATAGCTAATTGATAAAACTTGTTCAACCTGCCCACGGAATGGAATTTATGCATTTAACAAACCAATGAGTAGATACGTAAAAGTACGAGCAACGACACCGTCCCTTTATTATTTACAAAACGCTTTATATCTCTCAACCTACAAGTTAAAAGCAGCTATAAAAAATATCTCTCATCTGTGGTTTGTTAATCTATGTTAAAGAAATTTGACAGTTTGTCGCGTCGCCTGCACATCAATCTAAAGTACTTATTTCATTACTATATCGTTGATCATTATTTATTTTGTATAAATATATTGTCCTCGGTAAGTCGAAACTCGATTTATCGAAAACTTCTACAATTAAGTACAAACTCATTTCCCTTTCGTTCGCCGATACCTCCATTACTAGAACACAGAACCATTGACAAGTTGATATAATCTGTATTTTTTACAAGATTTTTTAGTGGCCATGTTCTTTAGTACTGGAAAAAAATACATATGTATATCGAGTATATCAGCGTTTGAATCCACTAACTTTACGACTGGATGATTTTAAATTAATAATCTAGTAGTTCGAAGAAAACATTTTACTTTACGTTTACGTTACGTTTTTACTTAATTCCAGGCGTAAGTGCAAAGTAACGTTCATTAATATTTAATGATGCATTTTAGCAAAGGATTTGAAACACCTTCAATCAAATATTTTTACTTTATTGATGTGATAACCTCTTATAAATCTATGAACGCCGTTTGCACGCACGAAAAAGCATGACTAATTGTCACGTTCCGCCTGAGCGCTCGGTGCAAGTGAGAGAGCGGAACAAGTATATAAGCGTTCGGCTTGTGACGCATCTTTCTCTCTTCCACTCCATTGGCCGATGCGTCCAAGTCGTTATTAAGTAAAATTATCGTCCTCAAACGGAGTTTTTTTTTTTATCGTATTTCGGCAAAATGACTGTACTGTGCCTATGAACACATACAACATCCTACCAGAGATATACTATCCATCGCCGGCCCACTTCATCCGGCCTCCGTAAGTATCTCTTCACGTTGCGCTTGGGCCCATGTCAAGGAAGGAGGAAACACACTGGCCGGGAGATGTCCAAGCTCACGGCACGCAAAAAAATAACTTTTTAGTTCTCCCAATAGGATTTACCGTAAAACTGTGGCTCCGAAGACCAGCGCGCGTGGTGCGGATGAAAAGGAGAGGAAGGGATCAAGTGAAAACTCTTCAGAACACTCGCCATAACAACGGAGAACACGTTCAGTGAGGCAATGTCTCTCGCAACTAAGCGGCTCTATAACTCTAATGTCTCATCATTAACCATCGACAACCCGCTTTCAACCTTCCAGGGATCCAAAGGACTCCAAACCGTCCCAGAGGTGCGAGCAGTATTCCACGCAGGGCCGAACTTGTGCCTTATAAAGGAGATATAGCTGTTCAGGCGTGAAAAACCGTCGCACCCTGTTCAGGAGTTTACAGATAACTGATTTATTTGTTTATTTTGATTTCTTCTTATGTTAAATGACAATATGGTCTAAGAAGGTAAACACGCTAAACGCTGACTCTCAAGTACAGCTGCAGAAACACAGCAATAGGTACTTGCAGGCAGATTTACACCTTGAGATTGGAATTTACCCAGAGGTAAATTAAAAAAAGACGCCATCAATACTATGACTTCACCACGACGTTATCTGGCATCGAAAACTCCGACTAGCTTCATTCGTCTGTTTCCCTTATCAAGTGAGTCATAGTTGCTTCATTAATTCACCAACAGTAATAGTATGCTTTGTTTATTTGTCTTCTATAACAAATAAATAAGTAGAATAAACTCCCGGAAATCGATATAATATAAAAATACCTATATAAAGTAAATTTTCAAAAAAAAGTATTAACCGACTTCAATATCAATCAAAAACCCAAAGGCACTAAAAAGCGGAAAAAAAAGTTATCAAATTAAAAAAACTATGAATATGTGTGCTACCTAGAGATATATTAAATCGTCCAACTAAAATATATCCACTTAAAACCTCTTTATAAGTTGGAACCTCTATAAGTCGATTTTTATCGCATCTTCCTATATGTTTCACTTACCGAGATTCCACTTTATAAAATCATTTCAAATAAGAATTAGGCAATTCCATAGGTCAAAATCTACAATCTGAACAAAGACGATAACCGCTTTCGAAAGAACATGGCGATTTCGCAAGAACCGCCAACATATGTTAATGGACTGGACCCCGTTTTAGGATTTGCATGTGAAATCTCTTGTATACATTTTACATATAACTTTATCGCTTGTGAAATGTGTCTAAATCCTGATCTTTAATCCTTTATTGAGAACTCATGGTAAGTATGTCAAACAGCGATAGAAAGATTTATTTAAATAAAAAAAATAAATGTTACAAAATTAAATTTGACAAATGTCGCTACATACAATTTGATTGCAGACATTTAAGAGAATTCGTGCATTGCATAACCCGTTATTATAACAAATGACTTCGCTGACTTAGTATAAATCAAAGAGCAGCACTGTCATTTTTTAACATGACGAAGCGTTGTGCTTTGTTTTTACAAACTGTTTGTCATCAACGTTATAATATAAGAAACGCTTCAGTATTGAAGACCCTACTCAAATTTTCTATTTTAAAAAATTAAACCCTTCCCTGAGATCGGGATGTATGTGTCAAAGTAATAATAGCTAAGTTGTGACTACAACCATTCAGTAAGAAAATAGCACGGTAGTAAGATTACTTTACCATTAATTTACTGTTTAATATCCTAAGGTCAAAGGTGTATTTCAATATTAGTTTCGGCAAGAATTTTATTATTGGGTTGGCTTAGCGTAATGCTTAATAAAACCATGTAGGAGCTTCGGCTCACTACTAGAACATTCCAGACTAACACGGACACAGCGTAATAATAAGACTTGGAGAGTGTAAAATAGACTGTTTATTAAAATGATCATAAAAGGTATTTATACAGACATGCGACATTTCATTTATGTGTTCAATTGTTTGAACGATATTCTATTTACAATATGTACAAAAGTTTCAGCCAGTCTGCCAGAGAGGATGACATTCTCGGTAGCTACAACCACATCTTCAAAAGATATGCGTTAAGATCATATTGAAGCACTAACTGATAATTGCAACTTTATCTGCGCTGCTTATTGTTTTAACAATATAGTTTATGTACAGAGGAATAGCCATTAAAAAATGAAAAGGAAAAATATATTTAGCTCACATTTTTTTAGTCTTTTGTAGTGCTTATAATAATTGTAGTTTCTCAAAACATGAATAGTTTTAAATTATATTAAGATGTGCTCGGTGTTATTACAAAAAAAGTTAAATACGTATTGAATATTTGCTTTAAAAAGGTTTGAGTACTTTCGTATTAAGCGCACAGCGCTCGCCGAACGTTCGACATCTTGCTCTTTCGTCTCGCTTTGGTTAGGTTAGGTTAGACGTGCGAAAAAGGATAGCGCGAGCTTGCCGCGGCAGCCGTCAGCGAGCGCGGTGCATTTAATACGAAAGTACCCAAACTTTTTTAAAGCAAGTATTCAATACGTATTTAACTTTTTTGTAATAACGTGGAATATGTTTAGATAAGGTCAAGTGTCTAACCAGTACAACTAAATTTTATCGAATTCTATCGCTTACAACATTATGTCTTTACCTACTTATATAGATTAGTGTACAGTACAATTAGCCACTTCAAACCAATGAAATAAGAACAATTAGGAAAGCAAAAATAATTTATATCGTTATGATTGAAAAGATTCATAAGTTCAAGGTCCGTGTCTCCCTTGAGTGTTTATGTATGAACTTTCTATGACCTCGATTCTGCTTAGAAGTCACTATGTAAGTAATTTACGAGAAACTTTTATACTGAGATTTCAACCAGAATTTAAAACCTTTATTGATTACTGGTTTTTGCTCGCAGCTTCGCTCGCGCTAAGATTTTTTTATATATCATAGGAGGCAAACGAAGAGGCGGGCCACCTGATTTTAAGTGATCACCGCCGTCCATAGACACTAACAACACCAGGAGAGTCGCTAATGCATTGCCAGCCTGTGTTTGGAGGAGGGGACGAGGAGAGGGAATGGGATGGAAGGGGAGGTGGGCCTCCGGCGCTCTCACTGACCGAACGAAACGCAACAATGCAAGCACTGTTAGTTCACGTTGGTTTTTTGTGAGAGAGAGAGATGCTAAAACCAGTACTAGCTTCAGCGTGGCTCTACCACCTCTAAAATATACAGCTAATATGTCCCTCAAGAAAATTACTTTTTATAGATTGTTATACCCAATGTCCTTTTCTGTATTCCTGGTAACTTGTATGCAACATTTCAAGGTGATCAGTTGAGTAGGTAGTTAAGGCGTAAAGGTGTAACAAACAAACAAACTTACATTCACGTTTATGATACTAAGTAATACATCAACTAAGGATACTTTTTAACCTACATTAAAAAAGAGAAGTTTCTCAATTTGGTTGTTTTTTTTTAATCTTATTTGTTACTGTTTATAAAACCGGTTGAAAAAATATTTTTTTTTGTTAGAAAGGTCGTCCCATTTTAATTTCATTAGCATTGGATTTTCATTAGTCTTGGTTTTCGACGATACATCAGAAACTCAAAATCGAATATGAGATGTAAATTGATGAGGATACTAGTATGTTTATTTCGATTCATAACGAGGTATATGTTCAAACTATGGTCAAAGACGTTGTGGTGCATTTTTTGGAATAAAGTTTTTTGAAGTCTGTTTTATTTTTTGCAAACATTTTCTTGTTTCCCTTACCTATATAGTTGATATGACCACAATCTCACCTGATGTGATAACATTGTCGTAGTCCGGTGAAGCTGTTAAGACTTTGCTATGTCAATAGCGTAGTCAGTTCGAAAAAAAAAAGTGATAACATTGCTCGAGGACTGGCTGAAATGCAGACACTTAGTGACAGACAACTTGAATGTGGTAGCTACTTAGTTGGACATTAGAAGAAGCTAATGCTTAATATTCTTAATTAATTTTCTTCTTCTTTCATCTTCTTAATTAAATTTAAAAAATGCTTAAGTTTCTTCATCAAAAGTTCAGCCCCATTGTAGAATTCCAAACTACATCAATTAACACACTGTCCTAAATACTACCACTAAACCACTATTGTGGTGTACATAAATAATCATAACGCAGATAATATTTTGTGGTTTGCCATTTTGTAATTTTATTTTAAAGGTCATCGATCTAAAAATAATTAAAATCTGCATACTTAATTACGGCTCTAAGTTAAATGCTAAATATGAATATAGCATAATATTATATGGTGTTGTTGCCGGACTAACCAAGCCTATGATAATAACGTATGTTATTTTTTTATAAAAGATCTTATTATCTATTAAACACGGTATACATTCGCTTGGCAATTATTCAAAGATTTCAAAAAATCTTGTTCTTTAAGATTTCCATAATTATAATTAGTTGTGAGTTTATTGAATCTGTTTCTTCTTTTACCTATTTTTATATAGAACTTGTTGTATTCACATAAGTGTGGCATATTATTTTATTGATTATTTATCCTTATTCTAACAAATAAAGCGAAAATTAGTTTCTTTGTTTGTTAGGCTTTCACGCCTTAAATACTCAACTAACCAGCATGACAATTTGCATACATTTATCACGGGTATAGAAAAAGACATAAGGTACCTTTAGTCTATGTTCACATGATAAGCGCTCAAGATGCGTTGAACGCGCGCAAAATTTTTGTATAGTATTCACATGGTGCTCGCTTGTCAGACGTTGAACGTGCGATGCCGTGGCCGCCCTGGTTCAGTTTCTTTTACATTTGTTTGTTATCCGCGTCAAAAGTGCGCGCTCAACTGAACGGTAACATAGAAAACCAATTATCTTAAAGCGTGCGTTGACGCGCACTTACAACTGTCGAACGTTAGCGCAGCGTTCAACGCGCGCTTTCTTAAAACGCGCGTTAGTATGTGTACGGCCTGAATAAAATGTATATAGCTGTAAACGTGCGTTAAGAGTTCGTCATGTGAACATAACCTTACTCCAGACAAAATGTACTTCCCTAAAGATAGATCGAATTTACATTAACGGGAGCGAAGCCACGAGTAAAAACTAGTATAGGTTTTAGCGCTTGTCCATAAACCCATATTAAATGTCGAAGCAGCCTAAAGTATGTTAAGCTTAAAAGAAGATACATTTTCAAACTATAGGTGATTTCCGACAGATTTCTAACTTGAGGATCATAGTTAACCAGAGAATTAAAAAAGCCATAATCATAACATGGATCACAATGTTTTCCTGCACCAAAAGCTCCGACTCACTGAACGATTGGAACCTAAGTGGATCAGCGATCGACGCGGTATCCAAGCACGCTACCAATTAACCATAATTACTTTAAAATGTATATACATCAAAATTATTATATAGAAATGAAACTCTATGATTGAATTTGCAACTGAAATGCTGATACGGACAAAACTAAAATCCCAAATAAGACATTAAATTTACACAATTTTAAAATCCAGTTTTACGTCAGAGAATTTATTGTAATATCGACAAGTCAAACTACATTCCACCCACGGCTTTTCTGCTAAATCGTTGTGTGTAGGATCGTTATGCGAAATCACACTCGGCAATTTTCTAACATCATAACAAAGTTATTTATTACCCTTCTAATGCCTAACGAGTGTTCAAGCCTCAACTGGCTTCTATATTAATACTACCGATATTAAAAAAATATTGCTTTATGTCTATATAAGAATTAATCAGTACTATATTAAGACGGTAGGCGATCATTTAGTGAAAACTAGAGACGAGGTGAATGATCGATAAATTATTGATTATGAATTCTTCGCCATATGTTGCTGTGTTCGTATTTGACAGAATATTGTCATAAATATTAAACCTCGGCAATTTACAATTTGTGTAAAGTTTTAGGTGATTTATATTGTTAATTCACACCCTATTAATTCCATAATCGATGTATTATGTTTAAAGAAAATAAAATATTCAGCTTAATGGGGCATCATAAAGACAGCCTAATGGCGTTCGCTAATGTCTAACTATGTAATTAAATTTTTTGTTTACCTGCAAGTTTTCCAGGTATTCTGAAATAAATTAAAATAAAATATATATATTTTAATAAATTTTCAGACGGTTTTTCTTTTCGGACTATGGATTTTATTAAACTTCTGCTAACAGACAGAGGTATTTTCAAAGCATTATCTAAGCTACTCATTATTAGCCATACAGGGTAGCTAGTGAGAATTAAATTTAAGAGAGATAATATGAAATCAGCAAAAGGTTTTAGCAGTTGAGGTGTAGCTCAAAAATAAAATTCAATAATAAAAAATAGCGGAAAGAGACATGTAAATTCTGTGAAACCAAAATTACAGGCTGGTTCACTGGTTAGCGTGTTCTGGAACCGCTTCGATCAACCTTGTTTCGAATCCGGGTGAAAGAGCTGCCGCACTTTTAGTGAAGGAAAATCGTGAGGAAACCATAGCATGCCGGGGCTTTTGATAAGACTGCCTAGCCCTCTACCACCCTCAAATTGAAATCTGTCGGCAAGTAACTGTATGTGTGTACCGACAGCTGCATTTAAGAGCCAGGCCTCTCTAGGTAAGGTAGGTAAGGTAGGTTACTACTTTAGACTACACCGTCATAACATATAAAACCAGGTTTTTTGTAGGTGGTAGAGCCACGCTGAAGCAATTACTGGTTTCAGCATGAATGCGTACCACCCTCTCACAGAAAACCGACGTAAAGTAACAGTGCTTGCATTTCATTCGGTCAGTGAGAGCGCCGAAGACCCACCTCCCCTCCCCTCTCCCCCTACCCCCTCTCTCCTCCCCCTACTCTCTCCCCTCTCGTCTCAAACACAGGCTGGCAACGCACTTGCGACTCTCCTGGTGTTACTGCTAGTGTCTATGGACGGCAGTGATTACTTACCATCAGACGACCCGCCTGTTCGTTTATCCCGCATAATATAAAAAAAGAGTGAAATTGTGATCAAAAGACCTATGAAATATTTAAAAAAGACACGAAAACGAAGTTGCGAGAGCCAGCTAATAAAAGTCAATAAAATCCTAACATAATGCACGAACACGTTCGCGTTGCCATATTCCGATACAAAAGAAAAGGTTAGAATCCCAACTCAGTTCTCAAGGACAACAGCCTGTAGTTGACTGATCTCAAGTACGATTGGGAGAAAATATTCTGTTATATAAACATTTGTACATAATATATTTCATTACATAGTATCGGCGTCACGATATTTTCCAAATATAACGCATCTACCCCCTTTTATCTTCTCACTAGCTTCTGCCCGCGACTTCGTCCGCGTGGAAAAGTTACTTTGGGCTAACGCGAAAAAAAAAGTCCTATATACTACTGTACTACACATTTGCTTAATTGCTTAATTACTAATTAATTACTAATTGCTAATGCTAATTAATTACTAATTGCTTAATTGATTGTTTAATTTAATTTAATGCATAATTGTTCCAACAATAAACAATTTATTTCTTACTTTTTGCTTTCTTTAGTATTTCTCGATAAATGAGCTAGCTACCTAACACTGAAAAAAATTTTAAGACCGGACCAGTAGTTCCTGAGATTAACGCGATCAAACAAACAAACTCTTCAGCTTTATAATATTAATATAGAAGTATAGATAGAAGCATCTAAAGCAGTTATACACAAACGCTACAAAAATAAGCAAACAATACAGACAGCCGACAAATAACATATATAATCGTTTAAAACAAAACAAACATGCAAATTTATTTTATGCCACCCATAAAATCCAAAAATACTATGACTCAGAGGAGTAATGAAGTCAGCATCCATTTATCATTATGAGTAGTGATAAATACAAGCGTGATGAGCACAACACAACAAATGTTAATCAAGCGTTGCAACCTCAACACACTTCACAATTAATGCCAATTTAGCCCTACAACTTACTAACGAATCCGAAGGGCGAAACTAAGAGTTTCACCACATGAATATCGTGAGAAATTTCTCGTAAGAGAAGTAATGTTGGTATGATATTAATTGAGAAAGTTGTCATACTGTGTGACGTCATCAGCCCTTGAGTATAACTAGAAAGTTAGTTTTTGTTTACTTAAAGAAGTATGTAGTACTTAATCGGCTTTCACACCTTCACCGGCCTTTTTTTTTTTTTTTTTTTTTTTTCTTTCTTTTTTTTTTTTTTTTTTTTTTTTTTTTTTTTTTTTTTTTTTTCCAAAACCCAATATTTTATTTTTGGGCTAGCGCATGGTAACTAGCCCAAAGGAGCCAAAATGACCGGATTTCGGCTTGGACAGTTTCTTTGCAATATCGCACATCGAGATTTACTGATCAAGTGAGCTGAGCTAACCATACGTTATTAGAGTACGTATGTGAGTCGGACGAACGTTTATGTATTCCATGTCTAGCAATTTTGCCTAGGGTTAACTATCCAGAAAAACAAAGTCGCTTACAAAGTTTATGTGCCTACCGTACGTGCACGTGTGCGAGGTACAAACTAATGTGTTTCGATAGCTAGTGAACGCTGTGTCACTGTATTTCGCTAGTAGCGTGCTCGAAGGGTATACAGACAGGTATAGTAGTGATAACATATAACTTCTGGATAAGACCAACAACTGTTTATATAATGAATTAATCCTAGGAAATTAATAAAACATTCTTGAAGTCTTTTGTTAATATTAACGTGGACAGCGATGGGCCGCAGCCGGCGTTATAACAAACAAGCATTATGCAACGCCCAACAGATGTAAAAGGGAGAGTAATTCATAAAACACTCAAAATCACGATACGAATAACGAATATTCATTTCATTATCGTAACAATATCTCAAATTGCGAAACAATAGAGATTAATAAATTACCTCACAGGTAAATAATTGAAAACTATCTATGACAGATACTATTTAAAATAACATAACGGCGTAAATCCTTATCGATATTATAACACTTATTGCCAACTATGAATAATAATTAATTTTATGTTCAAACATAATGACGTCAATTTGCCGTGTTTCAATAAATACAATCATAAATTTAGTTACAAAAAATACAGCATTAAATATGTAAATAGCTTTGTAACTTAAGTATTCATGTACCTTCGCATCCGGCTTATAGTGGACATTATCCGATACGAAATATATATAAGAGTTGTTGAGGTATGTATGGCTGGTACACATATATGTTTTAACAACTCATATATGTATGAATAGTTAGCTTAGCTTAGGTTAGCTCAGATAGGTCGCGAATTGCATGTATCAGGCAACAGCCCAAGGCGAGGTGTGCCGTGCACCCTTGAGCTAGTTGTCAAATAAAATCGGCTGAGTGCCTTAAGCGCTCGCCTTAGTAGTCCGGTGAAGCTGTTAAGACCTTACTAGGTCAATAGCTTAGTCAGTTCGAAAAAAAAAGCTTATAGTGGACTACATGTGCCCGCGACTCCGTCCGCGTGAAACCTAATGTCATAAAACAGTGACTAATAAAATCATCTAAATGTATTGAGTCCATTTACTTTTCTTACTTTTCTCTCGCATTTAAGTCGCGTCGTCGTTAAAATTATGATAACTTTTGATAGAGTGGGCCGATTTTAATGAAACAAAGACTGAATGTGGTTTTATCGTAAACGCAGTACTTTAGCAGTGTACTGACGCGTGTTAAAACAAACAGACAGACAGATATTCCTAAAAATGATTGAAATGTATTTTATTATTTATTCCTAGACACCTGTAACAAAATTTTTTAAAGAAAAATCTTAAAATTCCAGACACATTAGATTTACATTTTTATTATATCTACGGATAAATTAGTACTAATCTTGAATATATACAGTTGTACTATTATAATGTGTTGTACTAAATTACTATTTCTTATGATTTATGTGTTTTTCTTTTAACAGTTCGTGATTTATTTGGACATTTCATATCACCAATTACCAATAAATAGTACCGAAAATTGTTAGACGACTCACTAAACCTGACAGCTATCGATCAATCTGATTTATAATGAAAAATTTACCACGCTCAAAGCATCAATAAGTAATGAGTTAGATTCTCAATGATGATAAATATATCTGTGTCGTATAAAGGTCGCTTGGTAAGTTTTTGCTTAATAGAGAGGTTTGTATGAAATCAAAATAGATTCTGACATTATAAGCGCGAAATTAACTCTGTCTGTATATTTGTCGACTTTTCACGACTGAACCAATTGTAATAAAATGTAGTGTGGATGTAACCTGATCTAGAGGAATATATGGGCCATTATTTTTCGTTTTGAACACGCACAAAAAAAGTCGTGGTTTTGGGGGTTGGAATATGTTTTTTATTCGGGGGGCCCCCCCCCGGGCCCGTTGTTTGTAAAAAAATCCCCCCCTGATTTTTATTTTTTGTTT